>CM043117.1:69662154-70208141 GCA_023701765.1 Hylyphantes graminicola | reverse complement strand
CTCCTCTTACTCCGATCACGAGTCAGTGAAATTTCGTTAGATATCTACTTTGTCCTTTCACAATTTTTGGAACTAAAAATAAACTTTCAAGCCAATCCTAGTTTTCTAGCGAAAATATCTTCTTTTCTTTGAGCCTTATGACAACGAAATTTGAATTTAGTTAACATTTGAACAATCTTTAAACGCCTTGTTATCGTGAGCTCATCGGAAAAATTATCCAAGTTTAAAAGGCAATTTTCTGAAAACTTCAATTTTTCATTTATGTTATTCAAATGCTGTTACTGCATAATGGCAAACAAATTCTTTCCTAGTCATGATTATAACTTTTGATGATCCTAAAACAAAATTTAACGTCTTGAGAGTAGGTTGAAGCTTGCGTACTTTGTTAGATCACATACCTAACGATGATGGAAAATTACTTTTATATCGCAAATTCGCAAAAATTCGCAAGAAATTTTACCAGGTTCTTAAAGCTTAGATTCTTAGCTTTCTTTTAAGCTAAAACTCAAAGCGGAACTTTGCGGAACTATATAACTTTTTGTCTAAAATGTAAATCAAATCGAAGAAAATTGATGATGAAAAATAGAACATTTTCAAAACGTTTAATATGCTTAAAATAAAACATTAAAAATAATTAAAACTGGTGGAAAGTATACATTCTTACTTGCTGAATTAGATTCAATAACTCAAAAATCTATTTTCGCTGTTTTAATTAGGATAAAAAAATAATACAGCTCCGTCTGTTTACGAACGTCAGAAAAATAAAACCGAACACTTCTGAACAAAACAACGAACTTTAAACCAGCATTACGAATGTAAAAAGTCGTCTGCAATTAAAAAAAAGTGTTGTTCGACATGCGCTCATTATTTTCTATCAGAAATGACTATTTTTTCTTCATATGTTTAGGTTTTTAAAATCGACTTTTGTCCAGCTAGATTGGTCAAATACCCCACTGTGCGTCGTCGCCCACTACCCACGATTGTTCATGAAATTTTCTCATATCAAAATTGCTTAAATGAATGGTTGAGATCTTAATCAGATGTAAATCAATCACCTGTAGATTGCCGAAATCGCAAAGCAAAATTTAAAAATCAAATTTGCATTTAAGATTTTTATCGTCCACCTCCATTTACGTCACACGGAGGAGGATGGAAAATTTCACCGATGAGCAACAACTGTCATCAAGTCTTTCTTCCCGACAGAATCGAATCGGAGCGTTTTATTATTTTAGAAATGCAGCTTCAGTATTAATTATTTGTTGAACAAAAAGGAAAAATTATGATCGCCACATTTGGCGACTGGGGTTCGATTTTTAGGTAGCCACTTTCGATGTAATAGTCTCCAGTTGGCGACTGGCGACCGCTAATCTAGAGCTTTATTGGGCTAGGACAGAAGAGGTTCCTGGATCACAATCATCCTTTCCCCATTTATTAAAAAAAAGATAATTTAAGATATAGGTAATACAAATTTTATGTTTTACCTCTCGTTCTTTCGTACGTCTGCAACACGATATCCTTCAGCGTGGTGTTATCCTTCGTGAGATAGTCCCCCGGCAGGTGATACGTCTCCAGAATATGTATGTCGTTCTCCAGTGCCAGGTGTATGAGTGCTTCTGCAGTCTGTTTTTCTGAAGGGTTGTCTGACACCAGTAGTACTAGTTGGTGCCATTCGAAGTGCATCAGGAGAGATATGAGGGACTTGGAAACTTTAGAGCTGGGGGGCAAGGTCCGGCGAAGGTGGAGAAGATCTGCTTTTCGGACACCTTGCTGTCGGAGCATTTCTGGAAGATATAGGAGAAAAAATTGACCCATTATTAGGGTTAGGTTTGAATTATCGTCACACTAGAGGTACACGAGAGCTATTGGCGACGGGCGACGTATTTTAGAACCACAGTCAAGTGGCGAGCCGACACCTGAATTGGCAAACAACGCAACCGTAAAGTGCGGCATCGAACGCAGCGTTATTGACTAATAATATCTATATTAAATTCGTGACGTTACTTTCCTGTATCGCATAAGTTTTTGACTTTTCCAAGTTTACATCGCTTTCTTCACTCTTAAAACAAACACTCCTAATTTAACTCAGTCTGAGTGGATTTCACTCCTCCAGACTGGAAAATGCACTTTTCCTTTTGGAGTGGATCCTTTGTGTGTTAAACCTCCGACAGGATCACTCCAAACGAGTGATTTTAACTCAGTCTGAGTAAATATGCATGCCTTTACGGTGTCGAAAATGCACTTCTCCAACTGGAGTGGATTTCACTCTTTTGTTTTAAGAGTGTTGGATTTCCAGGTTTTCCCTAAAAATCCACATTAAATCTTCTAACTTCCATCCTTTTGGACAATTCAATAAAATGCAAAGTTGTAAACAAGCAACTATGGCTGCGGCTTGAGAAGATCAGTTATGAAGTAGTTTAAGGAATGGATCCAAACTTTGGTGGATCGAAACCAGCAGATACCACTACAGGCAGCATTTGGTTTAGAAAAAATAAAATATCTAGAGGGCCATCTAGGTTTATCATCCAAATGAATTTGTTTTGACAATTAAAGGTTTTTAAATTTCATTGAAGTTATTGACACATTTTAGAAACATTAGAGGTAAAAATATGTAACGTTCCTGATTTTTTTACAGTGTAGTCTTTAGGATGTTATACATTAATCCATAGAATTGGGATACATGTGATTCTGTTTGGAGAAAACCAATGTCCAATGCACGTCAATTATCTCTCTTTACCTTCAAATCAGCAATTAAATGTAAAATATTGACATACTATATAGTAGTTTTCCTTAGCGAGGAATAAATCGCAATAATAAAATGACCTTTTTTACTATACGATTCTGAATTAATGAGATTTTAGTAGAGAGTGCTAAAATGAGAGTGCAGTTAATCTATGGTAGAATAAATATAATTTTTTTAACAACTCCAACTTAAAGACTTCCCGAAAGAAATAATAAGATGGTATATTCATATTGCTCAGGATGTGAATAACAGCATTATCTGAGTAAAAGTTCCTAAGTTGAGTTGCTTCATACACAAGTCTCTTAATTATGTAAAAGCGAGCATTATTCTAAAGAAAAAACAAGAAGTTCTAAAAGAACTAAAATAGCCTACTTTCCTGTTCCTTAAATACTTACTAAAATTCTTATGTTAAAAAAAAGTTAAGGAAACCTTTTGAGGTTTTTGATTTCTTTTTTGTAGGATAAAAGAATGATATGGAAGCTTTTTGTCAAATTGTAGTCTACAATACTACAATATCGAGTTGGATTCAAAAGGTCATAAATCAAAAACGAAGAAATAATTATTAAAATAATATATTCTAATTTGATTTATATTTATGTAATTACCTGAAATATACTTATGATGTTCAGTATTATATATTTTTAAATATCTGAAAGCCCTTCTAGATTCCAACTCATAAGAATACGCCCCGAGTACCAAATTAAATACATGGTTCTTCTTATTTTCTCTTAGTTAACAATGTCAAGAATTTCCAATAAAAGGTTAACGTAAAGAAATTTACATAATAAGTTTCGTTACCTTCAGGCTGTTACGTGTGCTAGCTAAAAAAATTAAATATCTTTGCTACAGAAACTAATATATAAAAGTTGATGTATAATTTTTTTTTACTATTTTATGGTTGTTTCGAAGAATATATCATACGTATTATGAAAAAAGTATAATTTTTTTGTGACTTACATAAAACTCTTAATTAAGCATTTTCAACTTTTAGTCTTGATATTAAAAAAAGAACACTGACAATATTTTTGGGAAATAAGACTAGATTAAAAAATTTGTTAGCAATAGCTTTAAAAGAATTTCAATGCACCTTTACCTACAAAATAGAATATTTATGTCTGATATTTTGAATATTATGAAAATTTTATTATTCAAGATATGATCCTTAAAGTTTTAGCCTTCAGCAAAATATTGAAATCAGCTGAAACAGTTTTTTAAATAAACAATTGATTTTTCTTTCGACTTGAACGTTGCTTTTTTTCTTTAAAACTTTAGTTTGGGACAAATAATTTTATTCATTTTTTTTAAATTTGTAAAAATATATTTATTTGAATGTTAGAGACAATTTAAGAGATAAAATTAAGGTGGAAAAACCAATTACGAAGGATGGTCAGTCCCGTACACTTTAAAAAAAAACTGTTATTTTTAGAGTTAAAAATTGTCAATTTTGAAGACAGTTAATAACTGGCAGGAAAACTGTAATTTTTTAAACAGGAAAACTGTAATTTTAGCAGGGAGAAACTGTTATTTAACAATTTATCCTTGCTAAAAAAATACTCAATACTAGCCCTCGTGACCGAGTAATTACTTTATCGCAGACGGTTCAGTATTGGACTCGCATGCAAGAGGTTAATGGAAAAGGTAAGGACCAGGCCAGGTTTTGATCCAGGAACCTCTTGTGTGCGAGTCCAATACTGAAACGTCTGCGACAAAGTAATTACTCGGTCGCGAGGACTAGTATTGGGTATTTTATTTTAAGAGGCACAAGCTGTTAAATTAACAGTATTTCCCTGCTAAATTAACAGTTTCTCCCTGTTAAAATGACAGTTTTTCTGCAAAAGGAATTACAGTTTTAAAATGTAAAAAAAACAGTTATTAACTGGTCTTTAATTTTTTTAACTGGTATTAACTCAAAGTAACCAGTTTTTAACTGTAAAAACAACAGAGTTTTTTTTACAGTGTAGAACTAATGCACGACTTGGATATCCAACTTATGTAGAAGTACTTCTTTCTATGTAAGTCCGTTTCAAAATGAATGATTTCAATATTATATATATTTGCAACCCTTTTGAAAAAGTTGAAACACGCTTAATTAAACTAAGGGTGTAGAGTACACGCCTTTCAGTTGAAGCAAATCAATGTACACATTTAAAATAGATTATATGCCTTAAAAGGTAATTTCAATAGCCTAAAAGTTCTGCTACAGGTAGTCCTTACGACTGCGCAATTTTGCCGAAAATTTTGTTATGACGTTCGAAAGGTACTGTGAACTCACATACCTAATTTGAAGTCTAGAGCTTTTTTTTGTTTTCCGGCAATGCCCTTAAAACAAAAAAAAATGTATGGTCTACACCAAATTTCGAATTCTGTAGCTCTTCTTGTTCAAACTATGTAGTGGTTTCAGACCAATGTTAAACGGACCAAGGTTAAAAAAAAAACTTTCTTTAGAATCAGCACCCTCCAAAATATGTTGGAAACACTAAATATATGATGCCTTATTATTTTTTTTAAAGATATTGTTGAAAAACGAAAGTGATTTACAGACTTTAAATTTGGCACATGAGTTTCCTACCTGTCGTTGCTTTAATTCAGTTATTGAATACATCACAGATGCGCAAATGGTAGCTGCCATGGTACGGTTTAGGTTTTAAAGTTACTGAAAAACCATATGGATTAGATAAATTAATTTAAATGCATTGATTTTTGTTATTAATTGAAAGTCGTGTACTGTTACGCGATTCTTTAAAATATTAGTTTAAAAATTATAGTCATTTGTATTAAAATCCAGTAATACATATGTTTAAGATTTCTTTTGCATCATTTTTTTTTTAAACTGGTTTTGCTTATATGTATTTTGCTTAACTATATTACAAAATAAAGTTATAAAATATTTCGATGTTCAAGGAGCAAAATAATTTTACTCATGATAGCTAATACCACATTATTAATACATTGTTTCGAGAAAAACATTTTCTTGTATTTGTAGAAAACTATTCCCTAACAATATTGTTCCATTCGTAATCGAACACGGAAAACCATTACCGAATGACAAAATACAGAACTTCAATTATTCGAATCTATTGGAAGTACTACATGTCTGGATAATTGGATAAACCAGGGGAAAATGGTTGGTACTAGGTAATAGAAAAATCCAGGAAACATCCCGAAGTTTTGTCCTGGTATGGAATGCAATGACTAACCATGGAAATACTAGTCATAATAAAAATCGCATTAGAATTAAATAGTAGTTAGGTTGTTTTTATTTTCCTGAAAATACAAGAAAAGTCAATACATGTATTCTTTTGATAAAAATTAACGATTAAAAATGAAAATATCAAAGGCAATTATTTTAGGATGTTCTAATTTTTTAGAACAATATTTTTTAAAAGTACAAACGTTGAAATTTCAAAGTTGAGGATTGTTAAAATAAAAATGTCAAAAATGAGTCACTAATATTTATTCACTGCCATATAAGGACCAGGAATTTCTCATATTATTGTGCGAACAATATTCTCAAAACCAAATACTTTAATATCTCAAATAGAACTTGTACAGCCTAAAAAGTAGTACTAGGTGATAGAAAAATCCAGGAAGCATCCCAAAGTGTTGTCCTGCTAGGGAATGACTATATCTATGGAAATACATTGCGTTTAGATTAAATTGTAGTTCGGTTATTTTTATTCTTCTAAGACATCAGCAAAATCTTACATCTATATTGTTTTTACAATCATTCATTGTTAAAAATAAAATCATTTCGATTTCAGAACAAAATTTTTGAAAGTAATTTTTTTGGAAATTTCAGAAAGTTTTAGATCTTTTAAAAATGAAATCGTCAAAAATGAGTACATCAAATAGTTAAAAAATATCGGGTTTTTAAAATTTTCTTTTAATCCTGATACTTATTCAAGAATAAAAAAGCATTTCTAGGTGGCAGTAACTGTTACAAATATGCTACTTTTGATAAGAATTTAAGTTTTTAATTGCAAAGTGGCTATTATATTTCTTATAGAACTTCATGCTCTCCCCATTTTTTGCAATGTTTGATTTTTCTATCATTTTTTATGTTTTTTTTTTCTGCCGCAGTCAAATGAATTATCCCTATGTAGCTGGAAAGAATACATAGATTTATGGAGATCTATTGATTGTGCCTCTGCTTTTGACACACCTTTGCCGGACATGTAAAGAAGACTAATAGCGGCCTTTTGTGGACTTGGTAGAATTTTTTCCATAGAACTTCCTTAACAACAATTTAAATACCATTATTATTTTTTAGTAATACACATCAGAGGTCCATGACCTTTTTCTTTGGTAGTATTATACTGTAAAAAAATATTTTAGAAAAAAGAATATTTTCTTACAGAAAACTTCTGTTACAAAACCACAGGAAGTCACTGAAAAACTACATCAAAATTCTTCAAAAGAAATTTTAAATTTGATCCCCGGATCTGTGGCGTGGCAATGCGAAGCAGTACCTCTAAGCCACTGGGCCTCTAAAGGTCTTGACTAGTTAACAGAAATGACGAATGAAAATAAATTCGTTCTCGCTGCAGTTGGTGAACCAATGTCTCATAGAAACATAATACCAATAAGAGAACCGATATCGAGGGAAATTCAGGATTTATAGCTGGAAGAAATTACGTCGTTTGAAGCAAGCCCATTGGCGATGATTGAACTATTAAATCTGTAACAGTGGTAGATATTAGTAAAACGATGATAAAAGCCGGTGCTACAGAGGCCAAGGCCTGCCGTGTCCATTCCAGCTCATGTGATCAAGGGCCTTAGGAATATGTCCCAGCTAGGCTGTCAACCTCACGCTGAGTCCCCAGTTTTTAATTTCCAAGATTCTTGGTCGTCATTTTATAGACCCATTTTCGGGAGGAAAGGATGAGTAAACCACGCGCAATACAAGATTTAATACCAGGAATTGTGGCATGTCAATGCGAATTCCTGCCACTAAGCCACTGAATCTCTTACATTTCACTAAGAAAGAGTAAATCACAAAATAACTGTTATATACATTCACTATTATAACATATTTCGTAACACTTCCTACCAGGTAGGAAAGGTTTGCCTGCTATTGAATAATAAACACAAATTATTTATCGAAAATTTTTAGTACAAAAAATAATACACTTATGATATCATATATTTAAAATATAAGATATTTAATATTATTATTTAAAACTGCAGTCATGTTTATTCTATTTGTTTTGTCACCTACGATTTTAACGTATCGACAATTTTACAAAGTGAAGTAAAATTCCGAATACAGCTTCTTTTATAAATTATTATCTCCAAACAAATGTTTCTCTCGTTGATTTATTTTTGCATAATTTTTACTTTTACCTGACTAAGTGAATACTGACATATTCTCCAACAACAAATTTTCACATCCGTCCATTTAAAACTTGATTTGTTACATAAACGCATTTGCCACAAGAACACTTTACCTGGGGAGGCTATTACCCTCAAACAACAACTAGAAAGATGAATTCTACTCTCATTCGAATTTGGAACACTTTCGCTTTATTCCTAAAGATCGTAGTATTCAGAAAAGAACTAATAGCATAATTCCATAACTTACTGTTGGTTTAGTTTATAGATAGAATGAGATAAGTTACAGATAGAAGGAGAGTAAATCTAATATATTCTGTCGTATTTGAATGGCTATTATTAACAATAAACCCTCATAATAATTCCTTAATAATTGCGTATAGATAATTACTGCCACAATAATGTTGTAAATGTATGCACTCTTAAAACAAACGAGTGATTTTAACTGAGTCTGAGTTAATTTTCACACTTCCAGTCTAGAAAATGCACTTCCCCGAAAGGAATGGATCCTGCTATGAATTAAAACAACAGCTTAAAATCTGAACGTGACTTTTATTCAGAGCAAACTTAGATCATCTGACAAAATAAAACAAGTTTACAAAAATAGGACAATCATCTCGAGAGTCAATTGGCTACGGCCGGCTATTACGTCAATACCTCATTAACATAATAGTTCTCTTGACATCACAGCAATTACGTCATTCGTAATTAGCATAAAGTTACTCTTGTACACTACAACTCCTCCCTTCCTTATGAACAAGTGAATCGGTCTGGTGGACGTCTCACTCTAGTACTTCGGCGCAGTGTTGGTTCGGGCACAGGTACGGAAGTTGGAACCACACTACTCGGATCAGGAGACTCCACTAGTGGTTCACTATGAGTAGCTTGTGAAAGATCAAAGCTGCCGGCTGTAGTTGGCAGCGGAGGATCAGGAGACTCATCTCTATCTGAAAAACTCACCACTTGATCAGGCACAGTTAATTTAATTTGATCACCAATTTTACGCATTTGATCTACGTGGCGTTTATGCAGTTCATCTCCTATTAATATTTTATAGTTACAATTTCCAACTTGTTCTACAATTTTCCCAAATTTCCATTTATCGTTCCCTCTACCATAATCTCTAATTGCAACATTTTGAAATTTTTCAAAATATCTCAATTTTGAATTTTGATTAGAAATTAAACTCTTATTTTGCACGTTATGCTCCAAGTCGGGTTTGAGCAAATCTAACCTAGTGCGAATATCACGCTTTAAGAACAGCAAAGCAGGGGACTGTTGGGTTGTAGAATGAGGAGTTTTACGATATTGCATTAAAAATACATTTAATTTATGACTTAAACTACCACTTTCGTATTTAGCATGATTCATTGCATTTTTAAACGTTTTAACAAAATTCTCAATTTGACCGTTAGAACTGGGGTGATACGGCGAAGTTTTGATATGGTAAATTCCATTTTGCTTTAAGAAAGATTCGAATTCGGCAGATGTTAAAGACGGGCCATTATCCGAAACTAACGTGTTTGGTAATCCATATCTACTAAATAAAGATCGTAAGCATTCTATGGTAGTTTTGCTGGTAATGCAATTCAGTTCAAAGATTTCAGGCCATTTTGAATGAGCATCTATCACCAATAAGAACATTTTACCCATAAATGGACCTGCAAAATCTATATGAATTCTTTCCCAAACTTTACTAGGAAATTCCCAGGGATGAGTTTTATCCTTAGGAGTATTTCTTGCGTATTTGCAGCAACCAACACAGTTTCTAGCAAGTTCTTCGATGTCTTTATCAACGTTTGGCCACCAGAAATAGGATCTAGCCAAAGCCTTCATTTTGACTACTCCAAAATGTCCACAATGCAACTCATTTAACACGTATCTTCTTAACTTCTGTGGAATCACAACTTTATGACCACGAAATATCACACCACATTGCAGACTATATTCCCCATCGTTACCTTGTCCCTTTATGTCCTCTACACTTACCCCCTGAAGGAGTCGATTGTATAGTACTTTTAATTCGAGATCACACTTTGTAGCTTGTGCCAAATCATGCGAGTTTATGGGTATAGCTTGAATTTGGTTAATCTCAAAAACATCAGCTATATCACACTCTGCTAATTCTGTTGATTTTATCGGTAAACGTGATAATGCATCCGCATTCCCATGTTTAGAAGTTTCTTTGTACCTAATATCATAATTAAAACCGCTAAGAAATATTGCATAATGCAATAATCGCGTCGCGCTTAACACCGGTAGTCCTTGTTTAGGGCCAAAAATATAAACCAATGGTTTATGATCGGTGACTAACAAAAAGTGTCTTGCGAACACGTATTGGTGGAAACGTTTAATTCCCCATACGATAGCAAGAGCCTCTTTGTCGATTTGACTATATCGTGTTTCAGTATCACTCAAAGTCCTCGAAGCGAACGCAATGGGACGTTCTGATCCATCAGCTAGTGTGTGTGAAATAACGGCAGAGATACCGTAAGGCGAGGCATCAGTTGCAACAACAACTGGCAATTTAGGATCATACGGAATTAAAATTCGGTCTGAACTAACTTCCTTTTTAACTCTTTTAAAAGCAGTCTCGCAATCTTTTGTCCATTTAAACTTAATATTTTTTCTCGTCAAGTTGTTTAGTGGGGCAATAATAGATGCTAAATTTGGCAAAAATCGTGCATAGTATTGAATTAATCCAAGAAACGATTTTAACTGACGGACATTTACTGGGCATGGTGCATTTAATATAGCATTTATCTTCTTTTTAGTTTGACTTATCCCGTTTTTATCAATTATATGTCCACAATACTCTATTCTATCCACTAAAAACTCACTTTTAGATAAGTTTATACGGAGATCATATTTTTTCAAACGATCCAATACTTGTTTTAGTCGTTCATTGTGAATTTTAACATTCGGACCAGAAATCTTTATATCGTCTAAATATACATCTACTCCTGGAATATCTTTTAATACTTGCTCCATGGTTCTTTGCCAAATACTAGGAGCAGTTTTGATCCCAAACCATAACCTGGTACAACGGTAAAGACCTTTAGGTGTGTTTAAGGTTAATAAATTTTGATCGCGTTCATCTATTTCCATATGTAAATAAGCATTTGACAAGTCAATTTTACTAAATACTTTACCATCCGATAATTTTGCAAAAATGTCTTCTAATCTAGGTAAAGGATAATCATTATCTTCGAGCGCCTGATTAATAGTCATTTTAAAATCTCCACAAATACGAATTGAACCATCCGGTTTTACAATTGGCACTATGGGAGTGGCCCAATCACTGGTTTCCACTGGTTCTATTAATCCTAATTTTTCAAGTCTATCAATTTCTTGATTAACGCGCGAAGTTAATGCGTACGGTACGGTTCTAGGCTTAAAGAACTTAGGTTTTACATTATCTTTTAAATATAAACGAGCTTTAAAATCTTTAAGCTTTCCAATACCTTCCTTTAATATCTCAGAATAATTAGATAAGAGCGAAGCAATTTCTTCATTTGCAAGTTTCGAACTTAACATTTCACTAACATTGTCAACTTTCATAATTTCTTTCCAATTTAATTTTAAATCACGCAACCAATCTAAACCAAATAACGGACCTACTTCTTTCTCGCATATATATAAAGTTTTAACCTGTCGTTGACCATTGTGCTCAACAAGAACTTCTACTTCACCAAAAGGTTTAATTAATTCTCCTCCAAACGCGCGAAGTAACATTTCCGATTTATTGATTACTTTGGTAGGATCAATGCTTCGAAACAATTTTAAAGACATAATTGTTACATTTGAGCCTGTATCCAACTGCATTTTAACAGTTTTACCATTAATTTTTACATTTAATAGTATTTTATCTTTAGAATTACTCAAAGTATAAACAGGCGTTGTATCTTCAATTTGATTAACGCTATTAGTACGTTTAGTTTTAGACCTACAAAACGCTTCAATATGACCTTTTAATTTACATTTACGACACGTTTTATTTTTATGCGGGCAGTCGTTAGCATAATGAAATTTAGAGGTACAACGAAAGCACCTACCTCGCAATTTAGTACTAGTCGAATCGGACTCCCCCAGTGGTAATGCATTGTCGGAATTAGCCTTCTTCTTGAAGTTTCCCTTAGTCGTACTCTTCTGAATGTACAACTTATTTACTCCGGAGATTCCCGTTGACTTCCCTTGAAGCTCCGCGGTGTCTTTCGATGCAGTCTCCATGGCTGTTGCTATGTTCAGGGCCTTGTCCAGCGTCAGCTTCTCTTCTGCCAACAGTCTCTTCTGGATGGCGTCGTTATTCAATCCACACACGAATCTATCACGCAGGCTGTCGGTGAGGTTGTCCTTGAAGTCGCAGTACCTGGCTAACTTCTTCAACTCAGCACAGAAGGTGTTGATGCTCTCTCCTTCACGCTGGTGTCTGCGATGGAATCGGAATCTCTCAGCGATGGTCAAGGGCGGAGGATCCAACTGATTCTTTAGAGCTAGCACCAGCTCGTCGAACGTCTTATCCTTCGGCTTGTCCGGAGAAACGATGTCTTTCAGCAAGGCATAGATTCGGGACGGCAACAGCGTTATCATCGTAGAAACCTTCTTTACTTCAGGCGTATCTGTCGCCAGGAAGTACATCTCCAAACGCTCCACGTACGTTGACCAGTCCTCGGATCCTTCTTGAAAAGGCTCCATCACCAAACCCACGTTTGGCGTTCTGGCAGGAATAGGATTAGACATTTTGTCTCTCGTTGCTTAAAACTTTCAATTATTTTTAAACCTTCAATTGCTTTTTACTTTTAAATAATTAAATCGAGCATCCCATCTTCGTCGCCAGTATTTGCTATGAATTAAAACAACAGCTTAAAATCTGAACGTGACTTTTATTCAGAGCAAACTTAGATCATCTGACAAAATAAAACAAGTTTACAAAAATAGGACAATCATCTCGAGAGTCAATTGGCTACGGCCGGCTATTACGTCAATACCTCATTAACATAATAGTTCTCTTGACATCACAGCAATTACGTCATTCGTAATTAGCATAAAGTTACTCTTGTACACTACAGATCCTTTGTGTGTTAAACCTCCGACAGGATCACTCCAAATGAGTGATTTTAACTCAGTCTGAGTTAATATTCACTCCTTTCCAGTTTCGAAAATGCACTTCTCCTGTTGGAGTGGATTTCACTCTTTTGTTTTAAGAATGTAAACTTCTGAGATCCCATTAATATCCTAATCATTCATTCTTCATACAAACATATTTTTTCAAACCGTATTTATTATAACCTATCTTCTGCAATAAATGTTTGAATCCAAAACTGTCAAAAACCTTTTACAAGAAATGTATTTTCAGTGTTGTTTCAGAGCAAATATGTAAGGAATTCTAACACTAAACTGGATTTCATTGCAACACATTTTACTGCGTAAAAAAAGCTAACAAAGTTGCATCAAGCCTTTCCTAACATTTAAGTATGATCATAACTATTGTAGATTACGTTCTATCGTCAAATTTTACTCAGATATTTTATTTTGACCACTCAGAATGACGTCCCCATCTTAAACTACACTGCTCGAAACAATCAGGGGCGCAAACCTAAATTTATAAGCCGAACCTCGTATTACTGCTGAGAAACTACGTTGATTGTTACTTTTTTAATGGTCAGACGGTTAAGATGGCCCGTCCGTGGCCGAGTGGTTAAAGACATCTGCCTCAGGATTCAGCATTCTCAGGAGTGCGGGGGTTCGAATCCCACATACTGCCAGTCATCCTATAAATCGGATATCTGTACTGGGAAAGAGTAGAAAATCCAACTCGTGACGGATGGGCCCGAGTACACTTTGGCAGACGTGCTCGCTAAATCTTTGGAGTCCAAAGTCCCGACGGCGTCAGCGTACGATGTCGCTCGACGTTCCGTTGGGTGCCCACTCAGGTGTCGACCTTGTCTTTTTGACCAGGATTCTAAATTACGAGGTGTTTATTGGCTGTGTTAAAGCTTCTAATGGAGGCTAGAAATAGGCAGCCGTAAACGATTATACTGCACTACACTACGGTTAAGATTTTGTCTCTCAGGTTCTTTTCGAACAAACGGATCTAGAATGTTGTCGTGTATGTTTCCGTCGGCAACATCTGGTAAAAAAATAAATACTACCTTCTCTGAAATGGCTTTAAAATGGCCATAGCATAATATTGCATTTGAATTTTAAATGAACCTTTTGATAAACACTAGGATTTAACTTGATGGAGCTGGGTATCGAATCGAAGAATGTGTGTGCATTATACCAATTTGGTGGTGGAAACTTAAGTGCTTGTGGTGGCACTCTTAAAACAAAATAGTGAAATCCACTCGAGTAGGAGAAGTGCATTTTCGACACTGGAAAGGAGTGAATATTAACTCAGACTGAGTTAAAATCACTCGTTTGGAGTAATCATGTCGGAGGTTTAACACACAAAGGATCCACTCCTTTTGGGGAAGTGCATTTTCTAGACTGGAGGAGTGAAAAATAACTCAGACTGAGTTAAAATCGCTCGTTCGTTTTAAGAGTGCAGACTTAAAGAATTGCGTTTAGTGTACTGAAGTAAGTTTTACAGGTAGTTTTTAACATTAATCGGCTCAGCGGCTGAGAGGTTTAATGTGTCCGCCTCGTAAGCCCCAGATCGTGAGTTTGAGTCCTGGCTGAGTCATCAGATTTTCTGGATGGGAAAATCGTGGGCAAGCATGTCATATGATTATGTGGAATGTCAAAGATCCCTGGAGGGCCCCGGGTTCTCTCGGAAAAATTGAATCCCGGGATACCTAAATATCCACAGAGAGCTCAGATTCATTGTAATCTGTGCCCAAAATTGGTAGCGAGAGCCGCCTACACTCTTAAAACAAACACTCCTAATTTAACTCAGTCTGAGTGGATTTCACTCCTCCAGACTGGAAAATGCACTTCTCCTTTTGGAGTGGATCCTTTGTGTGTTAAACCTCCGGCAGGATCACTCCAAACGAGTGATTTTAACTCAGTCTGAGTAAATATGCATGCCTTTACGTTGTCGAAAATGCACTTCTCCAACTGGAGTGGATTTCACTCTTTTGTTTTAAGAGTGTAGATGTGCCACAAAAAATGGCTCTCAGTTCTGGGGAATATGCTGAGTCTACAAAGGCTTGACCGCCAATTATGCATCCCCATCGGAGAAAAAAAATAGTTTTTAACATTAACCATCAGTTAACAATGGAAAGAAGTATTTGGGGTGCCAAGGCCTAGATGCCAAGGTTTAATCCGTTAACGGAGATTATTTGGCAAATTTGAAGTGCAAAAATGTATAGATGCTTAAATCTATCTAAATAAACAAATTAAGACGCAAATGAAGGCCATATCACTACTGTTATTTATGCAGAACAAAATAAATAACATGAAAATTGACTAAAAGCTTACGTTTTTTTCCAGAAACGAAGGTGTAAATGATATTCACAAAGTCTTCCTTAATGAGTTAAAAACTTTTATCAATAATATTTATAGTTCATTAACACTATAATCAATAAAAGTCATTAAAGGCGAAAATAACTCAAAATTCCTTAGCCAAACAGTTTAAAGTTAGCAAGGTTGATTGAAAGTAAGTTAGAAACGTATGCTTTTTGTTTAACTACGTTTTTTGAAACATAATATTAAGTGATTAATTGACAAATTAAATTAAATTTTGTAGTATATGAATAATATTTTTACTTAATAATAAAATGGTTTGAATCGAAAGATATTTTAGTATCTGGAACGTATTTATTCTAAAAATGTATCCTTTTTGTTTTTTTATATGCTACTTTTAAGAAAAAAATTACATATTTTCATATATTTTATACAACATTGTGTTTTACAAATTTTGCCATTTAAGTTAACTGATTGTACTTAAAATCAAACGAAGATCTTCCTTTTTTATGAAACACATAAAAGTATCACAAACAGTTCCATAAAGACACTTTTAAGTATGTCGTTCATACCAAAGATGCGTAACAGCATTTTGAAGCCAATTGTTATAACATTACAATTGTTCTCGAAATGTGTTTTTATGGAGTTTTTATAGGCAGACATTTTTTAAATAATTTTACTACCATATATTTTGAGGGAGGGTGCAATTTATTGCAAAACTATTTTATTAAATATAATAAAAGTAATATTGTCTATCATAAAAGGTTTACAATATTGGCACCAGTGAAAACAGTTCATATTTGTAAGAATCGTATGCGTTAAAATGTTATTTAGGGATTGAAAGATAACTATTTCTGAGAGCCCAGCAAATTGTTTAGGCTAATATTTTTATAAATAGTATATATATTAAAACGGGCCCATGAATTGCAAATTAACTGCCAAACTTTAAAAGGTTTTTGCAGTCTAAAAATTGGACTAATGATACCTCGTGTAGAAAAAAGCACGTAAAATATGCTCCAAAGCCGCCTCGCTATTAAAAATGACTCTCCTTAAATTTCCTCTGGGTGCAGGTGTTTGCTCGTCACTTGACTGTGGTTTGTGTAATGTAATCGATTCCGGCTGCCTATTTCAAGCCTCCTTTAGGTGCTTTAACACAGCCAATTACTCTTCGTAATTTAGAAACCTGGTCAAGTGACACCCTCCCAACGGAACTTCGGGCGACATCGTACGTTAACGCCGTCGGGACTTTCGACTCCACAGATTTAACGAGCACGTATATCGCAGTGCACTCGGGCACCCCGGTGAATTTTAGGGGATTTTTTTCCACCAGCACTAGCACGTCTATGGTATGGCTAGGACAAGGACAGAATGAAGAACCTTCTTGGTGTGAGGCTCGTCGCTTACACCTCTCGGCCACCGGGGCCAGACTGTGATTTCAATTTATGACCCCCTTCGGCAATAGCCTTAGTGTATCACACGGACAGATTTTAAGATCACTGATTGGTTATTTTCACTTTTATTGGTTAAAATTAACTTACCAGCCAATCAGTTTTGAAAAGCAAAAATTCGTCACACCAGCATCGGATATTTTTCTTCTCATTTCCTGTTAAAATATTTTATTTTAACAATTTTTATGCTGTATGAATCATTTTTATGATTTGATAAGTACCATTGAACTTCGATTAACTGAAATTATAATCCTTAACTATTACCATTTTTCCTGGGATATATATTAAACAATGCTTTTTTGTCGGAGTGCCTTTTACTACGACTATTTTATTTACAGACCTATCAATTCCTGGATTTTATGATCAAAGTTTACAAAAGCTAACACATAATTTTTAAAAGAAAATTTTTAAAACCAACATTATTTTTGTTTATCTCACGAAAACAAGCATTAACTTAGTTTACGTTTAGGTCCTCTTGTTCGTGAGTTATGGGGCAATCAGTATTTTATAGTAACACGTTAAATTCGTCTAGGTATATAAGCCGAAAACTAAAGTCGCATCACAACCTTTGCTCACACTTTTCTTCCATAAAATCTGTAAAACATTTTAATAGGTTCGAAAAAACGATTGTAAAATTGATGTAAATTCCCGGAAGTAACCAAAAGAAAAATGTCCAGACCAAATTGGGGTATAAAAGTTGAAATTTATATTTCGCTAAAAGTTTAGTTACACGTAAAAATAATGTTAACATTAGGTCTCGGTATACTTAAGTTATAGAAAAACTTTAAACTCTTAAAACGGAGTCATTCTTATTGTGTCCAGTTCAGTCTTCTTAACCAAGTGCTTTAGGGAGGAAAACAAAGTTTCTGGTCAGATGGTTAACCTCAAGCGGCGTTTGGTTCCCAAACATGATTGGTTCTCATGTTAAATATTTTTCTTTATATGTTAGTTAAGATGGGTAAAGCACACTTTTCGTAAACATAGAGTAAATTCGTTAGGCGTAAAAAAAACGTTAAAGTATATTTTTACTTTAACTGTTTGAACTTATTGATCGGTTATTTGATGTACTTGGTGCATGTTGAATAAAGTCGCAGTGCTTGGCTCTAACAGAGCCCCCCTCCAATGTCATAAGTCATGTTGAATAAATAAAAAGTAATTGTACCCACTATTGCACGCAGTCGAGGATTCCTTGATGATGCAGATTTTCTAAATTCATTAAAGACAGAAAAACTGGCAAAGTAAAAAAAAATAGTTTTAAAAGTGAAAAAATAAAAGTCACAAATGGCAAGTAAAACTATGCATTTTTTTCACACTTTACGTGTTAATTTCCAAATCCTTAATTTCCATACTAATTCGTTATTACTATACATATTACGTATTCATTATTACTAAAGCACATCATCTAAATGAGTCGGGAAATGAAATGACTCACTCCATTAAAATAAGTTAAAAGACTGTCAGCAACTATATTATATTTAAATAGACACGGTTTTGAAAAAAAATGTATGGATGGTTTGAAAAAACCCTAGCTTGGTTTTTACGATTTTTTGATGAATTTTTCGAAAATAATAATTTAATATAGCTCTAAGAAAATGTTTGTTGTAGTATAAGGCGTCTTATTACAACTAAATGTATTCCTTAAATATTTTTATGATATTGGTATATCAGTTAGAGATATTAGTTACATATCATTGAAAAGAGTAATTATTTGGCTATGTTATCACGTTGTTAGTTTGGACACTAGGATTTCTACCTTCCCCTAACAAGCCGTCTGTGCCATTTTGTCTTAATGGGGTAATGCCGCCGTATCACTCCGGGGTTCCGGGGTTATGCCGCCATCCATAAAAGGATGGTGGCATATCCCGTAAAATAGAAATTTCATATATTGGCCCTGCAAACTATTAGTTTTCATTCCAGATGCTACGTATTCGGCAAAGAGTAACTGAAATGGCCAAATAGACCAACCAAACTTTTAAAAAAAACTGCCCAGTTAGTTGCAAATGGAAATTTAATAAAAGTGTAGCAGTATCCTGTACAATTTGCCATTCCACGGTTAATTAAACCGTGAGAAACCGTTGGTTAAAGGTTTAGTATTATATGTATTGCTTTATTATGACTTCATATAGCATGATTTCTTCACAGAATGTGTGTTTGCATGGGAACACCAAAAACCCAATTTTTATAAACTCAGACTTAGATGTTTTTTAGACTTTGACTTAGATGGTTTCTGAAAAAAAAAATATATTCAAATGTGCCAGTTACACCTTTATTCCACAAAACTACGAACTGTTTCCTTGTATTTGTTATAACACTTAATTGAGCAATACATTTTACACTTTGTATCATTCGCACGCAGAAAATTAAGGAAATTATACGAAAAGGGAAATACATTTAACGGTTAGAATGGATTATGATAAAAGAGGTGTCCGCCATTTCTGTAACAAGGAAATTGCGTTTGATATCCATAATAGGACACATTTTATGTGTTCATTCATTTCAGATAGTTAAATGCTGTAATTGCGACATTTTCCGATTATGATCTACATATTCATTTTATTAATGTGATTGGATTATGAACTCACGGTGTTATGTCCCATTTTTTGGGGTAGAACTAAATCTGTTGTAAATACCTATGATCTATGCATTAAGTTATCTTGATTTTATTGAAGAAAAATGTTGCGTAGATAATTTGTACATTTGGTTTCAATTAACTTTTATTCTCTTTTCTATAAGAAAGAGTCCTATTATTGTAAAGGATAAACTAACCATATCTAACCTTTTTTTAATTCTAAGTATTCATGGTTTTTTAAAATATCAGCATTTCCATTTCAAAGGGTTAATTGAGAATTTAAAAATAGTTGCAATAAATTTCAAGAAATAATTATCCGAAACAAAATGTGATCGTTTATTGCACGTATTTTTTGCATTAGAAACCATATGAGTAGTTTTCTTATCTTTTTTCTTTTTTTTTTTAAACTTGTATATTCCCAAATACTATATTTTATGCATTCAGATCACATTGAGATATGAAACGACACTTTACTGATGCCAAGAAATACGCATTTTATGAATATTTTTTGAAATCGAAGCAGTAAAAATAATATCGTATTTATGTAAATTTAACTGACTGGCTATCGTAATCAAAACATTTTGCACTCAAAACCACATATTTTAACTTTAAACGTTTTATTGCTATAAAATTAACATATGTTTATACAAATAAAAAAACTTAAGATCTTTAAACCTTCATAAATATTTCACGTCTTTGTTTAAGTAAACATATAGTATAAGAATTTTATAAAATAAACATGATGCACTTAAAAAATAATAACGTAACACAATTGGTGTTAATTATTTATAAACCAAGGAAATAAATTTTATTTAAACACTTTTTTTTATTGTATGCAGAAACCTGGTGTTACTATCAAAAAATACTTTTTGAGTATTCATGCTAAAGAGATTTTTTATTTTGATTTATTGAACGATATAATTTCTAAATTAGTGGAACCATCACTTTAGTTTAATTTAGGAAATCAGCCGCTCTTTCTCAATTGAAATGAATTATCAAAGAAAAATTACAAACGACTCTTCTAAAATATTTTTGCAGTTGTTTAAACAGAAATATTTTTTCCCGGTACATAGCTTTTTCACATACAATGTGATACGCTCACAGAATTTTATTCTTAAAGTGGCATCCAACAAACATACTCTGGTTTTCTATTTCATTTCACTGACTTGTGTTTCTTTTGTATTTTTAACAATATTTTTGGGAGTTTTTATTGAATATTTCTTTTGGGTCTCTATATGGTTTGCTGTTTGCTTTAAGGGTCTTTCGATACTAAAGGGGCAAATCGAAACTCACAGATGGGTCAAGCAGGAATAGCGCTTTTTCTTCTGGTTATTGTAACTCAAAATGTGAGATCAAGTTTCTTTGGGAGGTGTAGGGGTAGGGGTAGGTACATACATATTCCGGCTTGTGTGCTTGATCGGAGACCCGCTTATATCAGTCTTTGTCAAGTAAGACAGACACAAAAAGAATTTTTTACTGTCACAGAGAAAGGAAATTACACCCAGGGCAAAGGCGGGAATCGAGCCTGCACCCTTTACAGCGCTCAGACAGCTGGCGTAATGGTACATACACTTGCATATACTTACATACACTTGCATTACATATACTTGGGGCCATCCTGGCCCCAAGTATATTTGGAAGGGGTCAATTTTGGCGCATAACGACAAATTTGCTCCAAGATTAAAAATATTCTGAGCATTGAAACTGTTTTTTTTTAATTGTATATACCAACGTTTTATTGTATGTGCAATATTGTATGTACCAATGTTTTTTTGTTGTTTGTTTTGGTATACTATTTTCAACCCAGGAAATGAATTTAAGACAAATGACAAAAAAATCCGACTTTCTAATCAAATATGCAATATTTTAAATTTTATTCAGAGACTATTACAAATTATTTATGTTATTAATTTAGTATAAATCATGTGGAAAATACAACCTTACATTTACGTAGGTTTAAGCTGTAATTTATATACTTCTGCTTGACTAATTTGCTATAAGTCAAAACAGTGTTATCGTTGATGAAAAAAACTTAAATTTTTTTAAAGAAGTGTATTTAATGAGTGAGTAATATTAAGGTTCAAAAGTTTAACCATTGTTTGAAAAACGAAACAAGTTATTTATTCTATTCGAAGATATTTATTATAAAAAGAACGTTTTTTAATGATTTTTATATCTTTACGATAGTATAAAAATGGCGATGTCATAAATAGTCTAGTCCAAAATGATACGCGTTTGATACTTCATAGCATTAGGCGGATTAATACTTACATGGATTCATTGAAAAAACTAGTCATGGCAATTACAAAAGCAAAAATTATCATTCATTGAACTAGTCATTTATAGATCTAATAAATAAGCATTTATTTGAAATATCAAATAACTCTGAAAATCTGTTTCAACAAAGAATAAAATTTACAAAAGAAAAATGAAACTGCCTTTCGTGTAACTATATAAATCACACAAAACGGTCGATTCTAGACCATTTTTGTTACCAGATTCTAAGAGAAAAAATACGATTCACCAGCGAAATTACCCACATCAACATCGCAAGAGGCTTTTCTAACTTGACCATAAAATCGCCTACCAGAAAAATACAAACAAAAAGTCTAGTAAAATATATTGAAAGGTTTTCGAAATAAAACTGAAAAAAGTCCCGGTGATTCGTATAACTTGGCAGCGTATTTTTTGGTTTCAAGTTTCTACGTCAAATATTGGCGCTTGATTTTATTTTTGACGTATAGGTGGATTCAACATATCACTTAATGTTTACTCATATGAATAGATTCTTTTAAATTGATGTACTTTCTAGATATTTATAATTTTATTCTTAGTGGCACAAATGTAAATTTAAAAATAAGAAATTGATAATGAAATTGTACGCATGTATGAATAAATTTTTGTTTCGTATGTAGCTTGTTTATAAATAAATTTTCAAATAAAATATTCAAAAAAAAAAATATAAAAAAATATTAATTGAAGTTTCCCAGTAAACAGTGAACTGCTGGCCCAGCAGTTGATTAACTGCTGGAAGTGATGGTTTAGTGCTTGTGTAGGCATATTTCTGCTGGGAAGTGCACCTTTACGTTGCTGACATATGTTTGCTGATTATCTGATGGCAAAATGTTGGTGGGCTGCTGCCGATCTACTGTATGCAGCATTAGTGCTGTTGTATTTTTGCTGAACCTGTGGTGGCAAACATCAGTTTGAGAGTAGATGTGATTGTGAGCATGCGCAGAAATGTAATAATATTTTGGCAAAGATGTTTGAACGATCACTTTAATTTACTGTTTTCAATTCCAACTTGCATTTTTTTAATACTTTTATTTTCAGATTAGTGGTCGGAACAACACGGTCAGGTAATTATAAAACTTTTATTAGTGCTATTTTTATGTGTTTGGTAAATAAAAAGAGAGGTCACTTTATTTTTCATAACATAGCGTTCATAGTAGTAATTTGATAACCAGTATAGTTTTAAAAGTAGAATTAATTCATTTGATTTTATTTTGTATTAGTTTGATTTCCGCTATATTGATTGCATTTCCTTAAATAAATACACTTTTAGGGTTATCGTAAAGTTGGAAGCCTGGTCATATTTGTTTCTAGATCAAATCTTGCGATTCATCTCTTGTGTCTAGATTTTAAATCATGAAATCTTCATAAAATTTCCATAAATCTTGCTTTATTTAAGTTGTTTCCTATCGTAAAAACTATAAGAAACGAAACGGATATCTATTTGGGTAATTTTAGATAGTTAGGGCTTCCCGATAGTGGAAAAACAAACTTAAGTGGGTATATATATGGTATAATGGCCGGTCAGACAGTTGACGAGATCGAAAATTTAACATATGGTTGGTATACTAATAGAGTTGATTGAAATATGAATTGGAATGTCTCCACATTTTTGAATTTTCGTTGCTTGGCAATATAACTCGAATCGCCAAATATAATATATAGGATAATTATTATCATAGCTTTTCAAAATTGAGATAATATCTACTGAGAATTATTGTAAAATTTGGATTATTGTTAAACTATTGCCGCATCTGGCGAACATTTAATTTTTTACCTCATTCTTGTTACCCCCAAATTTAAAAAGTAAGTTTACATATTTCTGATATAGTACAATTATTTTTATAGGATTATTTACTTGTAGGATTAGTAGTATTTTGTGTAAAAACAACAGTTTTGTATTTTTCTTTCATCCAAATTTCTTTTTCTTTCAGTAGCTGTTAGTCTAACTCAAAAAGATTCAAAGCACAGATTGATGCAGATAGTGTTAAGAAGAAAATTTTTATTGAAAAATGTCAAGAATAAATATGTATTTTAAAATATGGAATTGAATCTTGTGTTAATTTTATTGTATACCTTAATTATTTATTAATAATACTATTATTATTTTATTAATAATTAATAAAAATTGCTTATTTAAAAGACATGCATTATATAAATAAGAAAGGATTATAGGGATAGCATAAAATAGGAATTAAAATTTGAAATTAAAAGGAATTAGAAGGAATAATATAAATAAATGGGAAGGAATCCGGTTTGGGCAGGCAGCAGTGAAAAAAAGTGCTTAATTGCTGTAGTATTGCTGCCGTTATTTAGCTGATTTTCTGGTAAGGGTGCAGGAAAAATACTACTGAATTGCCGCTATATTGCTGTTTTCATACAACAGCATCCTGCTGGGCGGCTTACTAGAAAAGTGCTGGAAAATCGGCACTTGCTGTTAGCCCGCTGCTAAATCGCCGCAGGAAAACAGCTGTAATTGTTGGGCAGCTGCCGTTTCACCGCTGGAGAGAATGCAGCTGTCTTGAAATAAGTGATGAATCGCTGCTGGCCAGCACTGCTGAAACAGCATTATTCCCGCGGACACTTTATTGACTTTTAAGTACACTTTTTCCCGGCACTGAATCAGCAGTTTGGCTGCTGGAAGACAGCAGTTTCCTGTTGCTGTCCCAGCAGATTATTTTTTATTGGGTTAAGATTGTTTTCTTTTTATTTTATTAAAATCATTATTATTTATTAAAATTTTAATTGATTTTAGTTGCATTAAATTTATTTTTTGACTGTTTTTTATGTGTTACGTTTGGTATTTTTAACGGTCGTTGACCTACTATAACAGACTTTTCAACGAATAACCATTAAATATGTTAAAAATATTTTAACACATTATACAGTGCTGCTTTTTACCATTTATACACAACGTCAACTGTTAAAACATGTACAGATTAATTTAGAATTTCTTAATGATCCATAGAATAGTTACAAATACCATATTATATTACTAGTTGTAGTTTAATTTTCCATTATTCCTCTATAATAGCTTAGAGCAATTTATTTATCATGGCTAGAACCTTGTTAAAAAGCTTTTTTTATGTAAAACGTACTACATCTTACAAGCATTAATACAAATGTTCCATTATAAAAATTCTCATTAAGAAAAACTGGATTTATCCTTACAATTTCTATGACCCGATCATACTCAAATACTAATTTCTTATGTCATTCCAAATCTGAAAACGATAGCAATTATGACTGTCAGTAATTGTTGAATGGTGAGGATACATTATGATTATTCACTTTCAATATTCTTTTCAGTACAAATGAGTCATGAACAAAGCATAAAAATCAAAATTTCATTTTATTTGTCAGGGAAATAATTATGTCCCAAAAGTTAGTTTTTATGAATAAAGTATTCCTTATTTCAATTCGTTAATTTGATTTCTTTTCTGAAATAATTATTACAGATAATTTTTTTTAACAATACAAGACGAATGACTTATGCTTTTATTTGTCTCATTATATTTGAAAAATAATTTTCGTTTGGTTTAAAATAGGGGGGGGGGGGATAGCATTTTGGAACTCCAGGTAAAACTTGAAATTTTATTTTTTTTGCGTCTGTATATACAGGTCTAAAAAATAGAAAAAATCCGATGCCCCTTGCGTGCATATATTAATAAAGATTTTTAGAAAATCTTACTAAAAGAAAATGAACAGAACAAAATTCAAATGTGTGTGAATGTATAAATTTTAAGCTTTAGGTTATGATGTATACTTAACTATAAAGTTTCTTAGTAAATAGAATCAGAAGCCGACCCGGCGGTGCAATGGTTAGGGTGCTAGCCTTTGGAGATGCTGGGTTCGGGTTTGAATCCCGGTAAGGCATGGATGTTTGTGTTTGTCAATGTGTTTGTGTCGTCCTTCTTTGTGTAATTATTTTTAAATACAAATATTTTAAACAATTTTTTTCTCATGTACTTTAAACTGTTTTACATAAGAATTGCATCCAAATTTGATTAATCTTCAGTAGTTGCTTCATAAAAAAATATTTACCTGGAAAATCCTAAATTAGTTCAGCATTTTTGAAAAATTTCAGCTTTAGTTTTTTTTAAGTATTACTTTTGAAAACAATTTTATTGCCAATTCTTAATGTTAGCATATTTGACAGACTGCATACATAATTTCCTAAACTTTTATAAATAATTAAAAAAGCCATAGCGATTTGAAAAACTTGTCATCAAGAATTTTTTTTAAAGAAACGGCAAAAACTTGTTGCACTTGAAAAATATTTACACAACATTCAGGTTTGCAGCCATGTATCGGAATTTTTGAAGTCAATAATTGCTAACCTGATACAAGTCAAATAATTGCTGACTTTATAAAAGTCAAATACGGAACATTCCAAAGTGCAGCAAATTGTTTGACTACATAAAAGTCAAAGAATATTCTTTTTACACGAAAATACTGTGAAAAATCCACTATTTATAAAGGAAGCGGTAACAAAGGTTCCAATAGAATTTTTAACTTTCGAATAAAAATAGGACTTGAACACTATTGGTCTTCCAGTTCGTACTCTACTGGATTATTGGCTCAGGCTCAAATGGGAAAGTTATGGTCCATTGAATGCATTAGAATCTTTTCACGAAATCTTAAAATAAAATTTATGCGTGAGAACCGGACTAGTATCTATTTTATTGAGTAAACGTTGACTTGACTTAAAGAAGTATCATGAGAGGTTGTACTGATAAGATAGAAGATTAAATGTCACGTGTTTTTTTAATTCATGGTTTTACCATTAAAAACCTTTTCGAATATTTTTGTTGGAACAGAATTTAAAGATGTAATGTGTAACGTTTCGTTATGTATTTTTTCTAGTATTTGTTAAAAATATACTGTTTTTTTTTTCAAGAAACAAATATTAAAATCTAGTTCCATTCATTTTGGAAACGGTTCTGTAGGAAATATTTTTGTTTAGGGATTTTGTAAAGAAACACTTGTTGACTTTTTATATAACAACTATAACAGATAAATATAAGAATGAAAGCACATGCTTTATAAATAGTTAACTAACTAAGTTATCAAAAAAAATTTGTAAAATTTTGCCGGGTCTAGTTAGCTTTATTAGGCACCAATATTTTAGAAAAATGAAGTAAAAATGAATAAATTTATGTACCTTTTGAAACCAAACATTTTAATAAATATAAATAAATATTCTGTTGTTGTTTTTAATTGCATTTATGAATGTTGACAACTCGATAAATAGTAAAAACAACTAAAAACCAAATGAGTTTTTTTTAATAAAAAATTTAAAACAAATTACAAATAAATGTACCTACTTCCAAAGATAAATTTAAAAAGTCATTTGTAAAAACTTTTGTCTCGCATTTCATGTACTTTGAGCATATATTCTGCACTTGAATATATAGATATATATCCAACTTGTGTAAAACTACTTTTTAAAATGAAGAAAATTATTTGACTTTTTCTATATTGCTCTCTATAAATAGTATGATCTCTCACTTCGTTTAAAAGAGTTTCATATTCTACACATTACGTTTGCATTATTTTTATTTACACTGAGCATTCGGAAAAACTTGTAAAAAAATTATGTTATTTTTAAAGTTTTTAATGTAGCAGATACACAAAAAATCGTAAAAAGTAAATACTGTACAAAAATTTAGTTGTTACAAAAGTGATAGCTTTTAGTAGTTGTTGACTACTGTTATTAAAGTCAATAGGAAAATAATTAAACAAATGAACTGTACAAACAGTTTTTTATGAGGCAACGTAACTTTTAAAGAGATAGAAAATTATTTTTTTGCGTTCATTTGCAAACTGTAGCTAAAACAATTCTCAACTTCATAATTGAAGAGCTTATTGGAAGTGACATTTTGAGATTTTTGAAAAGAAATCTCAAAAAATTGAGAAAGTGAGAATTTTGTGTCAATGGACATGTTATTCTCTACTTTAAAGATAAAGTTAATGAAAAAGAGGATCTGGTTATGCACATTTTTTTAAAACCATTTTTGTAAGACCGCTTTTAACGTATCTAAGTGCAAACTAAAAATTTCTCATTTTTACCTTTTGTCACTTAGCACGTTCTTCCACTAAGCTATTTTATGCCGACCCGGCGGCTGAATGGTTAGTGTGCTAGCCTTTGGGGCTGCTGGATTCGGGTTCGAATCCCTGTCAGGCAGGGATGTTTGTGTTTGTCAATGTCGTTATTTGTCTATGTGTTATTCCTTTCTTTGTGACTGTTAATAAGCGGGTCTCTGATTAAGCACACAAGCCGGATATATATGAAGTAGTAGTAGTAGCTATTTTAAAGTGTTTATAAGAACTATCCCTTTTCCTTATTGTCATATAGAAACGCCAACGATCAACCTTCATACAAATTTTAAACCATCGCAGTGATTATAACCAGTTTTTTAAACACCCTGTTAAAATTTCACAGAGACTTACTTCTCGGGTATTCTGCTCAAATATTGATGTAACTGTTGACGCATAAGTGAGTCTCATTGTGCAAATAGGGGTTTCATAACTGTTATTTTGATGGAACAGCTTTATATGCGTTAAGATTACCCATGAATACTTCTATAAATTTTAATTGGTTAGTCAAAGTATTGTTCCAGAAAATAGTTAAATTAAAATGATCACTTTGAATTTGATTGTATGGTCAAAGTACAGTTTTTATGCGTAACCCTTGCTCATGCCGCCTCGGTGGTTGAATGGTTAATGTACTGGCCTTTGGAGCTGCTGAGGTCGGGTTCGAATCCCGGTCAGGCATGGATATTTGTACTTGTCAATAAATGTTGTTATTTGTCTAGGCCTTTGTGTCGTCCTTTCTTTGTGTGTCTCCTGTGACTGTCCCTTCTGGCGAGCGGGGTAATGGGCTACATAGCCTACGCCCTTCCCTTCTAGAGGGCGCATTTGCATTCCATTCCATTCCATTCCAACCCTTGCTCATGAAAACTGCCAAAAATTGGATTCTTTAGTAGAAGTATTGAAGTAACTGAAGAAAATAGTATATTTCAATTGGTTTAGAACTTCTTGTTGAAGAGAAAACATTGGCAATAGGATGTTTATTTCACTGAAAGAAAGAATTACGTTTAATTTTTAACACAGAATTCAGCATTAGTATGGTGAAAATATTTGCGTATGAAAAAAAAGAAAAGCTTTTATTTGATTTTAAAATTCAAAAATTTTACAACAATAAAGTACAATTTTATCATTGTTAAATATTGATTTTAAAAATTAAGCTAATGTAATAATTTACCCACTCCGGGTCTTGGTTGAATATAAAATTATATACAAGACATCTTTTTTAAAATACAGGCACATTTTATTTTGGTAAACAGAGAAACATATATACTGGACAACAATTGTTCATAGTCATTTGTTATGTGTTTTACATCACTGTGTAAGTAAAATGTAGTTTCGTCAATTCATGTTGACGTCTAGGCCGAACCAAATGGCATGCATACATTTATCAACATTAAATAATGAGGGTTTCTTACGCTATTGCTGAGGCAAATTTCGAAACATCGTTGTGTGGTCATGATTGTTAACCAAATGACTTTCGCACATTTATACACTATACTAATGAAAACAAATAATAATAATGAAAAATCAAAAAGCAACTATCTGAATTCGAGTTGCCGAATTGATTGAGAGAGAAATGAATTTATAATTTAATTAATTCTACTTAATTAGCGTCGACGCTTGAACCATGCGGATCTCAAATTAGCCAACACTCAAATACGGATAAAGTCATCATGTCAGTTCCCTTAGTGACTACAATTATTAATTTATGAATTTCTAATCAACTTAAAAGTTTTCCATTCTTATATTAAGTTTAAACTAAACAATTCTCCGCAAGATTTATCCAATCAATTTTTTTTGGTTATTTTAAAAGCACAAAGTAACGACTAAATATACTGCTGTAGGCAGATAAACTTTAGTATCTATAACAAGGAACTCTATCATTGTTTTTGTATTGAGATAATCTGTATTTTAGTGAAATTTTATAGGTAGTAGTTATTGAGTGCTTACAACAATGGTCCAAGCCATTGTTGTCGGTACTGCAGACAACCAGCTCATGGTAGTATATTTAGCAATATTCATTACGCTAACAGAATTCAAACACACTTTTCAATAAAAACGTCCATCAAGTTTTAAATGTGTATAAAATAAGCGCATTTAGCAATGGTAAGATATTTTTTACTTTAAGCTAAATTTGGCTGGGGTACTTTGAATTAGCCATTGTACATCTGAATACATTTTGAGGCTGAATTTAATAATCCCGACTACAATAAAAAATAGAATCGATTTATATAACATTTACCAAAAGTTATAGTTGAAAAAAAAGATATATATAAATATAACACCATTAAATAAACCATTTGATATCCGATTTCAAAACTAACTTTAGTAAAAAAGAAACGTATGCCAAAATATTTCTTTGCACACTCAGACATCATTCTTAAAACACACAGAACACATCTCCTCTAAATAATTCAGTCAGTATATTTTTAGTCTAACAATATTTTATAGTGCCGCTTTTGTGGGGGTATCTCCCAGTGGTAAACATTTCCTTAAAATCCCTTTCTCTGTCCTACATGTAACAGATGTCCATTTACAAAAAAATGTGCAAGAGACTTTACTGACGCGTGCGGTAACCACAACAACGATTTGGGCCATTTTTGCTCGGAAATAAATATTCCGTTTCCATATGTTTTCTTATAAGTTTGAGTAATTGAGTGCTTGCAGCAGTGGTCCAAGTCACGAGGCTACTTACTACAGTTTTCCTCAACATGGCAGTTTTATGAATCCCAAGGTAGGTTTTAGAGGAGAACATTAGGCTGGGTCAATGGTCTGAACAAAGCAAGCATTTGGAAAATGCACCACTGAAAAATATTTAAAGATTACTTCACTGAGTAAAGACTTTATTTCCAAATATTCGAACTAGTTGGAATAGGTTCCTTTACGGAAAATCCAATATTCAGGTAATGGGATATTTCTTTTTGAAAACGTGAAAAGTTTATTAATTAATAACTTATTTAATTAGCTTTTGAAACGAAGAAAGAGATATCGTAGTTTTGTATCTAAAGATCCAAATTATGCTAAATGAGATCTTTTCTAACGCTTTCTCTCTGGATGACTTAACATTTTTTGAATATCCATAATGGAAATGGAATAATAATGTGCTCAACTTTCGTATTTATTTAGATAGCGTGCGTCCCCATATTGACTAAGCTAAATGAAGATTCGGTCTTGCGATCAGTGACCGTAAAAAGTAATTAACATCTTAGGTATTTTAGTTTTACTCTGTGGTCTGAAGGAGTCGATAACGTTCATCTTAGAGTAAAATCTATTCATTGATTGCTATTGAAGACATCAATAGCAGAAAACCGTCGGTCGTTAAAATATGTTTTGGTGGCATTTTTATAATAAATAATCTATAATAAATAAGAGTTCTTTTTATATTACTGAGCAAATCTTGAAATAAATTAAACACTGCTTGGACTGTCTCTCTAGGATGAAATTTTTTCTCATTTACAACCATAGTTATTTAACCTCTAGCTTAAAAATGTCTCGCTCGCTGTTAAAGAGTCATATGCGCTCAAAAGAGTTAGATATAAATAACAAAAAATAACTTAAAAAAGAAACTGATGCTAAGGATATGGACCTTTTTTATGCAAGTTATGTGATAGAGTCAAGAAAGAGAATATTTTTTTGGAGTATTTCGTTTTAAAAATATTTCAGATACATTTACTTTCATTAAAAAATTAAAATATTTTTAGGAATTGGTGTAACTAGAAAATTAAAAAAAGTTATAAAGAATTAGGTCATAAAAATGAAAATATCTTTATGGTGGAAAATGAATCACTAGTTTATTTATTTGGAAATGAACTACAAAACAATCGAAAAATCAACAATCGAAAAAAAATGTATAATATGAATTTAAATAACTGTTTATAGACACTTTAGCTATTCTAAAGTAGGGTTTAATTTTTAAATCAATGAATGTTTTTCAGATTATGAATAATTGGAGTTAAGATATTTGGTATTCAAGTAATTTGAGCTTAGATAATGTGATTCCTTCTATAAAGGCTACTTTTCACCCACTTCCCCTCTTTACACAGAACAAAGACATCTTATTTGTGTTAAAAAGGTGAGGATCCATCCAAAGATAACTAGCAGAGTCATATTGACAGCAAACATCTTTTATTACGAGTTTAAGAACATTCAACATGTAGAGACAATTACAAAGGACGTCATTCCAAGTTAGTACAGTTACATTAAAAAAGACATTACATCATACACACATAGAGGGCGCAACCGTCACGCAGGACGGGCTCATTTGTGAAAAGATAGGGGTGAGATTGACTTACACCAATACTCCCCCGCAATGTTAACCCTTCTTTTCATCAAAACAGTCTTTCACATCACCCATACCCATCATACTGAGGCATTTATAATGCTTAACGGCACTCAATGGTTTCGTTAACACGTCAGCTGCCATTCGCTCGGTGGGTATGTGACGGACCTCAATTTCTCCATTTTTAGGAGCATCCCTTACGAAATGATGGCGTATATCGATATGTTTTGTTCTCTTATGAAAAACTGGGTTTTGTGCAAGTTTTATTGCACCCATGTTGTCAACCAGCATTAGAACCTTATCCAATCTATCAGAACAAAACTCATTGAGCAACCTTTTAAGATATATCGCCTCTTTCGTACCATCCGATAGAGCCATGTATTCACTCTCGCACGATGAAAGTGCTACAGTGCTTTGTTTACGGCTCTCGTACGAAATAACACTTCCACCCAGTACAAAACAAAATGCGGTATAACTCCTTCTTGAAATTTCGCAATTTCCAAAATCCGCGTCTGTATATCCATACAATGGATCATTTGTATTTTTGAAGATTAAGCCAAAATGTATTGTCCCTTTTAAATAGCGTAAAACGCGTTTTGCTGCCGAAAAATGTTTTTCGTTAAAGCAAGTTAAAAATTGACTTAATTTACTCACTGCATTCGCAATATCTGGGCGAGTTGAAACCGCTAAATACATTAAACCTCCTACCAACTCTCGATATGGAAGCTTATGTTCACAATTTTCTGCCTTATCTAATTTTACATTTAATTCCATAGGCGTATTAACTGTTTTAGCGTCTGTCATCCCAAATCGTTTTAGTAATTCGTTTATGTAACTTGATTGACTCATAGTTATTACACCTTTCTTTTGTTGAAAGTTAATTCCTAAACAATAGTTAGCCATACCTGAATATTTTGCTTCTACATAACTGTTTAAATGATTTTTAAATTTATTTAGCATAGAGGGATTTTCAGATATTAACAATAAATCATCTACATAAATACAGATCACAGTTAATCCTACATCATCATTAATGTAATAAACACATGGGTCGGCCTGAGATTGTTTAGCGCCGAATTTTGTCAATATATCATTTATTTTTATGTTCCAACATCTTCCGGCTTGTTTCAAACCATAGAGAGACTTCTTTAAAAGTAAAACTTTATTACCTTCACTTAACAAGCCTAAAATATTTGACGCTTTCTGGGATATTTTACTGTTAGACCTTTCATTGTTAATAATGTATTCTAGAATTTTCTCAAAATTATCGGGACATTCCATGTAGATTTCGGTGTCTAAGTCTCCATTTAAATAAGCGGTTGTCACGTCAAATTGATGGATTTCTACATTTAATTTCGCAGCAAGCGCCGAAACAAGGCGTATTGAACCTGAGCGAGCAACGGGGCTATAAGTTTCCCGAAAATCCTCATTGGGTTTTTGCGAAAAACCTCTTGCTACGAAACGTGATTTATTCTTAATCACAACTCCATCTGAATCGAATTTATTTGTTAAAATAAATCTACCACTTATAAATTGTTTTGAATTTGGTCTATCAACAACGTCAAAAGTTTCTTTTTCTAAAATGCTTTTCATTTCTTGAGCCATAGAACTCATCCATTTTTCATAATCTTTTCCACTTAAAGCGACCGAAATCGGTATTTCACTATGAAAACTAAAAACGTCTTCATAAAAATCATCTGTTGTTTCGCAATACCTCAAAACCTCTCTATTTCTCAATGAAATAGTATTACGCGCGATTACGTCGTCGCCAACTTTCGCTTTTGCATCTGTCATCGGAGCGATCACATTTTTTTCTTGCCTTGGCGCGGCGGGGCACTCCAATTCGACTACCTGATTGGTTAATTTCTGCTCCTGGGGGGTAAGAGGTAGGGCATTTGCGCCAACTCTTTCCTCCAAGGACGTCTCACAATCCGTTTCCAAAAGAGGCTCGATTTGATTTATTTTATGATCTTTCGTTTCTTCGAAGAATTTTACGTTTCGAGAAATTATTACTTTTTTCTTATCAGGCAAATAAATGCGATACGATTTTGATCCCATCTGATAACCACAAAATATACCCTTATTAGCTCTTTGAGAGAACTTGTGCTTAGGTTGGTTGTTTAAACAATAAGCAATACACCCAAAAGATTTAAAATAACCTACATTAGGAATTTCGCCAAAGAATTTTTCATAAGGTGTTTTACCTTCAAGCGAACTATTTGGACACCTATTTTGAATGTAAACTGAACAATTTATACATTCTGCCCACAAGTTTAAAGGTAGTTCTGATTGGGATATTAAACAGCGACTCATTTCGGTCAAAAATCTCATTTTCCTTTCTGCGATTCCGTTCGAGCTAGAGGAATAAGGTGCAGTGCACCTGCGTTCGATACCGTTTTCCTTGAGAAAATTATCGAATTCTTCATTTATATACTCCCCTCCCCCATCACTCATAAATGCCTTAATTTTAGTACCCTTTTGATTTTCCCACAAGGCTTTTACCTCTTTGAATGCACCAAGTGCTTCATTTTTATGTCTCAGAAATCTTACTTCACAATATCTAGTTGCATGATCTATGAATGTAATAAAATATAAACTCTTACCTAGGCTTTCAACTTTAAAAGGCCCACAAATATCACTGATAACAATATCTAATACACATGAATTGTGCTCTGACTTTTTGGGAAAAGGGGCTCTGGTTAATTTATTTAAAGCACATATTTCACAATTTAATTCCTGAGGGGATTTTTCTAACTTTAAGCCTTTTATATTACCCTTAACACTAGCTCGCACCAAATCATTAACATTTAAATGACCCATTCTATGGTGCCATTTAACTATATCAGCACTTTTAGATACATCATATGCATCTGAAGCATGATGCACATTTTCAGAACTATTTGATTCACTTTCATAAACATTTAAATAATACAAATTTCCCTTTCTCTCAGCTTCTAAACTTACTCTGCACTCTTCTTTCACTATATGAGCTTTATCACCATTGAAACACACATTATACCCGTTATCGCACAGCTTGGAAACACTTAGCAAATTTGCAGTAATATTGGGCACATATAATGCGTCGTACACCTTCACTTCTTGAATTATACCGTTAACCGCTGCTTGAGTGGCAACAGTCCCACATCCATGCACCTCAGAAGTGCTTTTATCGGCTAGGTTAACAGATTTAATTGGTGTATCGGTGATATATTCAAATTTCGACGAGTCATTACACAAGTGCCGTGTACACCCACTATCCAAAATAAAACTTGTCGATGGCTCTTCAGGGCTTGAGAGGAATGTTGACTCACTGCTGTCTGTCGTTAGCAGACCAAGGTGTGGGGATTCTTTTCTTGGCTGGTCACAGCGAGACTGGATGTGTCCAAGACGATTGCAGTTGAAGCATCGGATCTTCGATGGGTCTCCTCTCCTGCAGTCGGCGCGGAAAGGTCTCCTTTCAGCGTTCCGGAATGGTACAGCTCCAGTACTCGGCTCCGGTCCAGCATTCCTTGACCCAGCTCCGGCACCTCTGTTCAGGTCAGCTCCAGGACTCCTCTTCTTCCAGCGAGGGGGCAGTTTTCGTTGGGGAGCGACAGCAAAAGCTTCTGCTTTCTCCCGGCTGCTGGCACCACGGCGGGCATCTGCTTCTTCAACGATCTTGACTCGAAGCTGCTCCACTTTCGGAAGCTCATCACGTGATTCGATGGCGCATCGGAAGTTTTCAAAATTGTTCGGCAAACTATAGTGAAGTATTATTGCAAGCAGGTCCTCGTCCACGACAATGTCCATTTCAGAGAGCTTATCCACGATGTCACAAAACTGTCTCAAATGTCCTCGTACGTCGTCGTCTATCATTTTTAGTTGGATTAGTCCTTTCAATAATGAAGCCTTGCGAGCCGGTCCTTTCGATTGGTATATTCCTTCCAACTTCAACCATACCTCAGATGAAGTTTCACAGTGCTTCACTTGTTTCAACTCGGAAGGAGAAATACACAAGATAATATCGGATTTCGCCTTTTCGTCTCGATCAGTCCATTCTGCGAACACCGTGGCAGACGCGTCGTCGCCTGCTTTCAGCTCCGGCTTTTTACTTCTACCGCATACATAAGTCCATGAGTCATTTTTGATGAGCAAGGCCTTCATCTGGATCTTCCATGTTTCGTAATTGTCTTTTGACAGCATTTCAATTCTCGTAGTGTTCGAAGCCATTTTTGATTCTACTTTTGTTTTCCAAATTTCAAGTCTGTCTGCGCATTGGAAGTCGTGACTGGGACCTTAACCTGTTAAAAAGGTGAGGATCCATCCAAAGATAACTAGCAGAGTCATATTGACAGCAAACATCTTTTATTACGAGTTTAAGAACATTCAACATGTAGAGACAATTACAAAGGACGTCATTCCAAGTTAGTACAGTTACATTAAAAAAGACATTACATCATACACACATAGAGGGCGCAACCGTCACGCAGGACGGGCTCATTTGTGAAAAGATAGGGGTGAGATTGACTTACACCAATAATTTGTTGCAAAGCAACTAATATATCGAAAGAAAATTGACTCTTATACTTGGTATTAGTACCTAACGAATAGTTAGTGGCATCGATAAATTTTTATGCTTTGATTTTGATTGTGTTTCTTAAATTTCTCAACCTATGATTCTTGTTGGTTGGTGGGTTGGTATACATATATTTTCAGGCTTGTGTACTGGTTCAGAGAGCCGCTTATAAACCTTCGACAAGTAAGACAGTCACAACACACACTCACATGCATACATATACGTGACAGATGCTGCCATCTGTCGCCACTTCCACAATTTAGACATGTCCCTGACGGGGAGGGAAATAATCTCCAGGAACCTGTACCCGTGGGAAACTGCGCAATGACCGCCCACAGGACTTTCAGACTCAACAGATTTAACGAGCACGTACTCCGCATATACTCGGTGAGTTTTCAGTGACCATGACTCGATCACGGGACCTTCCGATCCGTAGATCGGGACACTGACCACAGGGCGCCTCACAGCCCCATGAGTTTTGTTTCGATTGGACACTCCAAACATTTCTAACAGCTTGACTTCAAGCACCAACACAAATAGTCTCTTAAGTTAATTAAGTCTAACACAGTCCATTCAAATGGAAAGAGCATTCATCCAATACATCTCTCTCTAAAGGAATGACCAATAAGAAATGAAGCTTAAATGAGAGTACTCTGCGCTCTTAAATGGGCATATACAATGAACTTGGTTGGTTTAAAAGATCCCAAAAGAAATTTTAAAGAAACAGTGTATTTTATGTGGCTTAAAAAAAGTTTTTTTTCCTTAAGAGTAATCTTCATCTGTTTTTTCAGAAGATCCCAGAATTTTTTTTAAAAAAATCCAACAACAGAGAGTTAATTATATTTTAAAATTTTAGACAAAATGATGGACCGAATTTCATCACAGTAACAAAATTATTTAAGTTTTCTTTATATTTTAACAAATTATTTTACAGCAAATTGATTTTCGTTGTTTAGTATTAAAATGTAATTTTCTGAAACGAAAATCTAATTTCTGCAAAATTTTTTTAAAATTGTATTTCAATAGCAGCTGAATATAAATGACCTATCCATACTTCAAATATTTAATTCAGAAAACTAAGATTTATAATTTCTCAAAAATTATGCGCGTTGCTGGAAAATCTGACAGTCAGGTGAGGTGACGGTTTTTAAGTCGGTATCCCCAGAGAGCCACTGAAGTCTCAATTTAGATATAGTTCTTCTACTGTTTTTTTTTGTAGTAAAAAAACCTTTTCTGCAGAACTAAAACTAATAAATCGGGGGAAGTAATACCTCTTCGGAAGGAAACGGACCTCAATAGTAGTCCAGGTAGTGGTTGCAAGTAGACCCGTATATTTTACAAAACGTCTCTCTAAAGGATAGATGTTAGAAATTAAAAAAAAAAGTAGTTACACTGTGTCAATAGAAATATCTTATTTTCCTTTCACTTATCTGAAGTTAAGGTGGCAAGTAGTCCATGGTTATGGGTTTTACTCTTTATTATAGCCCTTGAACTTACAATAGCTTTTGGTAGCACAAGTGCCAAGTTAGAGAGTTGCTTGAACAAGAAAAATTCCGCCATTTTCTACTTATAAATCAAGGCAATATCTCCTCAGAGGGAAATGTAGCTCAAAGGTAGAGCCCATGTGCTTCGTAATGCACCTATTCATCGTGGATTTACGGAACCATCTTTTCTCAAAAGAGTGACTTAAAAACTGTGTCAATACAAAACTTTTATTCGGTTGTTCTATGCAATAGATTGTGTTTGATGTTGTACGCAATAGATTAAGTTACGGTGAGCTGGTAATAATATTTTATTTTCCTCTTATCTGAAGTCAAACTGGCAGGCATTCCAAATTCTTTGGTTTTGTTTCCTTGGATAACTGGTGAATTAACAATAGTTTTTGCTTACTTTTTCTTAAAAAGTGCCAAGAAAGTTACTTGAGTTACTTAAAAAAATGCTCGTTTCCACTTATAAATCAAGGTAATATCTCTTTAGAGGGAAATGTAGCCCAAAGGGAGATCCCATGTGCTTCGTAATGGACCTATTCATCTTGGATTTACAGAACCATCTGCTCTCAAAAGAGTGAGGACCAAGTTTTATGACTTAAAAAACCGTGCCAATACCAAACTTTTATTCTCAGTGAAGCATATCTTCCAAAGGATACTCCTTGAATAACTTTGAATTCCCATTTTAAAAAGCTTTTTGGCAAACAGATTAAATGAAAGACAGAGAGCCTCAGCCGTCGCGAGGTTCTCATGGAGGTTACATAAAATGGTGGTACTGCCAGGAGAAAAACAATGAAAAACCGGTTTACCAATTGAAGCGTCTCACTCTTAAAAATGAATGCTCAAAAACGACGAAATTTTCTTTAATTTTGACGATTCCGTTTACTGGAAAATGTTCCTAGTTTTCCCTTCCTCTAAGTTAGGAAATTTGAATCGAAAATTTCAGCCGTTTTATTTTGTCTTCATCTAATTGTTCAACGCTTTTTATAGCTCCACCCATGGTCGTTGCTTCGGTGCAAGGGAACTAAGAGTTTAACAATAGTTGTATTCAAAGTTAATAAACAATAATTTGATTGTTTCAGGTGACGTAATTCTTACCAGTTTCCATTCTTGCTTTTCCACTATATCATTTTTGTTTAACTTTCGATGTGCGGTCTTTTCGTCTGCTGTGTTCTATTTTAAAATATTCTACGTGAAACTTGTTTTTTTTTATTATTTTTGTTTGATATTAAAACTTTTAATTAAACTATTTTGAAGAAGCTAGTAATTATTTTGTTCCCTTTTAAAGCACCCCCACTCATAATAAACAAAATTGTATCAAGACGTGAACATGCCCATTGACTTTTTCATTAGAATAAAAAGAAACACTTCTATACAATAAGATCTCTTATATTGCAGCTTTTACAACTAAATAAATAGTTTTTTATTTTAATTTTGATGGCTATGATTAAAAGCTTTTGGCGGCTAACTTCATGAAATACTCGTGTACCTTTGAGTGGCTAAATCTTGTGTACCTTGGATGAATAAAATCGACTTGGCGAACTTCTCCATTTTATGTTACCTCCATGTTGTTCCGGTTTGAATTTTATGTCACATATTTTGTTTAATAACTCAATATTTCAAGTTTTAGTCGCCGAGTGCGGATATGAGTCAAAAGTAGCTTTTGAAGAATTGAAATTTTAAATTTATTTCATGGCTTTTCGGGATATGGATTTAAATATTTGGTTTGGATAACTTTTTTCTCCAAAATGCCACTCTTTTGCTTATGTGTGCAATAGATTTTGTTGATTTTTCTGTCAAAATTTTCTCGTATTTTTACTGAAGGTTTTGAACAGCCTTAGTTTCTAAGTGATTTTTACGGGGTTTTTAAAGTTAATATTAAATGACGTATATATATTGAATCAGTAAGTTATTAAGATGTTTTTTACTTTGGTGCAGATGTCACATTTTTTTCATAATTTGTTCCACTACTTTAGAAACTTAATTTCAACAAAAAATTATATGCACTGTTAATATTTTTTTCGTTTCAAGTAATTGTAAGCAACAGTTTTCGATACTTTACGACTTCAAAAAAAAGTTTTAAAATCTTTCTAATAAGTTCCGGTATCATTTCAAACCAATAGAAAAGCAGCACACTTTTGTTGGGAAATTTGGTATTCGGGACAGTCTAAACAGTGTTCTTCTGCATCTAAACTAAACATAATTTTCTAAAGTTGTCCAAGAAATTCTGATCATTGTATCAACAAAAAAGTTCTGTTGATTAATTTGTAAAGGTGATCAAAATTATTTTTAATCTGTTTATCTGATATTCTGATCTTAAACAGAAATATAATTACAAGAAAGAAATTGCTTGTAGGAAATATAACTTTTATTAAAAAATATTTTACGCACTAAATATTACTAAAGTTTGTCCTTAATAAATATAAATTAGATTAGGCACATTGATATTTTTTAAACCGGCAATTTATAATCTTACATTAACTTTTTATTAAAATAGCAGTCAATTCGGCGCGAATCATGTCATTTAATTTAACAATATGCTAATTCTTTTTACGGAAGTTTCAATTACATAATGTATTAAATGGAATTAAGTGTATTGAAAGAAACCCAAAAAGTAGTCAAAGCTTCTTCTTCACTTCTCAAAGAGTCACTTATATTTTAAATGATTATTTACAAAGAAAACAATCCATTTTAAAGCCGTTGAGTATTTCTGTTTGGAAATAAAAATTTTATCACCCTTTTTATTTTATCATGAGAAACGTTTACAGTAGAACCTTCTAAAATAAAGAAACTTTACTAGAGACAAAAAATAAAATAAAAAAGTTTTATCGTTTAAGTTAAAATACTACTCTATTATTTTCAATGTGTTTTGATTGATCAAATGCTGTGTTTCTCATACCCTATAATAAGATACCTTCTTTTAGTTTAAATTGAAGCGGCTGTGTGTCTGAGAGGTTAAACGTGTCCGCCTCGTTAGCCCAAGATCGCGGGTTCGAACCCCGGGTTAGTCGTCCGATTTCCAGGATGGGAAAGTCTTGGGCACGTATGATTATGTGACATGTAAATGATCCCTGGAGGGACTTTAACATCCACAGGGAGCTCCAGATTAATTTTAATCTGCGCGTCAAAATTGGTAGCAAGAGTCGAATAGACGGTGCCACAAAAAAGGCTCTCAGTTGTGGAGAATATGCCGAGTCTGCAAAGGCTTTACCGCCAATATTGCAGCCCCATTAGAGAAATGTTTCAATTCCGATGATTTTATTTTGCTAGTGAATTTTGAGTTAACTAACGAGGATTGTCCATAAATTACCTTCAGCGGATTTTAAGGGTTTTTTGTTGTTGTATTTTTCGTCGATCACCTGAAGTGGCTTTCAAGCGTCCAGCCATTACAATTTTATATTATATAGAGATATGCTGATTTAAATATTTGGGGAATTGCAGCTGGAGGATTTTCTCGCCCAAACTGTTAATCCTTGCTTATGTGTGCAATAGATTTTTTTTTTTATTTTTCCACCCAAATTTTTTCGTATCTTGTGAGAAAGTTTTTGAACAGCATTAGTTTCCAATTTTTTTTTTTGCTTATTTATTAAGTAAATATCAAATGATTTATTGGTATAGTTATCAGTTTTTTTTAGTTTGGGGGTCAACAATACAAAAGCGCCATTTTAATTAATGTGTCCTGTTGTTATTTATTTACGTTAGAGTCGCGCTTATCCGAAAGGTGCAGGACCAAAATTGAGCAGTGAAAATAAAAAAATACTGCATATTTTGAGAAATAAATCCAACTTTGTGAATTTTTTTGTTACACCGAATTTCGGATAACCGGTATTCGGATAAATGGGACTCTACTGTATTTTAAAGTAGTTGCGTGTAACAGTTTTCCATACTTTTATGACTGCAAAAAAAGTTGCTAAATCCCGGTATCATTTTAAGCCAGCAGAAAAGAATCAAACTTTTACCAGTGATTTCTTGGAATTTTGGCATTTTCGGTCTGATTAAACAATGTTTTTTCCCTCTAAAAGGGCCATAATTTACTTAAGTTGTTCAAAAAATGTATACAATTGTGTCAACAAATTTTTAATAATTATAAATTTCAAAATAAGCCATAATTACCATAAAGTGTTTCTTTTATATTGCACCCATTCACTAGTACAGTAATGTGTAATAAAAAAAGACAGAACTAATATTTGGCTAAACTTAACTTTTAGTAACTAACCATAACGAAATAAACAAATAAACATAACTAACTAAAATATAGACCTGTGAGAAGAAGAGGTATACACGGTAAAAAAAAATGATGGACTTAAATTAAGCATATCAATTTCATTTAATTGTAGCAGATTTTTAAAAAAAGGAGCTATTCAGTTTAAATCATAGTAAATTAATTTAATAATATGCTAATTCTTTCTACTGATAATCAAATTATTTTATCTAATAACATCTTAAGACCAAGCAAAATCCTACACGTATATTCTTATATAATCCAAACATACATGGTATGGTACATATATATTCCAGCTTGTGTGCTTGTTCAGAGAACCGCTTATAAGCTTTCGTCAAGTGGGACAGACACAGAAAGAAAATTAACAGTCACGAAGAAAAATCCAAACATACTTTTCATACAAATATGTATATGCTAAAAGTATGTTCCGCAGAGTAATTTTTTTTATAAAAAATATGTTTAGCAGTTACTAGGGACACGCCTTAAACTCTATAAATACATATTTTTTTGTGCTATAAATGCAACAAAAAGGTCGTATCACTTATTTGTAGCTATCGGAGTATTTTAACACATTGTTTTTAATGCAAAATTCCTTTAAAATCAATTACTAAAAGAACTTTTTGAAAAGTTTGAAAAAAAAATAATTTTTGAGAACTCTTCAACTAATATTGTATTGACCCTTTTCAACTTAATTTTTTTTATAAAAATAAACGACTAATACTAATACCTGCAATCAAAGGCTGGAAACTAATATTTGTATCTTTTTCTACCGTACCAGGTCAATTTCAGAACTAATTAACGAGTTAATTGTTTGTGGGGAGGTTTGAAAAAATGTCACTAAAAGGAGACGCCAGCTCGCAAGAGGTTAAGCATAGCAATTTTATTTAATTGCAGGGGGGTTTAAAAAAAAGGAGTGAATCAGTTGGAATCATTGTTAATTTAATAGTATGCTAATTCTTTTTACTGATAATACAATTATTTCATCCATTAAATTGAAGTAAAGGCTTATAAAAAAGTTTCCACTAAACAGACCCAAAAAGAGTCAAGATCAAAGCTTAAAAATCCACGAATAACCTTTTTAAGTGCTCTATTTAAAAAGAAACAAAATCTCTTTAAAAGCCGTTGAGTAGCTCTGCTTTAGTAATAAAACTTTTACCGCCGTTTTTATTTTACCAAGAGAAACGTAAACAGTAGCGTCTTCTGAAATAAGGATACTTTACTGGAGAAAAAAATAAAAGTCACAATTTTACGTAATCGTTAAAGTTTAAATGCACTATTATATCGCTTTGAATGTGCTGCTTTTATGCAGCTTTTCTCCCATTTCTTTTAATAAAGTACTTCGTTTTAGTGTTTTAATGTCCACTAATTTTATTTTGCTTTAAGTTTATTTTGAGTTAATCATCAAAGAATTGTCTATTACAATGTTCACATGGGATTTTTTTCATAAAATATATTATAGATAATTTTTTTTATAAAAATTTCTTTTACATTTGCTGCTATTTTGGAAGGGAACGGCGGTTGTTTTTTTTGTTTTTGTAACATGCACCTTGACTTCGTAAAAAATCTCTAGTGAATTTTCCATTTAATATTGAAGTATTTTTTTCTAAAAAACTATTTATTCAAAATCATTGATCTAAAAGGATGTGTGGAAATACTCAGTTTTTACAATATTTTCTACCTTTGTGTAAACATTTAATAAGAATTTCGTAAGTTGTAGCAACATATCTTATTTATTATAATATATTTTTATAAAAAAATATTAGTTTTTTTATATAAAATACTTTTTCCATTTCGTCTTTGACATTTGCTTTTCACAGTTTCCTTTGATCTTTATGTCTTTTACTTAAGGAAGTGACATTTTTATCGAAAAAAGGATACTTCTACTTCATATAAATAATTTAATTACATTTTTTAAATAATTGAAGTGCTACAATTGGTAACGAATTTCGATAAAAAAATATTTTTGTATTTATTTTTGAACTTCATAAGAGCGTTTACATTTTTGAAAAAATATTTTGATTTAGGAAGAAAAACTCTTCTTAAGTTTTATCAAAAATCTCGAATAGTTATTACCTAATCACAAATATGATGTCTTTTAGAAAAAAATAATGGTATTTTTAAGCAATAATGAAAAAACAATTTTGGATTTTTTTTAAATAAAATATGGGCAAAAAACTTTTTTTTTTTCAAATAATTTGTTTCATTACGACACGAAATATTCTATTTTAATCATGTGTGTGTAGTATAAGATTCACTTCATGTACAGTCATACTCTAAGAAACCTTTTCAAATCTGAGTAAAGTATGGTGGGTACATTATTCCAGATTGTGTGCTTGTTCAGAGAACCGCTTATAAGCTTTCGTCAAGTGGGACAGACACAGGAAGAGTTGCCGCCGGCGCAATCGTTAGGACGCTGGCCTTTGGAGCTGCTGGGGTCGGGTTCGAATCCCGGTCAGGCATCGATGTTTGTGACCGTCAATAAATGTTGTTATTTGTCTATGTGTTAATGATGACTGCAAAAATTCTTTCTGTGTCTGTCCCACTTGATGAAAAGCTTATAAGCGGTTCTCTGAACAAGCACACAAGCAGGAATATATATGTACCATATCATACAAAAAGAGTTTTTTACAAGCACAAGAGACACACAAAGAAAGGACAACACAGACACATAGACAAATTATAACATTTTTTGACGGTCGCAAACATCCATGCCTGACCGGGATTCGGACCCGACCCCAGCAGCTTTAATGGCCAGCATCCTAACGATTGTGCCACCGGGGCGGCAATCTGAGTAAAAAATACTCGAATCTGACTTGGTCGCACATAGACAAAATTTCTCCGAGTAAATAATATTCAAGTTTCAAGCTTGCAGACACTCATCTGAAACCCTGCTATACAAGTGTTAATTTTTTACCATGTATTATGTTGTGTGGAAACAGCGATTGTTGATGTGACAATAGCGATTAAACATGTTCACGTCGGTGTGACCCACCGGTGGGTCACACCGACGTGATTTCATTTTTCATTTAGCCTAAGAGAGACTTTGGGAGACATTGGAGTTCTGTAATCATTAATAGATTTTTATGACAGTGTGGTGCTAGCAAATTTCGACGTTCTTGTACAACGAACTTTCTCAACCCAAGTGAACAACTCGGATATGTCGTATCTCATCTGCTAACTTCTAATGTATATGCAAATTTGATTATCTATATAAGCGTGTACTGTTTATGTGCCGGCAGTCTCGTTCTTACCAAAGTCTAAGCTTAGCACTGTGTCCTAAGCACAGTTTAGATTTTTCTTTTATTTATTTGTTTCTTTTAATAAATTATACATTTGTTCCTGTTCATAACTAGCCTTATTTCAACGTTCAACACTTTAAGCTAAATTAACCTTCTGATCAAGAGTCGTGTAGAAAGAACTGATTAATAGCCCCATCAGTTAATCTACAACAGTAATATCCAAAAAATTGCAGACCCGGTTATCCAAACACATGATTTCATTTAGCCTAATTTTCACATTTCGGCAACTTCATAGACACGACTAAAAAAACTCCTCTGCGCAACAGTCCATTAGTGGTGAAAGACCTGCCATGTCCATTCCAGTTTACGTGACCTAGAGCTCTGGGGTGCTAGGCATATGTCCCGGTAAGGTACGGTCAGCCTCACGAGGAACCCCCTGTGTTTAGTTCCCAAGCAAGGTTGGTACCCAATTGACTGTTCTGTGGGGCGGGGTGACTCACCGGTTGGTCACACTTAACTGTTCTGTTTGGAGGAGCGACCCACTAGTGGGTCACGCTTAACTATCTCGTGAGGCAGCCTTTATCACAGGTGAGTCACTCGTTTACGAAAAAGAAGTCATTCAATAATGTTTTTTCTTTTTTTTCAACAATATACTTAAAAATATTGAGTATTATAAACATTAACATTCAATATTTTAAATTTAATTGAATTAAGCGCTTTCGAACTCGCAAAGTGTTGCTTCGGCCCCACGAAGCGTAAGGAAATAAGACAGTCCCGCCTCACGCTGAGATATTTTCCCCGGCGTGAACGTGTTAAATGACAAAAAATTAAATATCATTGTTAATGGAATGGAAAGTTCGTCAACAGGCAGGTCTATCCGGACGTGCAGACAGACGGGTAAAAAAAGATTGAAAAATAGGTAAGTGATGTTATCCTCTCTTACTAAAATATAATTTTTAATATACGACGGATATAACTGATTTTGGAAGGAGGTACAGACAGACGGAGCATGTCAATACCTCTTTTTATAAATTAGCTAATAGATTCTCTCTCTTCTTATTTGCGATTACAGCAGAAGCATTCATGTAATTAGCACGAATAACAAAAAAAAAGCTTATAATTCCATTTTTTGGTTTCGATTCAGTCTCGCAGCTATTATAAAAAAATCATAAAATATAAGTACAAAAAAAAAAACGAGACTCGTATTCTAGTATTTGCTTTTAGAAAATACAAGTTTTATGATACTTTTTCAATGTTATCACTAAAAGCCAAAATTGTTAGAGCTGAATTTAATAAAAAGCTTTAATATTTCATAACTAAAAGTTTCAAAAAATATTTATCTTGTCCCTTGTAGCTATTTAACACATCATCTACGTAAAAACCCCATAACTTTTTCAAATATTTTGTTAAACATTCCCAACCAAATATAGTTTTTCTTATATTTAATAAATTGTCAATATGTTATGCAACTTTAGTGCCCGGACTTTTTGCGTTTTCAGGCCTAAAGCCTTAGGGGTAAAAAGAAGAATTTAAATCAAATCCTGAGTACATATCTATGGAATTGATAAAAAAAAATTATATATGTTTACACCCCTAAAGCAGTTCATTAAATTTATAAAACTTGCATAATATAATCACGAATAGTTTTGACTGTTATCTTTTAAACTTTTGAGCTTGGTTTAACGATAATAATGGGTACGCAATTTTAAAACTAAAAATTTTTAAGCATTTATCACAAAGGTGTTACTGAAAAAAGATATTTTATTAATAAAAGAAAAATAATATTTTTTTGTTTTAGTCTTCAAAATTTATAATAGCATATTCGAATGACTTCCCAAACGGTGTCTTTATTATGTGATTATAATTTGTAATTGTTAAGTCAAACATTTTTTTTATACATTTCTTTACAAATATATAAATATTTCTGCGATACAGAATAGAATGCTACCTTGTTGAGTTTTTTATTTGTAAAGTAAAGTAAATCCGAGATGAAAGTAATATGGGTCATTAAAAAGTTTCATATTTTTAACAAATATAAAGATTTCCTGGATAACTAACCATCTTGGACGGATCCATTGTTGCAAGTTTTTTTTTTTTAAATAAAACTCTTGGTTCAAAAAAGCCGAATAACAATTGTTAAAGAGTTCTGATATTTTTTTCTCGGTTACTGACATATCTGTGAGTTTTGAATCCTCAAAAAAAAAAAAAAAACTCGTGCATTGATAGTTTTTTTCATATAACTAGGCGATACCTACGGCTTAACACACTTAAATTAAAATCCTAGGTATTTACTTTTAGGAAAAAAGTTACGAAACATGTGATATAATTTTTAGTGGGTACAAATATTTTCCGATATAATTTTGAAAAAAAAAACACCTTTTTTTTAATATTTTTATTGTATAAGTTTCTAAAAATAATTGCTTCAGAATAAATCATTTGTACTTGTGCTCGTGTTTATGATTTCAACTTACAAGAATAGTTAAATAAATTATTAAAATCTATTTTGTACACTAGAATATAATAGGTTTTGATCATAAAGGCCAAAAAAAGTGAGACTTTTATCAATAATGAATATTATTTATATAAAATCAATTTTGAAATTAAATCAACCAGCTATAAATTAAAATATAGTTTATGCATTATCAGTTAAATTAGTTTCACTATGTATCATTTGACCGTGGCATTAAGTATTCGAAAATATTGAATAATTATTTTTCGAATAATTCAATACTTCGAGTACAAAGCACTCTAATAATTGTCTTAAAAAAGATAAAATTTAATATTATTATTTTCCTTGGATAAACTATCGGTTATTTTTTTAAATTATAGCAATCATGTCTCAAATCGATGGAATCACCTTACAAAACTTCTAAATTCTTACTTAAAACTTTTTAATTCTATACTTCGAGTACAAAATAATCTAATATTCATCTTAAAAAAACGATAAAGTTAATTTTATTATTTTCCTTTGATAAACTATCGGTTCTTTTTTTTAATTATAACAATCTTCTTTTGAAATTATAGAATTATCCAACAAAAACTTTTAAATTCCATAATTAAATCTTTTAAAGAATATGGCGTCGTACATAAAACCATTCTTCCGGATAATAGTAGATTTTATTTTTGTTACTGTAGAATAAGCTCGATCGGAATTAATGATTTTTATTCTGATTGTCTTCATGTATGCTCAGTTCTATGCTACTTTGGCTGATAGTCGAGTTTAGATTGAATTCAACAATTGAATACATTTCAGGTAGAATTGGCAGAGTGGTTAAAGGCGTCCGCCTATTGCTTGTTCGCTACGAGAAGAGTTATGGCCCGGGTTTCAAATCATTTCGGAATGGGGGTGTTGAAGAACCCTTTTAAGTGATTCTCTGATAAATAAATTTAAAAATACAGTTTGTGATTTTAAAGTCTCATTTTAATTTTTTTTATGTAAATTGATACGATAGTTTACATAATATATGTGCAGCTTATTAAAAAAAAGCAGGCAGCAAATTTAAATTTGATTTTTTTTCTCCTCTCTCTTTCTTATAGCCTCTTTCTTTTCTTATAATAAAAATATCAACCTGGGTGTAGTAGTAACCGATACAGTAGTGACAAAATAAATAATCTTAAGTACTCATTATTTTAGCAATAAGAAAAACTACACCCGCATATTTTAAATGATGCAAAAGATTGTTACACGTCACTAAAACAATACTATTGAAATAAGGTTTTTTGGTGTTAAAATCTAACTTTTTAAGAAATTAATTTTAAAATTTCCTGTAAAGTATCTATAGTAGCTGTTCTATTAATGATGCAGCTGTGTTTTAATGAATTATTTTATCCACTGGAGAAAAACAATCTGGAATCATGCATGTCCAATTCTTTTCATTAAATATAATTAGTCATTTTCAATAAACTTGCGCAGAAATCAGTTCCGAAAAAAAAATGTTTCCTTCTTGTCAGTTTAGATATGATTAAGTCATTAAAAATCGGAATAACTTTTATATTTAAACTTTTAAACTATAGAAATAAATTACTTCGAAAGTAACAAAGCATTATTCTCCCCCCCCATTTAAAAATACTCAATAAAATTAAACAATTAATCAACAGAAAACACTATTGAGAAAACTGTGAATAAAAGTATGAAAAATGACTTTTTAATAGTTTAGCCATTGGATAAATATGAAGTGTATGGGCAGTTCTACCATAATTTTTAATTTCAGGTAATAAAAACTTGTAAAAGTTATTTTTTCAAAATCACTTTAAATGTTTATCAAAAGGTTTATAAGGGTTCTAGAATTACGAAAAAAAGTTCAGCAAAGCTCATTTGTAAAAAACAAAAAATTATAATAAGGGACGGCAGTTTTTTAAAAACACCGATTCTAAAGAAACCGGTCTAAACCGGCCTTACGAAACTAACTGGTCTTCAATGAAACCGAAATCGCAAAAAACCGGTTAGTCTTAAAACTGATTTCGGTTTTCCATCCCTAGATCATTACGACGGTAAGGATCGGAAGGTCAGGAACGGAAGGAAAGGACATTCACGCTGTTTTCCGGTCTTTCTTGTGTTGAAACTAACTCCAGTTTAATAAAAATGGATTTTTTTACTTCTTGTACTCCACTTAAACATATTTAAAGAAAAAAAAATTCAATTTTCAAGCAAAAATTAACCTTAAATCTGTGAGACTGTAAGGAAAGCAATAAAGCCTCGCAGCCAATTTCAGTGAGTTTTTTTAAATTTTGGGCTTATTGGTGAATTTTAGCAAAAATATGTGGCTAGTAACTGAAATGTCAGTTTTCTGCAATACAGTTTGCATGTTTGAAGAATCACTGTAGCTCAATCCAGTGCCTCTCTTCACCACTTTAGGAATGAGGTCAGTGAATGTACCAAAACCCAGGGACAAAGTTAGGAGACCAGAAAAACGCATTATAAATGTTAAAAGCCGAAATTCAATGGAAGGAAATCGTTAAGCTACAGTATTAGTTCAATTTAAAATCCAAATGAATGTAATTTTTAGCTAAAAAAAGTATTAGATTGAGCCCTAAACTTAAAATTTGACATTCGGGACACACGATGGTAAGGACTTTTCTGCATTGTTTTGTGTTCTAAAATTTTTTTGGAGTTTCGTTGCTTTAAACTTACGTTTTGCAATTATAAAAGGACCAGTCTTTTAGTGTAATAAGAAAAAATGGTAAAGAAATGTTAATTTTTTAAAAAGTTATGCCCAAGGGACATAAAATTAAAAATTATGGTAGAATTGCCCGTATATATATTGGTAGTAAAATACGAAATCATACTTGTGATTTCATAAAACACATATAATTTATTTTTAGCTTGATAAACGTGATTGAAGTAATTATTAATTATAAATGATTAGTTCCATCCAAAATTGATTAAGGTTCCGTTATTTTTATAAATACCGATATAGCTTTCTGATAAATACCAATGCTAGTTAATTATATATTAATCAATATTTTTTACGAAATAGTTATCCTCCTTAGTTAAACCTTAATTAAAAGTTGCTGAAAATTCCGCGTCACTAAACTGAATTGTGTTGTCACCAGTATTACGTAAGCATTGCATTTCCCCAAAATACCTGTCATGTGAAAGAATAGTGGTAAACATGTTTCAACACCTCCCACGATACAAAGCAGTGAAAACGAAACGAAAAGAAAAATAATAATTAAGGCATATTTTTTCTTTGCTATGACACTACGGAATTCAGGGGAAAACCTAAATTGGGACACTTTATGATCGGCATTTGCTGTTAAAGTAATTTGTGTTGGTTAGGTATAACTGTTAGTTTAGTTTGAATTATCGTCGCACTAGAGCTACACCAGTGCTATTGGCGACTATTTTCGAACCACAGTCAAGTGACGAGCTGACATCTGAGTAGGCACCCAACGCAACAATTAAGGGCGACATCGTACGCAGCTTCAATACTTTGAAGGATATTTATTGTGCACTTCTGCCACACCACGGGGTATTACTCGTAGGACATTTTTAGCTGTTCTGGCCGTTTATTGGTCGGCAGTTATTTTGGCGATGCCTGGACCCGAACCTGATCACCTTTTGCTAGGCGAGTGTCTAACCTACTCGACCCCCATATTTGTTAGGCCAGTTCCCGAAGCTGTTCTGGTAGCCGTACATACGAAGCCTGATGTTCTCAGTGGCAATGTTAAGGCAGTTGGGCCTTTCAAAAATTTCATTTTTTCGATATTTATTTGTTAAGAACAGCTTTTAAATTTTTACTTCTCCCATTTTTTTTAAATTTTTATTACAGGTCCTTTCCTGAATATTTTCCCATTTTCTTCAAACTTAATGTAAGACCGTATTTACCATTAAACCTGCGCCCTGTCCCATTAGACCCCGCACATGAGGGCTAATGGGACATTTGCATGTTTGTTTAAATTGGTCAAGAATTAAATATGGTAATGTTTTAAGATCTGTCTGTCTAGTGACTTTTTAAATAAATGAATTTTCAGTTTATGTGCTTGTAAAAAAATAAATTAAAATTCTTGTATTTTTGCTGAAATACAGAGGTACCTAAAATTTTGTTCCATTAGCCTCCACTCTCCCCTATACTTCAACATTTCAACGAAAGAGCCGCAAAAAGTTTTAATGGAATAAATATTTTAGCTACCAAAAAGGCTGAAAACTGATATTTGGATCTTCTTCTATCGAACCAGGTCAATTCCGGAACTAATTAACATGTTAATTATCTGTGGGGAGATTTTCAAAAATATATCCAAATGGGGACGCCAGGTCGCAAGAGGTTTTGGTGAGATGTTACCTACATTTCTGTTAAACTAATATCCCGGGTTTTACTAGTTAGAAACAAAAGATTAAACACAGTTTCGGAAATCTGAATTTCCCAGAGGAGGAATAAAATAAAAGCAGCGACAGACGCTACAGATTACGACAAGCGTAAATTCGGTGTAAACAAATTCCAAGGTTGACATTAGACATTTTTAAATTAAAAATAGCTTTTATACGAGTTCTTTTAAATAGAACGGGTGTCTAGACTTTGAATAGTACGAAAACAAAACAGACATTTATCTTGTAATACAATTGAATACAAACACAAATTAGTGCATGTTTTCACTAAGATATTAGAGTTTTTAGAAGTTTACAAGTTAATTACATGGTGCTTTTTTTTATTTCTTGACGAGTGTTATTAAAGTATGTACAATGTTACAAAGTTGTGTTAGTGGGTGTTTTCTTAATATTAGCGCAGCGGTGATTGAGTGAGGTAATTATTCTGTGTATGTAGCGCACGGGAAAAAAAGCGGATAGCTTAATTAAAATACAAACATTTAGAGGAAGAACGCTATATGTCTTACGTTACGACGCAGAACTTACTGAACAAGGAGCAGATATCCGTAGTTTAATTTAATCGTGATATTACACGTAAGATATAGTGTAACAAATGGTCAAATTGCAGACTATATTTAACCCTCTGAGGGATACAGACATATAAATCCGTCACCTGGCTGTCAGGTTTCCAGCAACACACAATTTCTAAAAAAAATTATAAATTTAATCATGTTATTAAATTTTTAAATTTAGAACAATTAGGATACACTTATAACTATCTTCTACAAAAATATAAATTCTTAAAAAAATACGAAATTAAATTTCAGTTAAAAAAAATTTCAATCTCTTGCCGTGCAAACAAGTTTACACTTCGCCAATTAGTTTAACCCTGAGGTGGTTAAATAAATGAATTTCTTACCCTCTTCGATCCAGAGATACACGAAAATGGACCTTTGCAGATTTTAATTCGCAACTTCATTTAACATTTTTTTCTTCATCGAAATTTTTCTATCATGAACTAGAATGTTCAATCTTTTGAAAAATATCGATACCGAAGCAGCTAATTTTTTCAATTGTATAAATAAATCACGTAGTGAGAGGGTCAAGCAGAGAGATTTCGTTGGTCTTGCTTTCGTTGGCTATAATGAAATTCTCGTTAGGGCTTGCTTTTTGTGTTGAAAAAGATAGTTTGGGATCCTTTAACCCTTTCCTTACTGAAACGGCCCACGACGGCCTAACGACTAAGGATTCGATAATGTTATTCCTATCAAATATTACGAGGAAGCAAAAAATCCTTCGTAATTGATGGGTTAAGCATGAGTAAACAAATCTAGCTTTTTGAATTTGAAAATAAAGTAAAAGTTTCCCAATTGATTGGAAATATGCCATTAAGAGGAGGTGCCTTCTATTTCAGTTACGACAAATAACGGTTTCCGAATTTATATAAAATAATATTAGCAAAGAGAATTCAATCAGGGCCGGATTTCTAAAAAGGCTAAGTAGGATGTATTCTAGAGCGGCAAATTTTACGACCAACTAAAGCGGTATTCGCCATTCTTTTTTTAAAAAAGATACTAATATTTTTAAGAAAGAAAACAAATAATTTACATCAATCGTAAACTTACATATACTATTAATATTCAGTAGTAAACTTGGTAGCTGTAAGGCCAATTGTACCCTCTTCCCCCCGGATTTGGAAGTAAAGGTACATAGATATTTCTAATATGTAGAAAGATAAAAACAGTTATGAAAACTATATCTGGCGTCAAACCAATCGAACCCTACTGGCGGCAAGTCTTTAAATCCGGCCCTGAATTCAATGGCTGGGACATTTGGAAAGAATGGACGATAGAAGAGGCACAAAGAAGTGTCAAGGAGAAAGAGGAAGCGAAAGACCCAGAAAAAGATGGAGGGAGGAGGTAGAGGCACTACTGAATAACAAAAACTGTAAAACGAAATCCGTGAAAATCAGAAACTGGAAAACGAAGACTATTCTCCTTGCCATTCTCTAAGTTAGGTAAATAGAAATATGCTATGAAGGAGATCCTTCCTCTCGTGTGAAGAGTTCCATAAATTATTTGTGAATAAATCCAGAAAAAATGTTTAAAACATTAATTTCATATAAGGTCTAACAGATTTGAATATTATAATATTTGAGAAAATTTCGCAATTTTATCACAATGAAAAGTGTATTTTGGTTTAATTGTACTCAGATAATTTTGTATGTAAATATTACCTTAGTAGAGTTTCCAACTAACGGACCAATTGCGCTTTTCCCCCTGCCTTTTTACTATTTGTTTTTACCCAAGTTAGGTGCAGATACATATTGCTTTGGAGTCTCATTATTAAAGAGGCCATAGTCCAACATGGACTGTAGTGCCAGGGAGTTAGTTTATTGGAGGAGTTAGCAATATTTTTCAGTGTAAGTAAGTACTCACGTATGTGACCATGGGCATGTTCCACGCAGCAGCCACCAGTGCCTCCGACAACTTGTCCGTAACTCAATCTCGTATTACCTTTGACATAATAAGATTAAAGCCATTACTGGTCAACTTGTCAAAATAGGTCTAGTGCGAGACGTTATGGAGCTTACACCAAAACAGAGCTTAACTTTGCAGTAGAGAAATGTACTAGGCGGAGGAATCTGCGTAAACAACGCTGCTGGCGCCGAAATTTCGCCTGCTCCAATTAGCTGCTCCTTCGACCCTGATATTCGTGCACCCTATTACGTCAAAATCGAAGGAAAAAAATAATTAAAATAACAATCTAACTGATGCTAAACTAATAAAAAATTTATGTCTTGAAATAACAAATAACTTTGTTTATTGGATGTGAAACACCTTTTTGTATTCGATTCTCGCACTCAAAAATGAGCACTATTTACAATTTTTCTCGTAGAACATTTGTATACTGCAAATTTAAGGTCGGTTTTGGTGTAGTTCTTCGGCCTTCTTATACAGCTGGCATTGGGCAGGCTAAGGTCGAAATTGGACTGAAACACCTTGATAACGATTCGCCTGAAAATGGGTGGAGTTTCGTAGACTTTTTTAATGTGTGTGCGTTTTTTAATTGAAATGGAACAAATAATTATCTTGAGAATGACCTAACACCTTAAGCCAATCGCATCGCATAGCAAACGTGCGTGAATTCGTAGCATTTTAGTTTAATTTCACCCTTAAACCCTTATCAGACGGTAGGAAAGTCGCTGGTCGAACAACTTTTGGTTCAGCAAAACGTCACACACGAGAATGGCTACGTCATGCTTGACACCACGAACATAAAAGCAGTATTATCACGGAATTGGAGGAGGAGGTAGGCTCGGCCATGACGTCACGACTGAACTTCGTTTTGATTGGAGCAGCCTTTCGAGCAGCAAAAAAAAAAGTAGCGGATTTTTTAGGGTCGACTCGAAAAATCTCGGTCAGCAAAAGCTGCTTGAAAAACCGGTTTTTGATGTCGCGTACGGACGTCGCTGAACGAACGAGCTCTCGTGTGATTAGTCCTTAAGTATTGTAAGTACTCACGTATGTGATCATGGGCATGTTCCACGCGGCAGCCACCAGTGTCCACAACTATCGTCCGTAACTCAATCTCGTATTACCTTTGACATAATTCAAGCCATTACTGGTCAACTTTTTAAAATAGGTCTACTGCGAGACGTTATGGAGCTTAGTTCTTCGGGCTTCTTATACAGCTGGTATTGGGCAGGCTAAGGTCGAAATCGGACTGAAACACCATGATAACGATTCGCCTGAGAATTGAATGGATTGGAATGGAACTTAATTGAAATGGGACAAATCATTCTCGCATAGCAAACGTGCGTGAATTCGTAGCATTTTATTTCCATTCCACCCTAAGTATTGTAAGTACTCACGTATGTGATCATGGGCATGTTCCACGCGGCAGCCACCAGTGCCTCGGACACGCATGAGTGGTCGGGGCCCACGTACCCCACCACCCCCTCCTCCCTCATCTGGGTCATCTTCTGGATGGTGACGGCCGTGTTGGGCTCCCCCGGAGTCGTACGCGATGAACTTCAGGTTGTGGTTGGGCAGCAGAGACTCGTCGGCGTTCACCATGTCCACCGCCAAGGGGATGGCGCCGCAGATGAGTTTGCCCAGTTCCTAGAAAGAAGGTGCAGTTTGTTTATTGATAAAAGTAAATTCATAGATTTTGATGTAATATAAAAAGAGGGATTGACGGTCCCATGGAACAAATGCATCAATTTTGAGATCTCAACTTCCGCAGAAGTATTGCTATACCATGTGTTAGATTTCCCCCCCCAGGTGTTGGAGGGTTTGCAAAACCCCCCAATGAACCATGCAATTCCGGTTCTGTCTGGGAGAAAATCCCCAAGAGGGAAAAATTGCTAAATTTGCTCTGCAATCCATGGATTCGATGGCTCATGTAAGCGCGCCTTATATAACATCAGAGTAATACGGTCATAGTCACACAGTTAATATCGTGACAACAAAATGCGTTTTTTTGGCTGATGCCGATCCAAGTGCACGCAAACTTGTAATCACAACACTAATAATCATGATTAAATGATGACAATGATGACAAATAAGCGGTAGCTTTAAACCTGAGGTAACCGGAGCCACCACAGTTTCTTTCGACTAGACACTTGAATTTAATGACTAATTGGAAAATACATCACAGAAATATATTGTTGAAAATATTCCGCTTAATTATTCAAATTAAATCAGCGTTTAAATTAAAGCGCTCTTAATGCAGACCCAAGAGAGTAGTTCCTTGAATCACTAAGATATTCATATAGCATACTTAGACAACCCCTTTCATTCAAAGGATTTGCAATCATCTGGGAGTTAGGCGGATTTCTGAGCCTTGAGTGCATACTTGTGTTCATTAAATTAGAATTAAACTCCAATTTATAACAGATTATATATTTTTTAAAACAAGCAATAACTTGCAATTTAAATAATATCTATGTTACAAGGGGTATAAAGTAAACGATATATATTTTTTAATTTGCATAAATAAACTATTACGTATAAACTATTAAGTGTAATTTCAACGTTAATTTAGCTTTTTGGATCATTTTATCAGTTTTTTTTTTTCAAACCATCATCACTTATTTAAAATAAATACCCTATCTATATGCTGTAATTGCTTAAATAATTTACGAATTCGCTTTCAGGTAGCTTGAATAGTTTTTCTCGCCAAGCAGTTCCCTACAGTCGTTGTTCCATGCTGGTGCCACTTTTATTTGCGCCACCTTGTAGTAATAGTTATAAATTTACTCCTGGTGAGTTTTTTTTAAAATTTCTTCATAAAAGAGAAACATAAAATGGAAAAATGGTGTCAATTAAAAGGAGATTTTTTCCTTCTGAAACTTAAAAAAATTTGAAATGGTGTCAATTAGTGGAAATGAATCGCCAACAGATTTTCCACTACTATTTGCATTAATTTAAGGAATATTTTTTTTGAGAGTGAAGGAAACATGTTTTGTTCTTAATTGTTTTTAACAAACCATTTTTTCCAATGGTAATGTATCTTAGTGGAAAATAATGAAAATCTAGTTGGTTGACTAGTTAATGACAAGATTATATTTAATCCATTACTTTTTGTAACTACTGCATTACGAGACGCAAAAAGAAATCTGATTTCTAAATTGAATTAAAGGGAAACTATTTAATTATTAACTAAAAAACATACCTTTTAGCTCTCTTAAACAAAATGAAACCACAACGAAAGGTAGAAAAGAATGTTGTATTAATATGCAGTAAGAGCTTCGCCCTTTTATTGTTTAGTATATTATCGCCAAAGCTACTACTACACTCCTTGCCAACCCAAGTTGGGTAAATAGAAATATGCCATTTAGAAGATCTTTCCGCGGATGTAAGGAATTCCATAAATTATTTGTGAATCCATCCGGAAAACTTATTTAAAACATTAATTTCGTTTAAGGTCTAACAGATATGATTATTACTTGAGAAAATTCGGTAATTTTATCAAAATGAAAAGTGTATTTTGGTTAAATTGTATTCATATCAATTTGTATGAAATTATTACCTTACAAGGTTTTTCAACTAACCGACCAACCGCGCTTTTCCCTCTCCCTTTTTACTCTTTGTTTTTACACAAGTTACGTTGGCACAGAGTGTAAGCATGTATCTTCAATGCATTAAAAAAAATGGCACTCAGCATACGGCATACGATTGATGACTAATAGAGAAAATTACAAATTGTTACAGTAGCTTGCTCTATGGCAGCTATAATATGCAGAAATCGCCGGCAAATAACAACAAAAATATAGAAATAAAAAAAATAAGAAACAAAAGGATAATTTGTATATTTGATGGATTTAGAAGCTCTACAATCGATTTCTTGCAAAAAGCACACTTAAACAACCAACATTGCTTTAAAGGATTACAAAATAATTATTGCAATTAATATACTTACTATTCTTACAATCATGTATAAATTACAGCATTTTTGACTTGGCAGAATGTTCCGTCTCATCCCTTCTTCTAAGCCGGGCTGGGCTGGGGAGCCCAGTTGATTAAGCGCTCGCCTATCATGCGAAAGGTCCCAGGTTCGGGTCCGGGCATCGCCAAAATAACTGCCTACCCATAAACGGTTCGTGCAGCCGAAAATGTCCGACGACCCCGTGCTAAGGAGTACTACCCCGTGTAAAGGAGTGCACGTTAAATATCCTTCAAAGTTCTAACGCTGCGTACGATGTCACCCTTTACGGTTGCGTTGGGTGCCTATTCAGGTGTCGGCTCGTCACTTGACTTTGGTTCTAAAATACGACGCCCGTAGCCAATAGCCCTCGCGTAGCTTTAGTGCGAAGATAATTCAAAACCTTACCAGTCTCAATGATAGTTTTCGTGTCCTACATATAGAGCAAAGAGGTTGGACAACGGAATGTAAAAAATAATAAATAAAAAAACCCTTCAATATGACGAATGCGCATGCGCGGTGAAAGATGCCTTACAAAACTACAGATGATTTGTTAATTAACAAAACAAAACACCAACTATCAAAAGGAAAAATATTTTTGAAAAACGAGCAGCATAATGTAGCGCAAAACAACGATTTTGTCTGACAGTGTTCATTTGAATTTTTCATCCGAGTTTAACTTGCTACAATTTTTTAGAACGCTATCTTAAGTTTCCACCTGGATTTTGTTTACGTTTGGATAAGTTATTTCTGAGAAAGAAAAGACTCAAAATCTTAAATTTATGGTAATGGGATAAAATGAGGGTGCGTTCTGCCGACTTTTGTTGCTTGACTTTAACTGAATGTTTCAAGATTCGCCTTTACAGAAAGACAAACAATATTTGCATTCTAATAGGGTAGATTAACCTCACTGTGGATTGTCAATAGTTTCATTAAAGAAAATAAAAGTTCCGTAAACATTATCCTAATCTGTTTAGGAATTTAAAACATCGGAGAAAATTACTTGAGTGTTTTTAGTTAAGATTGTGCGACAAAATTTACAAATATCTGAAATAAACTTTCTAGAGTTATTCAGAGTACGCTAGAAAGCTATTTCCAAACAATGCGCAAATAATTATTTGTCTACCCACATCTCAGGTTAATAAAATTACGTAAGCTATCTCCTGGCAAAACTTCTAGCTTTTTTTACATGCATAGAACTTTCTTGATTTAAAATTCTTCAAAAGTTTTCCTTAAAGTAATGCCCATTTCCACTTATAAACGAAGAGTAAGGAGAGAAACAACTTCATTGCCTAGGAATCTTCCCGTATTCTGCGGTGCTTGGCGGGCATTGGCAACAGGAAAATAAAATTCCCGGTCCTTCTTTCGCGGCACAAACGTGAAACTCGTGTCCACTGATCTTTGGCGTGAATAAAGGTAGCCACGAGAGCAAAACAAAGTGAGTAATCGCCTTACGCCATTTTAGGCGATGACTCGCTATTCTATCCAACGAATCCTGGTGCATTTCTATGTAATGGATCTGTATTTCCCCTGTACTCTTCAAACATTAAACCCAAATGACCATCGATTGTAAATTTAAAAAATGTATGTGAAAAAAATTGCTGTTCCTATCAAATCATAATTGAATAATAGGTAAAGCGACGTTCTTATAATAGAAGAATGGCATGATCAAATCTTGCCCAAAGTCAAACTGTTAGGTTATGTTTGAATTACCGTCGCACTAGAGCTACACGAGGGCTATTGGCGACGGGCGTCGTATTTTAGAACCACAGTCAGGTGACGAGCCACACCTGAATAGGCACCCAACGCAACCGTTAAGGGTGACATCGTACGCAGTGTTAGGACTTTGAAGGATATTAAACGTGCACTCCCCTACACGGGGTATTATTCGTCGGACATTTTTGGCTGCACGGGCCGTTTATAAGTCGTCAGCTATTTTTGGCGATGCCCGAACCCGAATCTGGGACCTTCCGCATGCTAAGCGAGTGCTTAACCGACTGGGCTTCCCATCCCTCCCAAAGTCAAACTGTTATTTGTGCACATCGATACAGAATGTTTCCCTGTATGTAGCAAGTCATACTCCAGTATACGATTTTAAATTCCATCGAAATTGTGGGGTTAAAAATGGTGCTACGAGTTTTTTTATTCCCCCTTTGGTGCGTAAATTTACTCCGTTTTATTCTGTACTTTATAAACCTGCATGAAGCACCTGCTGCCACAGGATGACCACAGCCGTACTGTGTTTCGTAGTACAGTTTAATTTGTTATTCAACTATCTAGCTATGAGATTTGTGCAAATAATCGCCGTTGAACTTTTATTATATTTTCCAACAAAATTCACGCACAAAAATATGATTTATGAAATTCTAATAATGATTTCATTGTCAATAAGTTAATCATCACCGAAACAAATCTGGCCAGGCTATGCTGTTATCAGTTTTATGTCGGAGTAACGTCACTCTGTTAACTCATATATGTGCGCAAACTACACTTACTAAACTCCTACGTAACGCTACGTAGGAGTTTAGTATGATGGAGTAACGTTACACCATACGTTTTGTAGTACGTCACAAATGAAGAACTTTGTGAAAGTACGTGCTTAGTAACATTTTTGAAAAAAGTTAGATTTTTGAGTGGTCAATAAACATGTTTTTCTAACTTCTTTACACTCTCAAAAATAACACTTTCATTTTTGACGATTCATAAATCCCCAAGCATCATTTCGTTAATTTTGAGGATTGTTTCGTCAAACTATCACTTGACTTTTGAGTAAACGCGAATCCTCACTTTAACGATCTTGATTTGACGATTCTGTATCTTGATTTTGAGGAAACTGAATCTCATTACTGTACTCAAATGCTCAAAAATGACGAGATATTTATTTAGATTAGACGAAATTCGAATCCTCATAAAAATGACGAATCAAATTTCCTCACTTTGAGGAAGGGAAAATTCGGCGCAATTACCATTAAACGGCATCGTCAAAATTAAGAAAAATATAAACTTTAAATTTATTTTTCCCTTTGCTTGTATTGTTTTCAGCATATCTACACCAAAACCGAGCTTAAGTTTGCAGCAGAGAAATGTACTAGGCGGAAGAATCTGCGTAAACATGCTGGCGCCGAAATTTCGCCTGCTCCCATTAGCTGCTCCTTCAACCCTGATATTTGTGCGCCCTGTTACGTTAAAATTGAAGGGAAAAAAATAATTAAAATAACACTCTAACTGAAGCTAAACTAATTAAAATAATAAATTTATGTCCTGAAATAACAAATAAATTTGTTTATTGAATGTGAAATACCTTTTTGTATTCGATTCTCGCACTCAAAAATGAGATTTATTTACCCTATTTCTCATAGAATTTTTGTATACTGCAAACTTAAGGTCGGTTTTGGTGTAAGTGCAAACGAAAAACTTTAAAGCTCATTTTCTCGGTTAAACCTTTCTGTCACTAAGCTTTTCAAATGACAGAAAAAATCACTCACTTTAAACGAACTGAGGAACCCAATGGTAATATTTGGCTTCTGCGGGTCCAGCCCCTGCCTCCATCGGCTGTCCTTCAGCTTGCTTTGCTTGCTGATGTTTGTGCTTGTCAATAAATGTTGTTACTTGTCTATGTGTTTGTGGCGTCCTTCTTTGTGTGTCTCTAGTGACTGTCTCTTCTGGCAAGCGGGGTAATGGGCTGAAAAGCCAACACTCTTCCCTTCTAGAGCGCAATCACTGTCATTTGTCAAGATTACACTGTCTTTTCTCACGTAAATGGCTCCCACTTAACTCCCTTGTAAGGTCATGTTGGAGTTTAGTAATGGAATAATGTTACAACAACTGAAGTTGTGCGCTTCTACAGCATTTAGTATAATAAAAACTAAACATTTAGAGGCCCTTAAAATTTGGGCCATATGGTAGATTAGGTTCTGCGTATATAACAGAACAAAAAATACTCACTTTAAACGAACTGAGGAACCCTATGGTAATATTCGGCTTCTGCGGATCCAGCCCCTGCTTCCATCGGCTGTCCTTCAGTTTCCTCAGATCCACCAGGGTCGTGTGGGGCTGGAACTCAGCAACAGAACCCGCGACTGCATCCGCCGCGGCACCACAGCACACTGCGAGCAGACTCGCTACCAGGACAGCAGCAGCAGCAGCCATGGAATGGGAAGGATGGACGATGGTGTTCCTCCAACAACATAGTACGCTGGATTCGAACTTGCAGACTGTGAGACGTGGGGTGGAGTGGTCATGAGATCAATGGGATGGCTGGGTTTCCAAGCGGGGTTGTCATTGCTGTTTGAATTTTTGCTGGTTGAAAAGTTGAGGTTGCTTGTGGAGTGTAGGTTGGTTGGTTGTGTGTCAGATTGATGTTCGTTTTAACCTGCAATTAAAAAGGATTTTGTGAGAAAGGTTGTGGTTGTTTTCTGGATATATTTAAGTACAGTATTGTCGAAACAACTACACTCTTAAAACAAACGAGCGATTTTAACTCCGTCTGAGCTAATTTTCACTCCCTTCGGTGTCGAAAATGCACTTCCCCTATAGGAGTGCATTTCACTCTTTTGTTTCGTTAAACCTCCAACAATATTAACAAAAAACGAGGTTAAAATCACTCGCTTCTTTTAAGAGTGTAATTGTTACAAATGTACGCTAGAACACTTATATATTGCCTTACCATGCCCACTCAATTTTAAGGCCAAGGAAGCTATTTGCGACGTACCATATCCATCCGGTTGGGTTTTGTGGCTTTCCCGAAGAAAAAGTACGAAACCTATTCGGGAACGGTCAAGTATCATATTTCAGGTCTCAAACAGGTTTCTTTCCTGTATTTCGGAACAACTGGCAACCCTAATCAGACGGATAAGTATAACGTCACAGAGAGTTTCTCTGACCTTATAAGTTCAGTCGGCTATGGCCAAACACAAAAAAACTCATACATTGAGTGTAGTTCTTTAATAAGCAATGAAAACCAAGCATTCTTGGGAACAAAACATATGGGTTGTCGCGTAACTGAATTCAGTTTTAAAATTTGTTTAAGATTTGAGAGCTTCAATAGGGAATTCTTATTTATTACATGCTTACGAATAAAACTAATTATCTAAGTAAGAGATAAAATATACTTGTTATACCTTCACTTAGATAAAAGTTTTAATTCTGCAAAAAGAGAATTAAAAAAATCAAACAAATGCAAAAATCTTTGATTCTATACTTCTGCAATGCACTTTTTGTTTTGGCTTTTGACATAAAAAAAATGCATCCCAAACTAATAAAAAAAATCAAAAATTCTGATTCCATCAATCTAAATGTTTTCGTTAATTTTAGCTTCATATTCTCCTGATTTGAGAAATAAGAAATATTTTGCTAGAGTTTACAAGTATATTTAAAAACAGCGACGTTATTAATTTATCTAAAAAAAAAGCAAAAATTATAAAGCCATTTTTAGTTGCGTTTTTAAACAAAACTTTTGGAAAAGATTGTCAAATCCCGAGGTATATTTCAAATTACAAAACCCAATTTATTTAAATATATTGGTATCCGATAATTTGAAATAACTTCGCAACTTCTCTTCGAAATTAATAAGTTTTAAAAAGATTTTTCCCGATAACTTAATTAAGAAAAACGCATCGAAATAAAAATTAGAAATCGAAATATAATCAAAAATAATTTCAATCTTATTTAATTTTTTAAATAAAAAATATTACATTTCACAAATTAGTTTGATGTCATGAAAATCAAAATTAAGAAAATCTTTAAAATACACAGAAAGAAATCTCTTCGAAGCAACATTGATTGGACGTCAATATAAGTTCTTTGAATTTAATAAGTTAAGAGTTTTAGTGCATGAGACATGTCATGGAAACCAATTTTTTAAAAAATGTATAGATTACAAAAAAAAAAGATGTAACTTTTGTGTTTAATGGCAATATATACACTCTTAAAACAAACAGTCCCAATTTACCTCAGTCTGAGTGGATTTCACTCCTCCAGATTGGAAAATGCACTTCTCCTTTTGGAGTGGATCCTTTGTGAGTTAAACCTCCGACAGGATCACTCCAAACGAGTGATTTTAACTCAGTCTGAGAAAATATGCGTGCCTTTAGGGTGTCGAAAATGCACTTCTCCAACTGGAGTGGATTTCACTCTTTTGTTTTAAGAGTGTACTCGAATTTTGAGGTTTTCGGATTTGGTTTGGGGAGATTTCACGAATTTTAACTGACTAATAGTAATCTCATGTAATATACGCTTCTGGTAAACTATTAAAAAATGAAAAACCAAAAATGAAGTTACCATCAAATTGGAAAAATCTCGACAATAAGGGGAAACTTATTCCAAGTAATACACCCCAAGTACCAGGACTCGAAAAATTTCAGAAATTATACCCGTCCAGGAGGACTTCTTGTCCAACATTGTACCGTCCTCCTTTGAAACTAAGCAGTCAAACTCTAATTATATAAATAACTTCTAAATCAATAAAAATATTATTTTCCTTTATTTATTAAAAACATTTATATAAAATGAACAATTAATGAGTAGTTAGTAGGATAACATTTCACAGTGTTAAAAGAAACACTAGATTTCTAATAGTAACCTAATACTAGACTCCTCTAAGATTTAAATCAAAATTAAAATGTATCATGAACATTAAACGGGAAATGGCCGTCCACGAGGACGTCGGATTCGAGAAATTCGTTGTCCTCAGGGGATTTTCGACGGCCGAGGACGGGCGGGTTTTTTTTTAGCCCTGCCAAGTACCAACTTTTTTGTTGTTGACAATTTTGTTTTATAAATTCAAACACAGACACCAGCAATTAAAACTTAATTTAAAGAAATAAAAACAATAGTATTTTATATAGATTTACTATAGAGAAAAGCTTGAAACTAGTTACCCATAAGGGACAAATTTGCTCGATTTGACGGTACTTTTTTAAAAAATTCTGGCTAGTAAGTAAAGGAGGCTTCGTTGCTAGCTCATTAATTTACTTTTTATTTAGTTATTTTAAAAATTACTGTAAATACGGGGCTTTCGAGCAGTGCTTGAAGCAATGAAATAATAGGATTTCTGTAGTAAAATGAGCGTTATTTTATATGTTATTGCTTTAGTGTTTTAAGTAAATAGGAAATCCTTTTAATTGCTGGGAATATCTGCGTTTTTTATTTTGGATAAACGACATTACTTAAGTTCTGCTTTTTTTTAAATTGGCTTGTTTCACGTAATGTAATTCATTCTGGTTTTATTCCTGAATTGTATTGATTATTTCAGTGATAAGTATTTTGACATGGTAAGCTCCGCGCTCCACCCATACATCGATTAATCAATCGAAACCTTATTTTCATTTCGATTCTTGAACTGTTGCCTCCTTAAACTGTCATTTAGACTAATTTAGAAGAACACTGCTGTAGGCATGTAAACTTCAGTAACTTCCATCGTGACCCTTCAGGGACATGTCTAAATTGCGGAGGTGGCGACAGATGGCAACATCTGTCATATGTGTTTGTGTGTGTCTTGTGTTGTCCTTCTTGACGATGGTTTATAAGCGGGTCCTTGCTACCAAGCACACAAGCCTGAAAATATATGTCTACCAACCAACCAACCAATCCATCGTGACTTGAACCATTGTTTCAAGTACTCAATTAGTCTAACAATTAAGAAAACATAGTGGATTTTTTTTTCAGATCAAAAATGGTACAACTCATTGTTGAGATTACTGCAGTTTACCTGCCAACGGCAGAACAGGGCTCAGTTTTTTTTTTGTAATTGAAATAGAAATAAAAAAAACAAGCAGCGATAAAAAACAGGTTTTTTTTTTGTTTTACGTTGTTTTGAAGATAAACGGATCTGTTTTCCATCTAATTATAAAACTATCCAATATACATCTAACATAAAACATTCCATTTTCTGCCGGACATCAATAAGATGCCACAATGGCATCTAATTCTGGAGGACAAGATCATGTACGTCACTTAAATGAATAAATCTCTCAGCGGGTTGCCTGACGTGATATCTGGGCAGGTGGATTAATGTCAACCAAAGAAGATCCTACTTGATAAATATAGGAGAGTTTTACTAAGTAATGTTGGGAAGGGTAAGTTTTGTTTAGACAAAATAGTAATATACACTGTTAAAAATGAGGAGTTAAAGCGTTTGACCCGGCAATTTCCGTATTTCATGCACTTGTCTTTCTAGCAGAACACTTAAAAAAATTTAAAAATAAAGAATTTGTATAGATTGATCTTAGAAATAATTTTGGATCTTTTCTTAAAAATTAAACCTATTTCTAATTTCTCAAACAAATATTTAATGCAAATTTATTCTAAAATTTCTGCTGAAAAAACACCAAACATTTTTGCCCATTTTCATCTAGGCAAATTCGTTAATCTAGGCAAACAAGGAGAAACATCTCCCCACACAGCTGTAGCTGGTATACTTGTGTGTGTGTGTGTGTGTGTGTGTGTGTGTGTGTGTGTGTGGTACCATTTTTTTTTGGTGAAACAAAATATAACAAACAGCGTAAGCAGTGTTAAGTTGAGACCAAGTGGAAGGATCGTACCTCTTTGAATTATTTTACGAATTCAGGGTTCAAACCCCTGATTGAGCTAAGATCAATAGGCCTTTCATAATTTCAGTGAGTCGATAAAATGAGGACCAAGCTTGCTTATGAGCTAAATACAATGCTATTTCGGAGCAGTCTGATCAACTGACAGGCTCTTCGTCAAAAATGCACCATATATCCCCGATATCGTAGGTCTAAAACTAAACGGACACAGCTCGCCTTGGCCCTCGATGAGCTAATGCGCTGCCACATAATGAAGTAATAAATGTACAAAATTTTAAATGTACTAGAGTCCCTAGATAGTATTTGCTCACATAAGTGGGAAGAGACAACGAGGGAGGTCGGTCAAACGGTTCGCCAAAGTAATTGTAGAGCTTAGTGGAAGAACGTGCTAAGTAACAAAAAGGTGAAAACTAGAAAATGAGATTTAAAGTTTTTCCTTTGAACTTAGATACATTAAAAACGGCACTTTCAGAAGGAAAAATTATTCTTTACTTAAGGTTTATAAAAATTGGGAATTCTTGTTATCTTTAAAGGAGGGGATAGCATAATCAGTGACACAAAAATCTCAATTTTTCAAAAATGTTACTTAGCACGATCTTCCAATAAGCTCTTCAATTATTCTTGTAAATTCAAGTGTGGATTTATTATTGTCCCGTAAAGCTCTAAATTGACACGAAACTGCCTAAGGAGGTAAAAAGAAGTGTTTAACCACCCTTCAAAACTACGTACAAGTGGTGTGAACTTGTGTACTTATTGCAACAAATTTGATAAAATAAAAAAAAAACAGGTAGTTTTCCTAGGTTTAGGTATTATGTTATAAGATGCAGTTGTTCACTGGAATTCACTTTGTTAAAATAACAGAGTATTTAATTTTCCATCGAATATATCACAAAAAGACAATTCCAATAGAATTCTAATTACTTTGAAATAATAAAATATATTAAGATATAAATAATATTTTTAATGTGTGGAACATTAAAATAAAAAATTACAAATGTCGGTTGGCAATGAATTTTTATTGTAAAGAAATAAACAGAAATAACCTATGAGTTTCAAGAAGATGCACACCGCTTAGAAGAACAGGTAACACATCAGAGTAGATTATTTTTTTGTGAAAGTAACTTAAGAACACTTGTAACTTTCGTTGGTTTATTCTCAAAAAATGTCTTTAAAGTTTATTATCATGCTAATCATAATGCACGTGGACATAAATTACCAAAAAAAAAATCTTCAAAACCAACTTACCGCAAGAGGGACTATTTTAAAGCTCAAGAAATGCAGCTTTTACTTAATTTACGTGCGAATCTTCGGTATCAAGAAAGTGAAAAATTCTTTCAGTCATGTGTCAAGGGGGATTCACGATGCTTTATTTCTTTGAACCTGACTTTTGTAACAGTTGTAACTGACTCTTCAATTTTTAAACGGGCACGGGATTTTTCCCCTTGGCGTGCTAGAGTATATTTTTATTGTTCTTGGTTATTTTTGTTCTTGTAGTAATAAGGAATATATTATTATTTAAAATGTCCTGGTTCTTGGCACGCACATTTGTACGTTTACATTTCGGAAAAGAAATTGTGTTTCTTTCAGAACAGACCTGTGCTATCGGGTTATACAGAAAGGAAAACAAAACAGAATGACGTCATCTGAAATGCAGCACTGGTACACATTTCTACTGGGCTGTTGCACACAATTAAAAATTTCTCTTCTGAATGACCCTAACGCAACTGCTCATTGTTGACTTGACTAAATAGCTTTCGGAAAAAATTCATTCAATCAACTGACATAGTATACTCGATATACGAAAAAAAAAAACGATCGTCTGCCTATACTCTCAATATTCTGAATCAGGATTCCTAATTAAGAAAACTAATCTCGAAACCAGACTTGATAGCAATTCTAAGAGTTAATTTTATATTCAGAGAAATTGAGGTTTTAGGTCAAATAAAATATATGGAACAATGGTAAAGTGGTCAATCTATAAAATTTATCTATTCGAAATTGAATTGTTCATCTATGTCTCTTAAGGCTGCGTGGATAAGCAAATGCAAAAAACTTGTATTAAAGATATAAAACGCCTTTTAAAAATATATCGAGATATAACTTGCACATAAATATTGATTATCACCAAACATGTTTCGTGATGTTTTGTTGCTGGCGTTTATATTTCGAATTTTTACTTCAAGATTACTTAAGTAACTCCTTACAACATCATCCAACCAAACGCACTTTCAGTGAGATAGTTTCTCTTGGCGAGCTCTCTCGTAAGTTTGGCTCCTAATTGCATGTGGAACTTGTCAAAAAATGTGGTTGAAATGTCACAATTTTTTGCGTATTTTCTCCCTCATAAACGTTGATTTATATTGGGAAAAGGGCTTGTAAAAATAAGAAAGTAAGGCAATTGCTTCTAATCAGGGAATATGCACATTTGTTTTTGTAAAGAAGTTAGTAAAAATGCGAAATGTTTCAGAAATATTTTATTTTAAGAGGGAGATGTTTATTTAAAAACAAATTTGTCGAGCTAAGTGTCATTAATGATATTCTTCTTCTAGTATATTATTTTAAATTGCTTTTTAAAAAGTTACTGGAGATTTAAAGGGGTTAATAAAAATTAAAGACATTTAGACCACGTGTTATAAATAAATAATCATTAAAATGTTTTCAGGAAATATATAATGCAATATTTTATAATAGATACTTGTGAATTAAAAACAATATCAGATGTGTACAGTGATTAATAAACTTTTAGAGCACACGTTATAACATCTTCACTCTTTAAAATAAATCCTATGCAAATATTCTTTTTTTTAACATAGTTTTCAAACAATTATTCATTTAGAAGTAAATTTTGCAAGTTATTTCGAAAAATTAAGCGTTTAACTTTTAATAAGAGTCAAAGAAATTATTTGTAAATTTAGCGGCTCAGTGGCTGAGAGGTTTGACGTGTCCGCCTCATAAGCCCGAGATCGCGGGTTCGAGCCCTGGCTGAGTCATCGGCTTTTCTGAATGGGAAAATATTGGGAACGCATGTCATATGATTATGTAGCATGTAAAAGATCCCTTAAATACCCATTTGGCTTGGGTTCTCTAGGCAAAATTAAATCTCGGCATACTTTAACATCCACAGAGAGCTCAGATTCATTGTAATGGTATGGTATGGTATGATACATATATATTCCAGCTTGTGTGCTTGTTCATAGAACCGCTTATAAGCTTTCGTCAAGTGGGACAGACACAGAAAGAAATTTTACAGTCACAAAGAAATGAATAGCACATAGACAAATAACAACATTTATTGACTTTCACAAACATCCATGCCTGACCGGGATTCGAACCCGACCTCAGCAGCTCCAAAGGCTAGTACACTAACCATTCAGCCACCGAGGCGGCTTCATTGTAATCTGAGCGTTAAAAATTGTTTTGCTAGAGTCGCCTAGTAGTGCCACATTAAAACTGCTCTCAGTTCCGGGGAACATGCCAAGTCTGCATTGGCTTGACCGCCAATGTTGCAGCCCTATTTAAGAAAAAAATATTTGTGCAAAATAATTGCTTTTAAAAGAGAATAAATTTCAGAGAAAAAATATATTATATACAAAATACAAAGAAGTCCCAAATATCCAAATGGTTTTTTTATTCAATAAAAAAGGATAAATATGACGAGTAAACATATCGTTAAACTGCTTTGAGATGAATAGCAAACATCTGAAGTTAGAAGCATCCAAGCGAAATATTTCTATTCAAACTCCGGAATATTAGTCTAGTTATTTTGTCGAGTAAGATTCTTCAATAGAAATTTTATATTTTTTCTAATAGAATGGCGGAAAGCACAGCCGTGGGCAGGTAAAGTGCAATAACCACAATAATGTAGGGGGGGGGGGGGGGGGGGGGAGCCCAGTCGGTTAGGCATTATCGCCTAGCATGCGGAAAGCCCAAGTTTGGGTCCGAGCATAGCCAAAATAACAGCCGACCTGTAATACAGCCAAAATGTCCGACGAATAATACCCTGTGTGGTGGGAGTGCACGTTAAATATCCTCCAAAGTCCCAACGCTGCATCGATGTCGTCCTTAACGGTTGCGTTGGGTGCCTACTCAGGTGTCGGCTCGTCACTTCACTGTGGCTCTAAAGTACGACGCCCCTCGCCAATATCCGTCTTTACCTCTAGTGCGACGATAATTCAAACTAAACCAAACAATAATGTCGGTCTTTTCGGTAAACTTTCTCATGGGTAAGAAGTTATTGATTTCTTTCAACTATGGTCGAAACCATTTTACTAGATACAGCAGTTTACCTGCCCACGTTAGAATATTGTCCTAATTTTATACCTTTTACAAATCACTAAAAAGTATAAACATATATCTAGTGTAAACCGGATAATATTTCATAAAGGCTCATGAAGAATAAATACCAGATTTTTTCATACGTTTTTAAATACAGTTAGGCATGTTTAAGATACTGTGTGGACTTTTGAGATGGTTAGTTAGCAGCTTGGTCAAATAGTGACTAAACGCCGCAAAAGCTGTCTGAAACAGCCAAACAGGATTCTTATAACCAAACCTTTACAAATGTAAAGAAATAAGGTTTTGTTTTTTCATCAGAATTTTCATATTCATGCTTATTTATTTATTTATTTATTTATTCTTTCATTTATTCATTCTTTCATTTATTTATTCATTCTTTTATTCATTCATTCCTTCTTTTGTTTATTTTTTGTCCATTCTTTTATTTATTTATTCATTTATTCATTAATTCACCGATTCATTAATTCACCAATTCAATAATTCATCAAATTATTCATTCATCTGCTTGTAAGTTTAATTATTATATAGGAGCTGATATTCTAAAGATTTATTAGTTAAACAAATGTGTAATTCCTGGTAAAAGAGTAAAATGTGTAATTTTGGTAAAAGAGTAAAATGCTTAGCTAGTTCAAGTAAAAAGTTGGTAAAAGTTTTCCAAACAACTATGTATTTAGTTGTGACCCCGTTTAACTATTCTTATTAGTAAGAAGCTAGTATGGGAAAAAATGAAATAAAGTTAAACGTGTACAGAAAGTGTTGGCAGCTGCGAATTATCGTTAAATCGCTTGCCCTGGATCATTTCCATCATGTTTTCGGCAACGTGTCAGCTCAGTCCCCTAACTAGATGGACAAGTTTCGAAAAATCCCAAACAAAAACAAATTTTTACGAAAAAATGGCGGGGCTTATGATGAATGTTTGTGACAGCTCGACTGGCAACGCTGCCATTCAAATGTAGGATTCGAAATAATTTCGAACTACTTTAGTTTCTTTTAGAAGGTGGGGGGTCAATAAACTTAGGGCAAACATTCGTTTCAAATCGGAAAATGGAATGCGTAAATAAATTCGAATGTCCGGAAAAGTGGGTCATTTAAAAACACTTTGCTTTAATGGAATTTGGTAGAATAGGAATCATCATCATCTTATTTTTATTTTCTGAAAACGTATAAATATTTTGGCTGAATGTATATTTTTATGCGTAAATTATAAATGGACTATAAAATAAAACAATTTTTATAGGATTGATATTTTTTGTGACCTATAAATCAACATACATAAAATAAGGTATGCTCACGTACAAAACGAAATTTTTGGACGTATTAATTTAATTTTTTTTTTAATTTTCATCCTGTGAAAGTTAATACGAAAGTTTAACGTGTTCATTATATTTTTTCAACGTTATTTTAAATAAAAATTGAAATATATCAAGTAAATTATTCAAAAATGTAGTTCATAAGTACAATTCATAATAATTTCTAAGTCTTATCTAAATAGATAGTTTTCATATACAAAACATTAGAATTTTGTCATTCGAACTAGAAGACATGTCCGAAAATAAAAAGAAAACCCTGCTCCAAAAAGGAAGATAAAAAAACAAACAGTATTTTTGACACAATAGTGTTATCGACGAGTGGAACACTTTACCACGTTATTTCGTCATTGAAAGAGAGTGGAAGAATTTAAGGAGAATCTTGTTATTTATTAGAGCTGGTAGAAAAATATTTACCTATAGGAAATAGGAAATTTTTCTATTTGTATTTGCTAATCCCACGAAAACCATAATTACTGGTAATTTTTTGTGATTTTCAGCATAAATGCATGTTATTTTTTGACTGTAGCTCACATTTTGAAATCCATGGACAGTTCTTAAAAACATATTTTTAAAAAACAAACTATAAAAGTTTGGTTGACTTATTCTCAAAATTGAAAGAGGAATAGCGTTTTGAAAAAGTTAAAAATTTTGACTTTTTGTTAAATAAATGAAAAACCACTTGTAAATGTTTGTTCATAATGATAGAAAATATTTATTTAGAGTGACCATTACATAAAACCACTATAATTTACAAGTTTATGTTATTATTTCTAGAAATAATGTTTTGGGTACCGCGTCCTCTTAAGCGTAAAATTATAGAAAAATTAAAGTGTATCGAAGAATTTCAAAAATAATGGGACTCCTTGAATGAATGAAATACCGAGCATTTTCTCTACTTACAAAAGCAAAAGATAATATGGCATGTGTTTGCTTTATTGTGCTTTGCGAAGGGAACAAGCCTAAAGTCAAAACACATCTGGAACCCAACAAAACAATGTCTTCTAGCACAACGGAAGCGGCAGCTAATTTGATTCTACGCCAAAAATTAGAACTCCTTTCAAACGGAACAATGGATGACTCAAGGGAATACGAATAGAAATTGTGATACATTTCATAGAACATCAAATATATCCAACATCCATGTATATGTGATTTCAGGAGATGAGTTCTGGAAAGCAACTACAAAATACGTGAAGAAATGCAAAGTATAGTAAAATCTCGTTTATCCTGCCATTAGGTACATTCCCTTGACTATTAGGGACAACATTTTAAATGTTCATTCTGGATATCATTTATAAAGTCATTGAGTTATAAGGGAAACTGGAGTGAAGTGTCAGCTAGCCGAAAACCTACTAGCACCCTTTTGAGCGAACCGGTCAGAAAAAGAATATTTTCACTACACTTGTATGCAATGCTTGTTATCATATTGACTTGGGCTCCTAAATGTATTTTAACATTTTTAGTTCGAAAGAAATTAACTTTCTTTATCTTTAAATTCCAACTTTTTAAAGAAATAACCATGTGGATCACTAACCAAGAACCAGCGAAAACGAACCCAATAGCGAAATAGGCAAGTTTCTAGGTTTTCTGCCCCGTTCGTTTCTGCTGCATTGCCGTGTATTCCTTCTCCGCGTTCCGTTATTTAACCGGATCGTTTGCTGCCCTGTTCAGGGAATCACACACCTCACTCCACTTTTCATAAAAATAAATAGTGTTTATTCTAAAATGATATCGATGTTGAAATGTTGGAAAAGTATGATTTTATTTGTCAGCGTATTGGAACACGGTCATTATTGAAATTCGAATGTAACTCGAAAGTAAAGTTTGTTGGGAATACTACTTCCGTAGCGAAGATTTCTATAAATTTCGGTAGTTTAAAAGTACGGTTTTGTTAATTGCTTTCAGTTGCGGTACTTAACATTTAAATGGAGTCGAGACAGACAGTACAGATCACGAAACTAGTCTGAATAAGGCTATTTGTGGAAACTAGAGAACACATCTGCAAGTTAAATTAGTCATACTAACCGAATGACTACGAATTGAAATCTAAGCGAATGAATTTCAATAGTAGTTTATATATCCCCTTCAAAACTGGAGATCCACATACGTGAATCTTTGTGGAATTCCCTTCACAGCTTCATTTAATTATTTTGGTTAACGATTTAATTATTTACTTAATTTAATTACTTGCTTACTAACTTAACGATTATAAAAGAAGAATGCTCCAAACAACTAGGGAAGAACTTTGCGTATTTTTGTTAATAGATTCAATTCAGAATGAAATAGATTCCAACAGGGGAAAAATCTAAATTTTTTTAACTACAGTTCAAGGGGGGGGGGTGGAATTCATAAATTTTGAATAAATTATAACAAAACTTTTTTCAAAACTGAATTTGTAAAAAAAAAAAATCAATTTTTGAACTTCTAAGAATACTATCGTTAAGAACGTAGAATCAATTTCTTTCATAAAAATTTTTGGGAGTGAATTTTATTTTACCATGATTTTCATATTTTCATTTAACTTAAGCAAACAGTATTTGATTCTCAAATTGAAATTCTTCCGTCTAACGAGAAATGTGATAATTTAATCTAGTGAGAAAAAAAAAATCACAAGCTGATAATTCCAAATGGAATCAATAGGGTGTAAGGGTTTCAACTATGCGCTCCCCTAATTGTTGTGAGCAGCGTTAACAATTCACACTTTTTATACAAATACTAAAACCGAAATAGCTGATTTATTAATTGTATAAAAACAAGAAATTCTGAAAGAGCTACCGCACGACCCTCCCCCCCCCCTCCCCCGTACAGACAAACGGGCATCTTCATCATATATATACAAAAAATTTCGTCTCTTTTTTAAAATTCTTTCGAATAAAAAAAAGAGTAGTCCAATAATGGCGTAACAAGAAATCTAACCAGAAGCAAAATTCTTACAATGAACTATACATTTATAAGACTTTTTATAGGAAAACAAGTGTGAAGATGCAACAGCTATTTACTTAGAAAAAAAACTTGATAAGGCGTGTTTGTTTAGGGAGGGGTGGGGGGTAGGGGTTGCGGTAGGTACATATATACTCCGACTTGTGTGCTTGATCAGAGACCCACTTATGAAGCCTCCGTCAAGGAAGACAGAAAGAATTTTACTGTTACATAGATAGGAATATACACACAGGGCGCAGGCGGGAATCGAAACCGCACCCTTTACACCACACAGACTGCTAGCGTAATGGTAAAAAGCCACTCGACCATCCTGGCTCCCCGTGTTTGTTCATTCATAATACACACAAAAAATGCATTTTTACGGCTTCAAACTGCACATTTATCTAAATTGACATGTCCCTCAGAAAATGTTAAAAGTTAACGTTTGTTTTGTTCATGTACGTTTAAAAAAAACGTAGAAATGGAATGTAAACATTGCTAAACTTTGAATAATTTCAAATATTTTTTTTTAAAAAAATCATATGCTAAAAATGGGGGAAACGGGCGGACATAGCCTTTATAATACTTCCTCTTTTTACGTTTGGTTGGTTGGTGGACATATATTTTCAGGCTTGTGTGCTTGGTCGCAAGGACCCGCTTATAAACCATCGTCAAGTATGACAACACAAGACACACACATACACAAATTACAGATGCTGCCATCTGTCGCCACCTCTACAATTTAGACATGTCAATGAAGGGGAGGGAAATTTTCTCCAGGGGCCTGTACCCATGGGAAACTGCGCAATGACCGCCCACAGGACTTTCGGACCCAACAGATTTAAGGAGCACGTACTCCGCATATACTCGACAAATGCAAACATCCATGCCTCAAAGGGATTCGAATCCGGACCCAGCAGCTTCAAAGGCCAATGTCTTAACCACTAGGCCGCCGGATCGGCTCTTTTTACGTTCTAAGCGTAGTGTATAGAAGCTAAAAATATTAGTTATAAAAACCCGCACTAAATATTCAAAAGTTATAAAAGTTCGTTACCAGATATTGAAAACATCCAACAAACTCTTAGGTATATGACATATGATACTACTGTTTGTCTGAGTAATTTTCATTTTCTTTTGTACTTTATAGCAATTCATCATTTTAGTTTTAAAAAAAGGAATTTCTTTGTTACATGGGTGATTGATTTTACTTGGTAGAAGTCATTAGATTTTTTTGCTCTTTCGTATGATTGAAAAGCTTAGTACGAGTTTAATAGGAATTATTTTTTTAATGGTCGTCTATATATATGGGGTCCAGTTACAATTTATATTTCTTTCAAGATGTTTAACGTCATAGGATTTTGTTTCTTATTAGTGACGTCTATTGACCCCAAAAGTACACCTTAGGAGTTTGATCTTTGTCACAAAGTATAGAAAAAGGAATTTTTAATAAAAAAATTACAGTTACTTCATTTTTGTTTAAAAACAGGGGTACAGGGTAGGGTGCATATATATTCCGGCTAGTGTGCTTGACCGCTTATACAAGCCTTCGTCAAGCAAGACAGACACAGAAAGAATTTTTACTGAAACAGAGAAAGGAAATTACACCCATGGCGGAGGCGGGAATCAAACCCGCACCCGTTACAGCGCGCAGACTTCTAGCGTAATGGTGCAAACTATTCGGCCATCCCGGCCCCTTGTCTAAAAAAGAAGTGGTTTTAACTACACTAAAATCAAACTTTAATATCAGTTTCCTTACATCAAATTCTCTTGATCAAAAGAGCTCATGGTTCAAAGAGCTTTTATAATTTACTCTCATATTATGTTAGTTAAAGTTCTGCCCGTCACTCACTGCTGTGAACTTACATATGAAGAGCTTAGTGGAAGAACGTGCTAAGTGAAACTTTTGAAAAAATTGAGAATTTAGAGTCTATGAACATATTGTTAACTTCTATAACAATACAAAGTTTCCCTTTTCAATAAACTTGAAGTTCAGTATATTTTTACCATTTGCAAGAACACGGATTTAATGAGAAACTAAACACTTAAAAGCAAATTTTCCCGTTTTCATTTTTTTTTGTATCTTTAGCACGTTCTTCCGCTAAGCTCTTTATATGATGTAAAATGTATTGTGACCAGCGAAAACGTTCGCTTTGAAGTTTGAAGTCAGTAATTGGATGCACCCATATTCTCAATTTAAAAGCTAATGAGAACCTTGTCAATGTGAATATGTATGTCAGGAAAACATTCATTTGCTGTAAGAAAAACATTACAACACTTGCTAAAAATAACTCAGAAAGTTTGATGCAATTTTGCAGATATTTTTTAACGACTAATATTTAGTCAAGTAATTAATCACACAGAATTTAATGAACCTAACTAATGCCATTACTATGTTACTTTTTTAAATATTCTTCTGTGTTTAATAAGCGTTTAACGACGCTTGAAAATGCTGTTTTAAAATCAAACCACTGTTAAAATCATAAAAAAAAGTTCAAATATCCCAGACATCACAAATCCTACTTGAATTTAATTTATGTTGGATAATGATCGTCAATTGAGGCCCAGTGGCTTAGTGGTAGTGCAACGCATTGCCACGCCACAGGTCCGGGGATAGATTGGGCGAGGTTGACCCATCCTTTCATTCCTTAAATGAGGACCAAGCATGCTTGGTAACTAAACACTGGGGGTTTTGCATGAGGCTGACCACCTTACCGGAACATATGCCTAGCAACCCAGAGCCTCAGGTCACGTAAACTGAAATGGGCACGGCAGGCCTTGGTCCACTAATGGGCTGTTGGGCCGAGTGGTTTAGTTGTTTAGTTTAATGCTCGTCAAATCTCCCTTGTTAATATTTATCCCATGAGAACATATTTGTATTTTATTGCAGGAACAAAGTTTACTAATATTTCTGTTTAACTCTTGTGAATATATTGTTATTTAACTATTTTGCATTCAGTTGTAAGCAAAAACTGTGAAACTCAACTTTCTCGCACTATCTTGTCGTATTCTTTCACACTCAAAGCACAATGACCTGCGACAGAGCTTTACGACAAGGGGTACTTAGTTTTTAAAATAGGATTTCACGTGTGTTCGGGGGCTTAAAGTTCCCCCTTTAAAACGACTGTGGAAGACCTGCTATAAATCTGTCCCCAAACAAACTGACAAAAGATATTTTTGCGACTGAATTAAATATGAGAGACATAAATGTTTAACAACCGTGCACACATTCTGTGCTAGCAGTCGTAAAAGTTGGGAAGGAAGTTTCCTTGTACTATAAAATGCATAGATTCGAAAGGCATCTGTAAAATAGTGACAATAGCTTTGAGACTATTCACAGGTTAAGAGGGATTGTCAGTCCCATATAGCTAATGCATTAGTTTCGAAATAACAAATTTTGCAAAAGAATTGATTTACCATGTTAGCCCATTTTCATCCAGGTATGGGAATCAACAAAACATCGAAATGAAACAAATCTGAAACTAAAATGTTATGCAGTTATTTAGTTATATATTTTGTTGTTTTAAAACGCCAAAAGATACACAGAAGACGGTAACACTATTCCAAAGCTTTTTCAATTAATAAATAACCGGATGTTATTCTCTATCCAATTTAGTTTTAAATTGATGTTATGATGATTCCCATACCTGGTGAAAATGGGATAACATGGCAAAGAAATCTTTTTGCAAAAGTTGTGATTTCTAAACTAATGCATTAAATCTGTGTAGGATGAAATTCCCTCTTAAGATTCAACATTCCTCTCTTGTATTTAATTTTTGCTAAATTTCTGTCAAATTAAAAATTGCCTTCAATCCATGTTTTACAACAATGCACAATGCTATTCATACAAAGAAATTTGCTCACGTTTCGACTTCCTAAAGTTCATTCGGGTTCGAATTTCGAAAAATCGCTTCTTAAATGACGCCCTCCGAACAAAAGGAATAAGCTCCTAAGATCTGGAATATACTTCTTCAATATTTTCGTTTGGGCGCTAATACAATCGTCGTTCCGGCAGGAAAATTTTCTTAATTTCCAAGCGAATATTTATATAAAAGTATGTTTTATAGGTAATTATAAATAAATATTGTTTTATGTTTGTCGAAGGGAGAAGGAAAAATCAATTTAATGGAATGTGAAGTTTAAAGAACTGAAAATACAAGTTGTGCTTTGCTAGGAATGATCAAATAATCTGTGTAATTTAATAGTTCATTATGAAAAATTTATATTCAAATGCTTAAATTTACTACTGAATAATACTTAACGTACAACTTTTTTGTAAAGGCCTCTGAAACCTTACGTAATATTAGTGCCATGTCATTTTTAATACAAATAAACAACTTGTACTTGTTGGTAGCTTCGATATTTGTATGGTTGAGATACAAAATTTCCAAAAAGATAATTTAACTATGAAGAAACCTCAGAAACACGGTCATAAAACGTAAAAGTTTCGAAAACTAGCTCATTTGCTTACAAAAAGAATTTATTTTGAAAAAAAAAGAAAGAATATTCTGTATTCCTTATAAGCTAATGAGGCTAAAAAAAGTGAACGAATTTGCTGAGAAGATTCTAAATTATGAAGGTGTTTGGAAGGATTCATTTGCCAGAAATGACAGCAGAATAGTTTCCGGAATAAATTTTAATCATTTTTCCATTTTATTTCTTTTAAATGATGTTGCTTTTTTACTTATATATTAAATCAAAATGTAAATTAAAAAAAATCATTTAATACCTTATATAACGTAAGAAATTATTTTTTTCAGCTAAAAATTGAGAGTAAATAAAACTCTAAATATGTAAAGCAAATTTAAAATTGATATTCTAAAAACATTTATTTGAATCTTTTTATTAGGCTGAATATATCATTTTTTTTTCAATTGAGAATTATAAATAAACTAATAGAAGGGAGTTTTCTCATGCAATATTGTAATCAATTATATCGAACAAAAATATATCAAAGTAATTTTATTTTATATCTCATAATTACATTGGTGGAAAAACAAATTTGTCATTTCATTTTTCTCTTATACAATCAATATATGGAATAATTACATCGATGGTTAAAAAAAGTAGCTGAAATTCATATTCTTATTTTTAAAATACGTCTTAATTTAAGCAAATTTACAAACTTTTTTACTTGAGCAATAAATGAAACGTATCTGTAGTTACGAGTTAAATATGCAATTAATAAATTATTAAACTTTGAAATTATTAAATGCATATTCAAACAATTTGTTATAAATTTGATGTTTTTAAATTAATGAGGAATGAAGTCTTAACTTGTGATTTTGTTTAGTCGTTTGATGGATTAAGTTGTCTGGAACAATGCTTCAACATTTAAATATTTCATATTTTTGAGATTCTTTGTTAAGGTTTCGTTTGCTTGCATAAAATTTTAACTAAAAATAACTACGAGATTTTGCATTTTTATATTTTAATTGAATAACATCACAATTTATTTCGAAATGCAAATGTTTTGATTCCAGTAGAATTTGCAATTACAATTGCAACGTGAACAAACGTTATGAAAAAAAAAAAGGATTGTGGAAAATAAATTCAGCTGATGTATTGTCGGCATTAAGAATCCGTGAAGCAACGTTCTTTTAATCGAAATTTGCCAAGGACAAATCTTATCTCAGGAGATTTTGACTTGCATACAAAACTACAAACTAATAAAATAATAATAAGTATAGCTATATACTTATCATTATATCTCTGCATTAATAGACACTGATTGTGTATTGTTATCTTAAATGAAAACGGTTAACTTCAACCTTTTAATTCCTTCTTGTGTTTTAAAACTCTTTTTTTTTTGTAGAACCTTACTCCACACGGTGATGTGACCTTATTTGATTTTTGTGGTGGAAGTTTCATGGATTATTATTAACGTTACACCAAATAAACTGGAAAAAATCTTATAATTTATTAGCACAAAATATTTTAAAAGTGTTGCCAATATACATTTAATGATACTGTCTGCAGCCAATTTGATGTAAAATTCTTTATGCTCTGCTAAAGAAAATAATTGCTTCACTAGCATTGATTGGATACCTATTGGACACATCGTCTCTGTTCACCCTAATAGTGTTAAATAATATGTTCATGTGATTTATGCCATAAAAACATCATTGTGATGTAAAACTAACATCAGAGAACAGCGGTACAAAAGTTAAAAGAGTTATGTGTTGTCATTTTTTTTAACAGCGTGTAAAATATAAGCTTGCTCCTGTGAAAATAAATACGTGAAAATAATTACTAGTTTCTATTAATAATAATGTTAATTTTTTAAATGTCAAAGCGGGGATGTAGGTCAAAATAAATGCCCTTACCTTTAAGAACGCACTTTTTAAATTAAAAAAAATATTAATATTCAGCTCAATAGATAATTTTGTCAAATTAGAAAAAATTAGTTTATATATTTTAACTTGTACATACCCTTATTCTGCATATACGAAACTAAATCCAAAAGGCAAAGCCCTGAAGGAGGCTTTCTCTGTGGTCATAACCTCAAGGTGCTACCCAGGAGCAGCACTCTGGAATTGTTCGTATCCCAAATATTTTCATTTTCCTTGCAGCACTTTATTCCAACTCAAAAAGAGATACAGCACTCCTTTCAAAACCGAAACATCGGAAGAAAATCCTTCTAAACCTCCAAAACATCATTTCAAATTTAAAGTCGTAGAAACACTTTACACCAAAAAGCTTAGTTTTTGAGAGCGTCTCTGCGTATACTCCAATGCTAAACTCAAAAAGCCGTTTTCGCACCCTTTGGTTTATTATTCGCATCACGGAAAGGATAAGAACTTCTACATTAAGTTAAACATACTGGTAACAGACATTTACATTAAATACGGATTTTTGCATTTATTGACCTTTGTCTTGCTAAAGTTACATTTAGACTAATTAAAATTCTAGATCCATGTTACACAAATAACTACCTTCAATTTTGTGGTGAAACGTTACTGCAAAAATGTGGTGTAATTCTGCTCCAGATATTTGATACAGTCAGTTTACGGGGCATACACAAATTTGCAGTTACAGGAGTGTTATAGTTTTACAAAAAAACAATGGACAGCTTTTCTAATTGGTCCTTCTCTCATAAATTTTTTTCATGTCTTTTTTGAAAATTTTATTGTAAGACTGAATACATTTATATTTCTTTTCTCTGTGATTCGCAAATGCTCTTTTAACAACGTTAACTCATTAGGCGACAATTTTAATATAAGGATTACAAAATACTATAAAGAAAAAATGTGGTGTAGCAATGCTTTGTTGAAATTTGGGAGTAACATATATTTCCTTCATTTTTTTTTTTTTGTTATTACGACTTTCAAATCATTCGAAAAAACGCTTTAGTTGAAAAGCAACATTTTCACAGATCTCAGCATTTCACACATTCAGTATATGGGAATAAGACCATAACTTTTAATCAAACCAAACACCCCTGTCAAACCAACTTCTATACCCCGGTGGCGTGTTACATAGATACTCATCGCACTCACGATGGAAACATAACTTCCGATGAGAACGTCTCTTCCTAAGGCATCTCCCTGGCTCATGCCCAATATCGTGAGCAGAAATTTCATTCATAGGTTAACAGCTCTTGTGGGGATGGTATCGAACGCGAAGGTGTCAGTGGAGTTGTCATATTTTTTGTTCTGGATTCCTAGAGGTTAATGGGATATTTTTTTAGTGGTAGGGATTGGTGGAATGTATGGAGATGTAGGTAGAAAGGTGTGTATTGTAAAGGGGTTTGCTTTGTAAACTAAGAATTGGATTGGCGATGTTTCCAACGAATTGGATATTAAAATATGTATGTTTTTTAATGCTTAAAAAAAGTTATTTTGAAAACTTTGTTATTATTTGTACTTGGCCGGTTAAAAAACAGTTTTCGCAATAACAAATTGTTTGTATAAAACAGAAATAACAAATTGTTTTTATAAAACAAAAATAAAAATATTGTTTATATAAAACAACAAATTGTTTGTATAAAACAAAAATATTTTCTTGATAGATTATACGAAATTTGTCTGGCATACCACCTAACAATTTTTTTTTGTCTGTAAAAGCTAGACTTTTTTTACTGGTTATGCGTATCTCTTTTTAATATCTGTTTTATGTTCTAAGTAAACGATTTTAAGTTTTTTTTTCTTTGCTTAAAACACTTTACGAAAGTTTAATAACTTCCACATGTCTACCAGATACTTTTTTTTATATTGCCATCGCTTGTGAATAAATGTTTTGGCAAAGTAGGCTATTTTAATTATATTAAAACTTTTTGTCTTAATTAATCAAATGAAACTCTTACCAATTGATTTAACTTTATCCAAGCGGATTTTATGCTCGCAAATTTTTTGTTACTTAATCGTAATCAAAGATCATTGTAGGTCATCGCTTCAATTTATTTTCATCATTAAAAAAACTATATAAGGGGAATAAATTTAGTTACAGTTACTAAGAAGACTCATATACTATAATGATCCGCACATTGTAAAAAAAAAGTCTGTTGTTTTGTGTCAAAAAACTGTCAGAAAAACCGTCAAAATTTTACTAAACGCTCTTCTAACAATAGTATTTTGGCACACCGCCACAACAAAATGTTTAAACAAATAATTAAAAGGCGTGTTCAGTTGCAGTCTCATACTCTTTGCAAAGTAAAACAAAGAAAACACTCGTATTACTTTTGAAACATCAAAATTTTATTTTAAAAATTCAAGAAAAGTGAAAAATGTTTGTTTACTTTGTTTGGTTTGGTTTGAATTATCGTCGCACTCGAGCTACACGAGGGCTATTTGTTTACTTTGTAAAATTGACAGGTATTTTTAAAGAGCAAACAAAATGCAGAGGGATTTTACAGACTGAAGTGGAACGGTACCAATAACCACCTTTTTAACATTAATCCTCTTTCTAAGTATATTAGTTATAATTTAAATCCTAGAATTAACATTTAATGCAGTTTAACATCGAATCTTTGGTTTCAAATCGTAGCTTCGCTTTGTATCAATTTATTTTAATTAGCAACTAAAATAGCAATTGGTAATTTTTAAAAGCAGAAGTACGAATTCCACAAACACAAATTTATTACCGCTAAGTCCATTTATTTACCTAAACTATTACCTAAGATAAGTACACCCAAGTTAGAGTATTTTTCTCGAAACACTAGCCTTTAAAAGATACATAGGACCCTAACGAAATCAACTCCCCATGCCTGTTTCGTTTTCGGTTTCTGGTCTTGGCGAACTTTTCATCAGTGTAAATCACTCGCCTAAACATTAGCAGCGCGCCTGGAGAGTGCCCTTAAATGTTTGAATTCCGCGCGGGAAATCAATTAAGCCCAACGATGCTTTGGAAGAAAGTAGCTCGGCTAATTTCTTAAGGAGAAACAGAGTATAGTTTGAGTATTTGGCTTGGCGATGTTTGTGTTTATTTCGAATAACAGATTTGAGTCTTCGTTATTTAACTTTCGATTACCTGATGGAGGCTGGGGAGCCTAGTCGGATAGGCATTCGCCTAGCATGCGGAAGAACCCAGGTTCGGGTCCGGGCATCGCCCAAATAACTGACGACCGGTAAAACAGCCGGCGCTGCAAAAAATATCCAATTATCCAAGAATAATAACCCAAGTAGAGGGAGTGCACGTTAAATATGCTCCAAAGTCCCAACGCTGCTTGTAATAGCCCTCTAGTGCAACGACAATTCAAACCAAACCAAACCCAACGCTGCGTACGATGTCGCCCCTTAATAGTTGCGTTGGGTGCCTACTCAGGTGTCGGCTCGTCACTTGACTGCGGTTCTAAAATATGATGTCCGTCACCAATAGCCCTCGTGTAGCTCCAGTGCGACGATGATTCCGACTAAACTAAACGAAGCCTCAATTACCTTATATGACATGTAAGATAATGAAAAGTATTGGGATGGGGAGACGAGAACCCGAAATGGAGATTCCTTGTCTTCTAAACATTGGGAGAATGCTCATTCTGAAATGGTGGGTTTGGATTTTTTTTTCAAAGAATTCCTGCTAAAATTCCTGGTCAGTTACCGTCCAGTTCTCTTAACGCGGTTAAAAACAGAACAAAAATGTTTTTACTTTAACCCTTTCAGTCCCAAAAATTTACTACACTACAGAAACATCTGATATTCACAAAATAAGCTTATTTTAGGTCAAATATACGAATTCCATAAGAAAAAAAAATCCATTAAAATTTTTATATGGTTTTTGAAACAATGCCAAAATTCTTTAACTGTGGAAAACAACAAAATAAAAAATATATATATTACCTAAAAACAGTTATATATTTTAAGATATCTGAACATATTATTAAAAAAAATTAGTAATTATTTTAACCGAAATAGTTTAAATTGTGTTTTAAATATGTGGAACTGAAGTGAACTTATCAAAAATCAAGAGAAACGCTTGTTGACTATTTTTTAAATAGTAATTCAAAAAAAAAAAAATAGTAATTCTGACTTCTATTGAGATAAAAGTAAAATTTTGTCTGATAGAACAAAGTGTGAAGAATCGAATGATGTGTGTTTCTATGTCATAGCGGGACATAAACATTTTGAAAAAAATATTGAAAGTGATGATGCCAAATGGCATCACTGGGACTGAAAGGGTTAAACAGCATATTTTTACAGAATATTTGAAAAAAAATAACAGTACTTTTTTTATAATATTTTTTCTATAAAATTAAACGTTTTTTTTACAGTGTGGTACGTAATATTACTGTTAATTATAACGCACTCAGTAGTCGCATAGTCGATGTTTTTATTCGGTTAATGATTTTTTTTCGGATTGCTTTTCATACTTCTGTTCTTCTATAAATGATTCGAAAGAAACAAAAAATATAGTTACACGAAATACTCAGACTATCTATTATTCTTCCTATTACTAACTAAGTATATTTCCACAACTATCAATATCTATCTTTGATTGATAATCTTTTAAAAGATTTTCTCAGAATAAAGAGGAATCGCGATAAGACTGGGACAATTTGTTTTGATGAAGCCTCCCATTTATTATTAAACCTGTGATAGTAAATTTGAGTTTCTAAAGAGTCTATCGAAATGTTTAATTCCTTTTTGCAGACAAAATTTAGTCTGCAAAAAACATTCATCAAAATTATTAATGTATTTAAATAATATATTTCAAATTCAGTTTGAAGTACAGGGTGGTTATAGAATAACGCTCACTATTCGGAGTGGTCTGTAGCTTTAATGAATAATCCAAATGCAAAAAACTTTGAGACACTTACTGATCAAGAAGGGGGGGGGGGGGGAGAGACTGGAATCATAAAAAAGAAACTCGTCACTTGACCAGGGCTCTAAATTACGAGGCGTAATTGGATGTGTTGGCCGTAATTAGCCATAATTGGCTATGCCTCGTAATTTATAACCCCGGTCAAGAGACGAGTTTCTTTTTATGATTCCATTCTTTTTGAAGAAAAAGAAACTCGTCTCTTGACCAAGGTTCTAAATTACGAGGCGTAATTAGCTGTGTTGGCCGTAATTGGCCATAATTGACGACGCCTCGTAATATAGAACCCCGGTCAAGAGACGAGTTTGTTTTTTATGATTATTATTTTTATAATTATTTTTTAAGATTCCATCTATTTTATGATTCCATTTCCCCCCCCTCCTTGATTAGTAAGTGTCCCAATTTTTGCTGCATTTGGATTATTCATTCAAACTACAGACCACTCCGAATAGCGAGCGTTATTTTATAACCACCCTGTATAATTGAAACACACCATTTCCCAAATTCCTTGCATTGCAAAGTAGGAATATGTTAGAAATAAAGGCCGGGTATTTCATACTCATCCTTTAGTTCAACCGTTTAAGCATTCCGAACTAAAGGAATTGGCGCCTGTGTAAATAATACTCGGGATAAAAGTAATTGGCAATGCGGAATTGCGAACTACAGACTGAATGGGGCTTCGGTAGATGATGACCCGGAAACCAGACGGACAAAAAGGGACTTTTTTGAGGAAATGTACATAGCTAATCAATGAAATAATTGAGGTAAATGCAGATACTTCTTTGGCTGGGACTAGTACTGACGCACATTGTTTAGTTAATTTGAAGTAATTAAGTGGGATAGTTAGTGACATAGACTTAAAGCATTGTGTTTTGGAATTCTAACTTTTGTAAAAGTTTTGCTTTGCTGTGTAAGTCTTTTTTTCACCATGCATGAAAATTGATATAACATCACAATAAAACCGATATGAAAAGAGATTATCATCTGGTTATTTAACCCATTAGTTCCTTAAATTACTTTCGGCATACAATTTACTGGCAAAAAGTAGTAAAAGAATTTAATTTATTGGAAAAAATATATAATTTTATTACTTGGCACGAGAGTGCACAGGTTTTTTAAATTACACATATCATTTGTAACCAATTGTCAAAATTTTGGTGATAAAAATAATTAACACGAATAAGTAAGATATTATCATACATGAGCATTTAAAGAACTAAAATGCAGGGTTAGTCAAAATGAATAGGACAATAGTTGATAGGTTGATAGTTTATCTGTCCATACGTAGCTGTAGTTTGGTTACAATAAACATCATTCGTCTAAAAATAGTTTTCTTGTTGTCCTACTCATTTTGACTGATCCTGTAATATAAATATGCATGTAATTAAGAATTGCATATTTAAAATAGTACTTATTCCGTAGAACAACTTTTTTCACACCAAAGTTTAAATATTAATTATGTTCTCCACACTGTTCCCTAAATATCATTAAGATTTTATAATTCTTATAAAAGAATTCGATAATAAAATATGTTTGAAAATTATTCACTTCATCTTTCCCCCAAATAAATGTCTTCATGCTATCAAGTCTTACCTATAAAAGTGATTTGATAAATGTGAGGAAGAAAATCTCTAACTTCTGACACTTTCTCCGTGAGATCTCTTACTTCAAGTTTTTTTTTTCCCTTGGTTAATCCAATTTATAGATCAAAAAGAAAAGGGCAAGACCTACTATAACAGATGAGACCTAAAATCTAAGAAGGCAGTACACGTTTTATCTATTAGAGCATAATAGTTCATGGTGACATCTAGCTTTATGGGCTTTTAGGTGATTTCAGTTTACAAGGTGTGTAATGTCTGTGTTCGGTGTCTCATTTCAATTAGGAGTATTGACCTTTTGTCTATGGGGGAGTCAATGCAATAATGATCCAAGTCCACTTCCGTGTAATTTTTTTTTTGTTTTGAAATTGTCATTCATTTCTGTTCTAATCTGTTTTTAATCTTTTAATCAATGTTCTAAACATTTATGAGTTGCATTGTAAAATTGTTGGTGTAACTTAACTTTACAAAACTGGTGTCAAAAAGAGATGCTTCTAGATTTATCGAGTAACTTGAGAGCAAACAGCGAAATATGTTCGTACCATTTCTGAGTAACCTTACACCACAAAAGTGGAGTAAGTTTGCACACCTCAATGTAGAAGTAAAAAACTAATTATAGCATTCTCCATCCAAATTTCAGGTGGAATTTCACAGCTTTTACTGGGGTACAAAACAACTCATAAAATTTGAAAATATGAAAAAATACTTTATTGTTTTATACCGAAGTAAAACTTCTCCCTAAGGCAAGATTGAATTTTGTCACCTTTCAATTACAAGAACGTCGCTTTACCATCGGTACCATCTTGTTAGAAACTACAATATTTTAATTAACCTTTTTATTAAAAAAAAATATTATTGCACATGTATGGGAGTTTGTGGAAGGTTAAATAAGGTTACACAGCGATTTCTGGACAGTTCCAAACAAAATTTCAACTTCCACAACCTTAAAATTGGTGCATTATTACAGTGAAACACCACGCAAACATTAAACCATTTTTTACAGTGCAAGAATAGTCCTGTGGAATTATGGCTCTGACATATGAAGAGTACAAGGGAAGAACCGATTGATTTATTAGGCGGACGCCCTCAATTGTCTGCTTGGCGGCAGAAAACCGGTTTCTCCCTTTCTTCTTCGCTTGGTCCAAGCGTTGAGATCGCCAATCGCCTGAATCTTGGTAGCTAGGAACCACAGAGATACTAGTTAAAGTATTAGCGTGGCATATCACGTGACCTACAACACTGACTTCATTGGGGCTCTTTTGGGAGCTCCTTGCGCGTCCCATCGTTAGCATTGGAGGTCACGTGATCTGCCACGCTATTACTTTAACTACGATCTCTGTGGTAGGAACTGGTTTCCTTACACAAGTTTAGACGATCACTCGCTGTCATCGCCAAAGTGGCCTGCTAAGGAAACTTCTCTGCAAAATCAATCGGTTTTTCCCGTGTACTCTTCATATCTCATGACAATAGGAGATCATAATATATTTTTGTCTTGTAAGGTGTCATGTTGTAATTGAAAATCAATGAAAAAAAGTTATTTCACATCTAATAGAAGTCTCTGGTATGATCTGCCTCCTGCTATATCTTACTTTGATAACGACAAATAATTATTTTTGTTCTAAAAACATCCCAATTTTTAATATTTTGCAACATGAAAATGGTTCATCATGCGCAATTCATGCTACAGAAACATCTTCAAATGATAGAAGCAAATAGTAAAACCCCATTCAAAGTATGATTTTTTAAAAAGTAAACTAGTATTGATCATGATTCCTAATTGAATTTCCAATTGCCCGGAATTTTTAAATGATAAAATGTAGCATTAAAAAAGTTCTTATACATTAGGTAAATAAATTTGTTAAAACAGTTAAAAATGGATTTAAAAAAAATTCCAATATATTAAATTTATTCAAAACAAAAACACTATCAAATAATGAAATTACGTGGGAGAGAAATGGTTGCTTCATATTACAGGGATTATTTCCAAAGATATTTATTTATTAGAAAATTGATTTTATTCTACTAGCCTAATCGTAATGTTAAAACATAGAAATCGGCTATACTTTTGCAGTAACACATGTATTAGCCATATTGTCAAACATACTATAAATTCACCTTGACATTTGAAAACGTCAAAATATCCTAAATATTTTCCTATTGTATTAAAAACCAATATCAATCAAAATAAATCACATTCCAAAAATCTTCAAAAGGAAAACCTACACAAATAATTCATCTTCACACGAAAATAGACGCTAAGAAATTGCTTTAAAATTGAGCTGTCTTCCCCTTTGTGAAAACATAGCGGTAAATAACACGCCATTATTTGACAAAAATGATTGCTATTTCGCAATTCCTTTTACTTCGAAACGGCATCCCTTGAAACAAGTATTGTATCCTTTCGTTTTATAAAGTGTAAGGGAAGCCTATCAGTTTCAATGCCAGAATATCGACTTACTTGCTTGACAAAATTGTAACTGGCAATAAAAAAATTCAGCCAAGTCTTATTATTCATTTAACTAGTACTTCACTTAACTAGTACTTTACTTTAAAATTTAACAGGGATTCGAATATTGGGTAAAAAAAGTTATTTTTTTAAATTTCAACAAGTTGTAGTTTTTGAATCGTTAAAATAGCCAGAAATGATCGTGACGTATTTAGTGTCCAGTTCTTGTTAGTGCCAATCCAACTGCTATAAATGTCAATACTTAAAATAAAAAAATAATAAAAAAAACTTCGCCGATTTTTTTAAACAATTCGTGACACTATCTGAGTCACTTGGAGTATTTCACGGCTCTTTCTGTTTGAGATTCATACCGAAATTAAATATTTAAATATTTGAAATAATATTAAAGGAATAGAAAATTTAAAAATTACTTTTTTTTTTCAATTTTGGATCATATGCAGTCGATTTAAAACATGGAAAAAATGCTGTAATTCTCTTTTTATTGGTACTGAAATCCATATAGGATGTTTAAAGTTACGATTAAGAATGGCTGTTAGAGTAGGAAGTACTTGTCAGAGTATTGAAAAATCGCTTTAAAAAAATTAAAGCAATCGAATTTTCTTTTCCGGTGGTTGCTGGGTCGGCGCTTAATATATTCGGCCACTGGAGGTACCAAATCAGGGAGTTTTTGGCCTTCGATCTGGATCAAAATTCCGATATGTGAGTGAAAATGGATGTGTGAAAGGGAACTTCCTGTAAACGGACGAGCAAAAGTCGGACTTCATCTCTTGTGGCGCTCAATAAACACGGCAGCCGCCTCTCTTCGCCTTAAGGTGTACGTACACACTTGAACTTTTTTTTCTTAATATTTCTCTTAAAAATCCAATATTTTTATATTTGATATAAATCATAGGTGCATGAGGGTGCGCGCAAAAATATTTGAAAAAAATTAAAATGATAATTAATTAATTAGCATTTTATGCATTAATTAGCATGTTTTTTAAACACTCATAACTCAAGAAAAAATTAACTTAGACCTATAAAATTACCATGCAAATTAATCACCAATTCCTTCTGAAGGGCATGAACCTCAAATCAAGTTTGTGGCCCTTTTAGTTTTTTAATAATAATTTTTTATATTAAGAAACGTGAAAAAAAATCTAAATTTTTAGAAAAAAGTAACTTTGACATGCAATAAAAAATTTATTTAAAAACCAAATATTTTTTTTGGAGGTTCAGGCCCTTCCCCAACTTATTCTACATATAAATAAACAATTCGTTTGACAAAATGTTAATTTTAACTTCAGTTATCACGGTTTGAACAAAGTAACACATGAGTAAAATGAAGTTTTGAGAAAATTGAGTTTAAAGGTTGCAAAAGCTAACTGACTTTCATGGTTTAATCATTAGAAAAACCTCTGTAACTTTTTATTATAGTGGAGTACCAGTACAAACTTTACATCATTTTAAAGAAGAAGAATTGGAGATTCCAATTTACTTAAAAACAAAAAATGTCAAATTTGGCTAATTTTGGCCTTTCCAAGTGTGTATGTATACCTTAAAATCGGGTAGTTCTCTACTCCGGGTTCGGTTACCAAGTTGAATTAGAAACAACAACACATAAAAGAATAATTGTAGAAGCATTTTTGTCAATTTCAGTGCGTGTTCAATTACCACTTCGTCAAATCCCACACTTTCCCCGGAGTTGTTTCAAGAACAAAGGATCACCCCTTTTCAATTAGTTAAGAGAAGCAAAGGGTGAAATATTTCTGGTGTTTCATTGGTTTCTTGAAACGCAGACGTCAACAACGTATTTTTAGAAAAGTGTGGGGTGGGAAATTTTCTGTTTCTCGTTTCGGTTTTTGTGGAATTGGAAAGAGTCATATTGGGAATTTTATTTACTAACAGTGTCAGTTGGCACGGTTATGTTATATTTATCAATTTAAAGTCATTATAACTTAAGTTGCAACTTCAATCAATAATCAACTTTAAATAACTCTTTTTTCAAAATTACTCAAATTAAAACTTTTTTTTTACTTAAATAAATATTTTTTTTCGCAATCTTCATGTTATTTGTCGCATTAGTTCTTTAAATCTAAGAAAACTGACATCGCTTATGAGATTCAAAGAGCAATCTAGAAATAGTGTTTTAGGGGCCCGGATGGCCGAGTGGTTTGGAAAATAACGCTAGCAGTCTGCACGCTGTAAAGGATGCGTTTTCGATTCCCATCTTCGCCCTGGGTGTGCTTTCCTTTCTCTGTGACAGTAAAAATCCTTCCTGTGTCTGTCTTACTTGACGAAGGCTTATATGCTCTCTGATCAAGCACACAAGCCGTAATTTCTACCCTTTATCCTGTAATAGTGTTTTTAAGTATGTTTAACTATGCTTCATGCGCTTTAATAGTCCCAAATCAACGTTTTTAATGAATTTTAATCTGACCAGGACAATTTGAATTAAAAATCCTTATCGGACTTATATCTACGCCCTAACGGCTTCCAAGTGTTAACACTGAATAAACGACTAGCTAAAATAGATGGATATATTACAAACTCATGTATATGAAATCGACGCTTATATGTAAGGTAAATGATATTTGAAATAAAATTCCGTAAAAAAAAAACCCTGCTAAATATCTGGCACATGCTCACGTAATGACAAATTACTAATGACTAATATGAATAATAATAATTAATTTCAAAACAAGCGTTTTGCTTTTGGAAATATCGAATTAAATATATTTCATACAGTGGAAAATATCCAGATAGTTATATTTGTTTTCATAGGTAATCAAAGGTTATATGAACATTTTAACCGCAAGAAAAAGTTGTTTTCTTTAAAGGTTTATATCTACTACAAAATATTCTAGATAAATATTAGTTCTTTTGCAGAAAAGGATTTCATACTTAGATAAATACTTCTTAGAAAAGGACTAATATTTGTGGATTTTTAAGATAAGAGTGGTCCCAATCGTTAGTTGAACTTGGTTCCATTCTGCGAAACACCTAATTACAATAAAGAAATTATATATGCCCAAAAATATGTGTTGTAATCTACGTTACAAGTCGTCATGCTGAAATCTCAAACCGCAGTTACACGCTTCAAGCGTTTGATTCCAGCAGCCATTTAAGCGGGACCTTGATTTTATCAAGGTAACAATTTAACAAGCAGATAATCTAAGCTTCCGCTCAAACTGGCGCTCAAGGTCACGAAACCAAACGAGATGGGTTCGTGACCTTGAGTGCCAGTTTCAGAGGAAGCTTAGAGTATCTGCTTGTTAAATTGTTACCTTTATAAAATCAAGGTCACGCTCAAATGCCTGCTGGAATCAAACTCTCGAAGCGTGTAACTGCGGTGTCAGAGTTCAAATAATTTGCATAGAATCAGACGGAAAAATCATCTAAAGATACTTTTTAAACATAAATGTATTTTATTATGCATTAAATGAAAACGTATTTTAAAAAAAATCAGCTATAAAACAATGTGATGTTGCAACCTAAAATAGTTCGATGATGAAATTTTCAATAGAATATGCAAAATCGAGTTTGGGCGAATTCTAACGATAAAATAGTTAGACAAGTAGACAAATTATGTTATTCTGTATGTTTTATCATAATTTATCACGGAACCAAAAGTAATACCAAAATTCTTTAAAAATCTGAACTACTCATTTTATTCCCTGAACAAATCCATTTAATTCAATGCATTATATTTATTGAATTTATCTGAAATTTTCGAATGGGTAAGCATTATTCAAATGAAAAATAATGTAATCTATAGAAAGAGAAAGTAATATGTGTTATGTATAACACTCTAAGATAATATTCTAGAATACATTTTATATAAATTATATAAAACGATAAAAATTGAATTTTTATGTCCTGGATTTCATTATATTACATTGTAATAATGTACTTACATTGATTGTGTCATGTTATCACATGAAATAAATTATGTAATAATATTACAATAAAATAGTAAGGTATAATGCAAATGATGACTGCAGTGGGTTGAATTAGATAATATTTATAAAATGTAATTATTTGCGTGATTAATTAAGAGGTAAATAACTCAAAGATATTTTTACTGACTATTTGAAAACGAATCATATTTTTTTATTTATAATTTAGATTTATATAACAACGCGATTTTGGTGATACCTTACCATTTTGTAAAAGTCGTTTAAAAAAAAGTTGTGGATTAGGATGAATTTTAAGTAGGGGAAGGTGGGTTACCTTGGACCTATTTTGACTTTTCAATTTTTATTTTTTTAATTACTTGCAAAAAGTGAATAAAAATATTTTTACTGAATACTTTATGTTGTTATATACAACATATATTTATTTTAACATGTTATTTAAATGATTTCAACTATTAAAAAAATAAATACAGAAAATTGTAATTAGGACCAAGGTACTCCACCGGCGGTGTACCTTGGTCCAACCGGTAGTGTACCTTGGACCAGTTATTAACAGGTAGAGATACTCGATTTACAGTCCAAAAACCAATATTTATTAGCCACATAAAATTCAAAAATACATTTTACAACCTACTCTTATTTCTAGCCAAGATTGTAGTAATTGGTTATGTTAGGTCAATTGGCTCAGTAAGGGGTTTTATTGAAATAGTTTTTTTTTTTTAGTGCCCTTTTGGCTTTTTCAGCTGCAATGCAATCTTTCTCGGGTGTATTCGTTAAAATGCAGCATAAAATTAAACTGTTATTTCATGCCATAGAAAAACATTTGGCTATCTTTCTGTCTTAAATTTGAAAAAAACAACTCAAATATTTCCCCCTATGTTTATTCAACTAGGCCTAAACGTAAAAAGGATGTTCTGCTTAGATATTTATTATAAAAATATCTTTTTAGATGAGCATGCAATAATTATTTCCTATATCATATCAATATGGTTTAAATTTTATAGGCTTCCATAAATCTAAATAATTAACTACAAAAAAAATTCTTTATCACATCATATCAAAATTTTTTTACAAATTTCCATTTTTTTAGATTTTACAAATCATGGTTGCATATTAATAGCTTAAAACACTTAATTTTTCAAAGGAAAGAATTTACTTGAATTTTAAAAAGCGTTTTCAACAATCTGAAGCACATAAGACCTATAGTAGTGTACCTTGGACCAGTCCAAGGTACACCACTTGTATTAGGTTCAAGGTACACCACTTGGATATTAAAAACAAAATAGTTAATCACCAAGTTAAGGTTAGACTTAACTTAATTTCAAGCGCACTGTTTTAAAGCTAAAACTTTGCTTTATATTGCATAACCATCGTTTCTGAATAAACACTACATGTTTGAGTAAAAAATTACACTAAAGAATCTGACAAAAATTTACTTTTGAACTGTGAATTTACTTTACTTTTCTCTGTGAATTTAGTTTTTCGAAACCTCTTTAATAAATTGACCTTTTAAACAAACAGATAGAACTTCACTGAGATCCCTGGTAGCAAATACTTTAACTGCATGTGGTGTTGTTTCAATATCTAAGCTAATCGAGCTAGAATCAGCATAGGTTCGAGGTACACATGCGTCCAAGGTACACCACTTACCCCTACTTTTGTAAAAAAATTTATACAACTCATAATTGCCTTGTATTGGCTTACGTGGGTCTATTTATTTAGTTGGAAAAGTCATAGTTTTTTACATATATAAATAATTATATTACTTGAATATTGTGTAAATTAGATTATTATGATTATTCCAATAATTTAAGTTGTGCTTTCATTTCTATAACAGGGAATACTTATTTTTCCTTTAATTTTTCCCAACAATGATTTACAATTTCGATAATAACCTGGATTATGAAATTTTCTTATTAAAAGCATCTTCATTGTAAAGAAAATCCCAAAGTCTTTCACGCAAAATATTACAATGGATTATTGTATCAGTCAAAATATATACCTAAATCGCTTGTCAAAAACAATTCCTAACTACCAAAAGATTACATGCTAAGATGATTCTTCATATGATGCGACTACAATTGATGCTTCATAGCTTGCCACTATTTTCAGAAGATTTTTCTAAACAAATGATGCAATTAGCGCATGTCTAAGGCAGATAAGAATAATTAATTGGCATGAGATATTTCCAGCAATAACTTAAGCCATTTGCTTTGCCATTTTAAGCTTATAAACATTTATTTTTTAGACAAATATTGCTATTTTGTGATAAATGGGCAAAATAATAAATTCACAAAGCTCTTATTCAATCAATCTGATTCTTTTATGATTAATTTTGAGGTCAAAAATTAGAAGGAATCACGAATTTTAAAAAGGAATTATTATATATTCTAGTATAATTGAAGAGCACAAACAAACACTTTTAAATAATTTTTGCATAAAATGGGATGATATATCAGGATTAAATAATCTTATTATTCCTGTTTAATAATTGTTCCATTTATTATTATATATTCTAGTATAATTAAAAAGTACAAAAAGTAGAATTTTAATTAATTTTTGCATAAAATGGGATATTATATTAGGATTGAATAAATACTATAATCTAATTATTCATGTTTAATAATTGTTCCGTTTAATTCGAATTATAAATATAGAGTGTGTTTTCTATTTTTCAATATATAGTATGTTTATGTCAACTGTTATTTTATTCATGAGTTTCAATTATTTTTTATGTACACAAAGTGTTGTTTTTTTATTAATTTTGATAAAAAAAATATCTTAATTTAATTGTATATTTTATTCGATGGTCATTTATTTTATGAGGCATAAAAAAGCTGTAATCATAATTCAGAAAAACTATTTTCTTCGGCAGTCGTTTAAAAAAGACATATATTATTCATTTTAATTTCCAATTTGTAATCATAAGAATGCATGTACTTCAGTAGAAAAAGGGCTGTAAGATTAACTATATCGTATTTAAAAAAGAACTTTTTCTACAAAAGTAGACAGAGAATTTCGGTTTCCTTATCATTGAAATAAAATTACTTATTTAAATGCTAATGAAAATTTAATGTAACTTGACTATCGCTATAACATGGTAGATAATATCATTTCTTTAAAACTCAGATACGTCTTTGGATTATCTGAAAAGACAAGGATATTTCAATCAAAGCTTTAGTATTTTTCTTTTTCTTATTTTACTTTTACTGCAATTTGAGAGAGAGAAATATTGCATTTTGAACTACAATTTTTCAAAAGAGAAAGGAAGTAACGAATAAAAAAATATACCTTTTTTCGATTTCTTTTTCATTTAAAATTAAATTGCACCAATCTTATTGTTTATTAATTTTAATATTTTATGTTATAATTATCAAAGAAGATCTATTTAATAATTTGACCCAAGCTTAAGACTTTAATATTAACGATTATTTTCACATTTGCCTATTTTTTTTACTTACCTATTATGAGTGTTGATCACTTTTGATTTATAAGTGCAATGGAAAATATAAAAATAAGAAATTAAAAAGTATTAATATTTTCTAAATTGAAATAACAAAGGAAATTATATTTATTTAAATCATGTTATTTTTTTGTCATTTGTTTTTGGGATATGGATTTTTAATTTTATTCACAACTCGTTTCGGCATTTTATGAAAAAAGACCATCATCCATCACGCAGCGAGAAATTGGAACATTGACCGCTATTTTTAGAGATGCGAAATCGCAAGAGTTTGAATGAAAGCAACTAAAAATGTTTCTAAAAATCCACACACTTAAAAAGTTACATTTTACAATGTATACATTTCAAATTTACGCCATATTCGTACAAATGCGGGTTTCGAGTTTGCATTCAGCTATTTGGAAAATGTTTTAAAATTTCAACACCCTTTAAAACGTTGCATTTTACAAAGTATTCATTTCAAATTTACACCATAATCGTGCAAATGCGGGTTTCGAGTTTGCATTCAACCATTTGGAAAATGTTTTAGAATTTCCACATCCTTAAAACGTGGCATTTTACAAAGTATACATTTCAAATTTACGCCATATTCGTGCAAATGCGGGTTTCGAGTTTGCATTCAACTATTTGGAAAATGTTTTAAAATTTCCACACCCTTTAACACGTTGCATTTTACAAAGTATACGTTTCAAATTTACACCATATTCGTGCAAATGCGGGTTTCGAGTTTGCATTCAACTATTTGGAAAATGTTTTAAAATTTCAACACCCTTTAAAACGTGGCATTTTACAAAGTATGCATTTCAAATTTACACCATAATCGTTCAAATGCGGGTTTCGAGTTTGCATTCAACTATTTGGAAAATGTTTTAAAATTTCCACATCCTTAAAACGTGGCATTTTACAAAGTATACATTTCAAATTTACGCCATATTCGTGCAAATGCGGGTTTCGAGTTTGCATTCAACTATTTGGAAAATGTTTTAAAATTTCCACACCCTTTAAAACGTTGCATTTTACAAAGTATACATTTCAAATTTACACCATATTCGTGCAAATGCGGGTTTCGAGTTTGCATTCAACTATTTGGAAAATGTTTTAAAATTTTCACACCCTTAAAACATTGCATTTTACAAAGTATACATTTCCAATTTACACCATATTCGTACGAATGCGGGTTTCGAGTTTGCATTCAACTATTTGGAAAATGTTTTAAAATTTCAACACCCTTTAAAACGTGGCATTTTACAAAGTATGCATTTCAAATTTACACCATATTCGTACGAATGAGGTTTTCGAGTTTGCATTCAACTATTTGGAAAATGTTTTAAAATTTCCACACCCTTAAAACGTGGCATTTTACAAAGTATACATTTCAAATTTACGCCATATTCGTGCAAATGCGGGTTTCGAGTTTGCATTCAACTATTTGGAAAATGTTTTAAAATTTCCACACCCTTTAAAACGTTGCATTTTACAAAGTATACATTTCAAATTTACACCATATTCGTGCAAATGCGGGTTTCGAGTTTGCATTCAACTATTTGGAAAATGTTTTAAAATTTTCACACCCTTAAAACATTGCATTTTACAAAGTATACATTTAAAATTTACACCATATTCGTACAAATGCGGGTTTCGAGTTTGCATTCAACTATTTGGAAAATGTTTTAAAATTTCCACACCCTTTAACACGTTGCATTTCACAAAGTATGCATTTCCAATTTACACCATATTCGTACGAATGCGGGTTTCGAGTTTGGATTCAACTATTTGGAGAATGTTTTAAAATTTCCACACCATTTAACACGTTGCATTTTACAAAGTATACATTTCAAATTTACACCATATTCGTGCAAATGCGGGTTTCGAGTTTGCATTCAACTATTTGGAAAATGTTTTAAAATTTCCACACCCTAAAACATTGCATTTTACCAAAGTATACATTTCAAATTTACACCATATTCGTACGAATGAGGTTTTCGAGTTTGCATTCAACTATTTGGAAAATGTTTTAAAATTTCCACACCCTTAAAACGTGGCATTTTACAAAGTATACATTTCAAATTTACGCCATATTCGTGCAAATGCGGGTTTCGAGTTTGCATTCAACTATTTGGAAAATGTTTTAAAATTTCCACACCCTTTAAAACGTTGCATTTTACAAAGTATACATTTCAAATTTACACCATATTCGTGCAAATGCGGGTTTCGAGTTTGCATTCAACTATTTGGAAAATGTTTTAAAATTTTCGCACCCTTAAAACATTGCATTTTACAAAGTATACATTTAAAATTTACACCATATTCGTACAAATGCGGGTTTCGAGTTTGCATTCAACTATTTGGAAAATGTTTTAAAATTTCCACACCCTTTAACACGTTGCATTTCACAAAGTATGCATTTCCAATTTACACCATATTCGTACGAATGCGGGTTTCGAGTTTGGATTCAACTATTTGGAGAATGTTTTAAAATTTCCACACCCTTTAACACGTTGCATTTTACAAAGTATACATTTCAAATTTACACCATATTCGTGCAAATGCGGGTTTCGAGTTTGCATTCAACTATTTGGAAAATGTTTTAAAATTTCCACACCCTAAAACATTGCATTTTACCAAAGTATACATTTCAAATTTACACCATATTCGTACGAATGAGGTTTTCGAGTTTGCATTCAACTATTTGGAAAATGTTTTAAAATTTCCACACCCTTAAAACGTTGCATTTTACAAATTAATTTATGTATGTATAATCATGTAAATTTGAAATGCATACAAAGTATGCATTTCAAATTTACACCATATTCGTGCAAATGCGGTTTCAAGTTTGTATTCAAATATTTGAAAAAGAATTATTACCTTGATTTCACTCAAACTAATTTTATTCAAATTATATTAGATTTAATTTTTTCATTAGCTTTTCTAAAATACTAATATCGAAGCCGCCGACATGTATAAATTCTGTATTAGTATCAAAAAAGGCGTAGCATTTTATTTTCAGCAGTGAATGTATCAAAAACTTTGCAATAAAAATATTATAATTGACAAATAATTGAAACAAACTGACAGATCTTTATTTTACATTTACGTCACACAAAAATGTGAACTTTTAGAGCGTTAAACTCAAAAATTCTGCTACATTCATGTGACGCTAAACGAATTTTAAGCGATATATTTTTTCATTGTAAAACATAATTTTGAAAACAGATTTGCACGAAAATATCCTTTAAAATATTGGGATTAAAATTAAAATGAATTATTTTTAGTTTAAGTTTTAAAAGTACATTTTTTGTGTTATGTGAATGTAAAAAACAAGCTCTGTCAGTTTATTTTGATTATATGTCTATTTTAAATTTTTAATTCAAAGTGTTGGATTCATTTATCACTTAAAAATGAATAAATGTGTAGGCTTCTGCTTGTATGTGAACATGTTATGTAAACCATATCTCTTAACCTTGCAATTTATCTGACCAATCCGTAATAAAAACTTAAAATTGTAGTAAATTATTAATTATTTATTTTTTTGAAGAATGAGATACGAGTAAGTCTAATGATATCCCCAATTTAAAAAGTGCAATTTTCAAAAGAGTTCATTTTTCAGGTTCAAAGGTTAAATTATTTATGTGAGATCGTCTGAAAATATTTATTTATTTCTAGCACGAACAATTAAAATATATTTTATATCGTTTGGCGAAAACGGTTGCCATGAAGACTATGTGTTTATTTTTCGAAGAATTGACATTCCATGAAAGAATTTTGTGTGAGAAGCTGCTTTTTTATTTACTTTAAAAATATTTTATGCTTGGTGAACCTGTGGTTCAAGTGTTAAAATTAGTAAAATTAGTTTATAAAGCGACGTTGTATAAGTAGGCAATAATAAAAGTTATTTTTGTTAAGTGAGGACTGAAATTCTATTGAGAACTCTTCACATCTGGCGTCCGCGACAGGACCTGGTAAGCTGAATCAAAATGTTTCAAGCAGTTAAAGGCTTTAAAAAAGAAGATTTATTGTACTTGTGCCAAGAGATTATCGGGTCCTTACCATCTAAAACTACGATTTTTGCACTGAAAGAAGAAATTTTGAACAGTGATGAATACAAAGCTGATCCGAATTTTATTAGTTCTGTGTTTGAAACAACTGTTGCTGAAAGACAGCAAAAAGAAGAGAAAAAAACGCCAAGACGAGGAGGAGAAAAAGCGTCAAGACGAAGAAGATAGAAGGCTTCAAGACGAAGAACGTCAAAGGCAAGATGTAGAACGTCAGAGGCAACATGAATTAGAATTGGCCAGAATAAATGCCCGAAGAGCGTTGGATGCTCCCGAGGAAACTGCAGAGTTAACAGGTAACGTCAAAAAGAAATTCAATTTGCCTAAATTAGAATTAAGACAATTTTCTGGAGATTTAAAGGACTGGCTGCCGTTTTGGAGTCAATTCGAGCATGTACATAATGATGTAGATATTGCGCCAGAAAATAAGTTTCAATACTTGATACAGTGTACTGTTAGTAAATCGCGAGCTCGGGAGGTTGTTGAAAGTTTTCCGCCAACCGGCGCCAACTACGAAAAAGCCATCGAATCTTTAAAATCTCGTTACGGTCGAAATGATTTACTAATTGAATTTTATGTTCGCGAACTGTTAAATCTGGTCATCCAAAATGCTGCGCGAAGTTCTCCCATAAATCTATGCGCACTATACGATAATTTGGAGTCTCAGATTCGTGCACTAGAGACTCTTGGCGTAACAACGGATAAAAGCGCTGCTCTTCTTCACCCATTAGTGGAGTCATGTTTGCCTGAAGATATACTTAGAGCATGGCAAAGACAAAGAGGCCCAGATTTCAACCACAATGGTGATCCACAAGAAAGGCTTAATGGTTTGCTAAAATTCCTAAAATCTGAAGTGGAATCCGAGGAAAGGATTTGTTTAGCGATGCAAGGTTTTGGCTTGAACCAAAAGAAAGAAAGCAATTGCTTCAAAGGTAAAAAATTTGATCAGAGGGTAAAAAAGAATAACACGCCAACAGCTTCCGGACTTTTCACGACTTCTCATACTCAGGAAACGAAAAAGATGTGTGTTTTCTGTGATAAAGCTCATTCGAGTGCAGACTGTTTTTCCGCACAAAAGACGAGTTTATCGGAAAAACAAAGAATTCTGAGGGAAAAGAATTGTTGTTTTGCCTGTCTGGCACCTGGTCACCCTGTCCGAAGATGTCGTGCATTTCTGAGGTGTTGTATTTGTGGGAAAAAACATGTACCCTTGATGTGTGAAACAAATGAAGCAAGAAAAATTGAAGAAAAGAAGACAGACGAAAAGGAAGTCGTTGACGAAGTTAACATGGCAAACATAAGTACCGGTCCTAGAGTGTTCTTACAAACTCTGAAATGCAAGCTTATTTCAGATAAAAAGGAAGTTGTCGTGCAAATAGTTCTGGACACCGGCTCTCAAAATTCTTATATTGTGAAAAATCTTGCTGAGGACATGGGATACTCACCTCTAAAGAAAGAAACTCTAATACACTCTCTCTTTGGCGGAGTTAAAACCGGAGAATTTGCTCATACAGGCTACAGAATCAGGTTGAGAAATATGAAGAACAACTTCACGTGCAACTTTGAAGCATTAGATCAAGCTACAATCTGCAATGATATCTCACCTGTGAATTCGGGTCCATGGATAAAAGAGCTTCAGAATATGGATATATCTTTAAGTGATGTTGGAGAAAGGCCGCAACCCGTACAAGTTCTTATAGGGGCTGACATTTTTGGAAAGATTTTGACCGGCCAACGAAGAGTCTTGTCAAGCGGATTGGTAGCCATTGAGACTTTACTTGGTTGGACTCTCTTAGGAAAAGTTCCTGAAAATGAAGCAACCTCAAGCAATGCTATGCTGGTGACATCACTTTTCGTCAAAGAGTTTGACATTTCAGACTATTGGAAACTCGATTCCATTGGGATCCAGGATCCTATTGAAAAGCTTTCTAAGAGAGAGCAAGAAGATTTGACTAAAGAACAATTCCTTCAAACTGTTAGGTACAATGAAGATAATCGTTATGAAGTTCACTTGCCTTGGTTGGATAACAGTGTGCCATTAGCTGACAATCTTGAACAGGCTAAGAGAAGATTAGAAACTACGACCAAAAAGCTGTTTCAAGAAAATTTATATGACAGCTATGAGCAAATATTTTCTGATTGGCTTCAAAATGGGATTATCGAAGAAGTACCAGTTGAAGAAATGTCCTTGTCTGCTAATTATCTACCACATAGACCTGTCATCAAGGCTAGTAAGACTACTCCTATACGACCGGTTTTTGATGCCTCAGCTCGAGTCAAGGGATATCCTTCACTAAATGACTCTTTACATAGTGGTCCGAACTTGATTGAGCTCATACCTGATATTTTATTACGGTTTAGAGAGAAAAAGATTGGTGTGATTGCAGATATAAAGAAGGCTTTTCTGCAAATCAGTCTTAGTAGAGAAGACAGAGATTACTTGAGATTTCTATGGTGGACTGATAAATCTTGTGAAAATTATAAGTTTTTCCGCCATGCCAGAGTAGTTTTTGGTGTCCGCAGCAGTCCGTTCCTATTAGGAGCTGTATGTGAGCTGTTGTATTGAAGTATCACATTGAACAGAATGTCGCCGTTGACCCTTTCGTTACTCAGTGTCTTTTGAAGAGCTTTTATGTGGATAATCTTGTAACTAGCGTCCATAATGAAGCAGAGCTGAAGCGATTGATAAATGTTTCTAATGATCTACTGAAGACAGGTGGTTTCATACTAAGAGATTGGGAGTATTCAACTGCAGAAACCGGAGCCTCTAATAAAACGGAATTGTTAGGTCTTCAATGGGATAAAACTGAAGACAGTTTATCGCTGAGCGTCAGCTGGTTGGAAAAAGTAAATGTTGATAACTTCACTAAACGCACTATGTTGTCAGTGGCTCACAAAGTGTTTGACATATTCGGATTCGCTTCTCCAGTAATGCTCTGCCCCAAGCTCATGCTTCAAAAAGCCTGGAAATTATCCTTAGGATGGGACGACGAAATAACCGGAACCCTTCGAGAAGAATTTATACTTTGGTTTGAAGATCTTAAAGAATTGGAGAAAGTTATCATTCCCCGCTGGATAAACGTTACTTCGTTCCCTAGCTTCTCCATTCATACCTTTTGCGACGCAAGCAAGGACGCTTATGCCGCCGTAGTTTATCTTGTACAAGAAGATTGCAAAAAAGTGCATTTTTTAACCTCGAGATCCCGTATATCCCCTTCAAAAGTCGCAACAATACCTAGATTGGAGCTTCTTGCGGCACTGATTGGAGCAAGGTTAACGAAATCTGTGTTAGATGCTTTTGGCTGGACCGACGTTAAATGTTTCTATTGGAGTGATTCTACAACTGTTCTTACCTGGATCACGAAGCAAGAAAATTGGTCAATTTTCGTGAATAATCGGGTTCAGGAGATTCGTAGGATCACTGTAGCTTCTTCATGGCGTCATATATCTGGAGTTGAAAACCCTGCAGACTTGCCCTCCCGAGGATGTAAAGCAAGTGCTTTAGTGAAAAGTAGATGGTGGGAGGGGCCAAGATGGTTAGGCTCTTATGAAGACAAAGAAGCGCACATTGATTTTAAGCTTGATGAAGAGGAAATACTAAAGGAAAAGAAGAAAAGCTCTGTTCCGGCCTTGGTTTCCATTAAGCAGAATTCGTCTACCGGATGTTTTTATGAGCGTTTCTCGAAATACCAATCGATTGTAAAATTAGTGGGTTGGATTTTGAGATTTGTTACAAACTGTCAACGCAATGTTCAGCACAGGAAGAAAGGATCTCTGGACACCGAAGAATATAGAGAAGCTGAGAAAAAAGTTATAAAATTTATCCAAGCGGAATCTCTTATCAACGAGCATGACGAAAAGCTCAAATCGCTGAGTGCGTATAAGGATGCTGACGGCATAATACGACTGAAAACGAAAATTGTTCTGATGGAAGATACAGAGGAATTTAGAGAACCAGCTATTCTCCCATCCAATCACGAAGTTGTCAAGAGGTTAATACTTTCCCATCACATCGAAAATAGTCATGCCGGAACTCAAATTCTTCTGAATATCTTGAGAGAGCATTTTTGGATATTGAATGGAAGAAAAACAGTGAGATCAGCTCTCTCAGGATGTATTCCATGCAAAAGATTTTCCTCTAAAGGTTGTGAAGCTGTATCTGCTCCGTTGCACGAAGATCGAGTATGTCAAGCCAATGCGTTCGAGATTTGTGGAACTGATTTAGCGGGCCCTCTATTTCTGAAGGACGGACAGAAGGCTTGGGTGTGTATCTTTACGTGCGCCGTGTATAGAGCAGTTCACTTAGAGCTTGTGACATCACTTTCAACCGAAAGCTTTATGTTAGCTCTAAGAAGATTTATAGCCCGGAGAGGCAGGTGTGAAACAATATATTGTGATAATGGAACTAATTTTGTCGGGGCTTCCAACTTGCTTAAAAATTTAGATTGGAACCGCATCTGCAGTGATAATGTTCTTCATCCAATCAAATGGAAGTTTAATCCCCCTTCTTCACCCTGGTGGGGAGGATGGTGGGAGCGGCTCATCAGTGTGCTTAAAGGTCTTCTGAGAAGAATACTAGGAAGAACAAGTCTAACACATGAAGAATTAATAACTGTTCTTTGTGATTGCGAATCTGTAATAAACTCTCGCCCCTTAACCTACATAGACGAATGTGACTCAGAACTTGTCCCTCTTACACCTGCCATGTTTCTTCAGGATATCAAGCTATCGGGGGTTCCTGACTGTGATACTGCTGATCATAAAAGTCTCAACAAGCACGTCAAGTACAGAGTAGCTTTGCAGGAAAACCTTCGAAAAAGGTTTCGGTCTGAATATCTTGGATCATTGATACGCAGGTGTGAAAAAAGTAAAACCTCGAAGATAAATGTGGGGACATTGTGCTTATAAAAAGTGACAACACCAATCGCATCGACTGGCCTCTGGGAAAAGTAACAGAAGTTCTACCTGGAAAAGATGGAGTTTGTCGGCTCTTCAAACTCAAAACGTCGCGTGGAGAGATTCTTCGTCCCATTCAGCGCGTCTTCAGTTTGGAAATTTCTTCGAGCGATTCATCATTTCCACTGGATGAAGAAGCGTTACGTACGAAAATAGTCTCTACCAAGAAAGCTGATCTGAAGTGCTCCAGCAAGGACAAGAAAAGTCGGACTGTAAAAATCCCTAAGAGACTAGATCTTTAGTGTGAAGTTGAGTCGTGGAACTTCCACTACTCAAGGTGGGAGGATGTGAGATCGTCTGAAAATATTTATTTATTTCTAGCACGAACAATTAAAATATATTTTATATCGTTTGGCGAAAACGGTTGCCATGGAGACTATGTGTTTATTTTTCGAAGAATTGACATTCCATGAAAGAATTTTGTGTGAGAAGCTGCTTTTTTATTTACTTTAAAAATATTTTATGCTTGGTGAACCTGTGGTTCAAGTGTTAAAATTAGTAAAATTAGTTTATAAAGCGACGTTGTATAAGTAGGCAATAATAAAAGTTATTTTTGTTAAGTGAGGACTGAAATTCTATTGAGAACTCTTCACAATTTATAATCATGTCCAAAAACTACTTTTAACAATGCATTACAAATTGTATTGTTACTCAATAGTTTCCCAAAGTTTAAAATCGTAATTTGTTTCACGTTCTGCTTAATATTTTCCATTAATCTTGAAAAATATCGATGTAATAGATTAAACAATCCTGATAAAAATGCTATTTTTATGAACCTCTTATTAAAAAATTAAAATTAAGTATCCTGGTATCCTAAGAGCGTGACTTTACGCCAGGTTATTGATTTTAACCCTTTCAGTCCCAATGATGCCATTTGGCATCATCATGTTTCTGATCATCATTGAAAAAAATAATAGCGCTCATATCTATTGGGATTAATGAAAAATATTTTCTAATAGAAAAATATTTTCTAATAGAAAAATATTTTCTAATAGAAAAATATTTTCTAATAGAAAAATATTTTCTAATAGAAAAATATTTGAAAAATAGAATGATGTGCTTTTTGTTATCATAAATTTCTACAGACGATCAGAAAAAAAAATCTAAAATGATGATGCCAAATTGTCATTGAGACTGAAAGGAATAATAAATATGACTTTTTGCAAGGGTTTGAATAATTTATTTCGTGTCTAAAATGTTGAGTTGGCGCGAAAATATGGGATAATTTATTTAAAATATATTGCTTGATTGGTTACTTAGCAAATAAAAAAAAACTTGAAAACTAGGTACTTTACAAACTTTACATCTTTGAGTAACTTTTGTAAAAACATAAATCAATACAGAACATGCCTTTAAATTTTCAACTTTTAAAAAAAATCGACTGAAAAGTTGTAAAAGGTCTTAAAAGGGCTTTTAGAGCATTTTGACTTTCTCACATTTGATAAATTGTTATACCCACTCTAGATTCAACTACATAACAAATCATTCGAAGTTTTGTATTTGAAAACACTTACGTGCAACTTTGAACCTCCTCCAGCCGCTTTTGTTATAGGTAAAATTATACATTATCTTTTATTTTAAGAAATACAAAAATATTAATATGCATATTCATTTAACAACCCTTAATTAATGAAAATATATAAATCTTAAAAATGTAGTTAACAACAAATAACTTAATAATCTGAATTTACAAACCCTTGTAAATATGGTTGTTTTAAGAAATAATTTCTTGTAAAGTAAAATAATATAAATATAACTATAATTTTCAATTACAAAGACCATTTTTTGTTATTTTTATATTTATATAACAATTATTTCAAAACAATTGACTCATATATACAAATATAGAGGTAATAAGCTATTAGTGTTGCTGTCGTTTTCGTTGTCGCTATTTTTATCATTATGGTTATTATTATTGTTTTCGTTTCTTATGTTGTTTTTATTGTATTTTCGGTGATTTAAGTACAGCAAATCAATAACTAAAGTATCGACATTCAACAAACGTAACACAAATTAACTATTATTTATTTAACCCTTTTAGTCCAATAACAATTTGGCATTCTCATTTTAGAAATTTATTTCTGATCGTCTATAGTCATTTATGATATCAAAAAGCACATAATTCGATTCTTCGAAAATGTTTCTATTAGAAAATATTGTTTATTAATCCCAATAGATGTCAGTTATATTTTTTAAAATTATGATCAGAAAAATGATGATGCCAAATGTCATCACTGGGACTGAAAGGGTTAAAATATGCCAAAGAAAATGTGACAAGAGAAAAATAACTTTAATATATCATTTTAAAGAAACCTTTTATATTCCAAAGTAGAATTGAAATGTGATTCTTTTTCCTCAGGACTACGAAACAAACGAGAGCAAAACCATGGAGACACGATGAAGATTACAAAAAAAAGAGCCGAATCGATACCAGGAAGACATCGATGCATCAAAATCGGAGATGGCATAATTGGAATCGTTTGTCGTTCTTTACGCGGCACTTAAGAATTTTTAAGATCTGATTTAGTGGCACAATTTATGATGTGAACGCAATTAAAATGAACATGTTTCTTGAAATGAAGAGCGAAAATATCTGTTATTCTAGACATTTTTTGGCTAATTAATATAATGAGATTATTTCAGGTCTTGAATGGCAACAGAAACAACAAATAACAAAAAATTATTTCTTGAAATTCGATGGGTGAATAAATGTCACGCAAGTACAGCGAACCAATCGGAGCATAGAACAAAATAAGACCAGGAATGAATGGCGAAAGGAAATGCGTCAATGAAACAAGTCAATTGCATCATTAAAAGCAATATGTTTTGTATGATTTTCATTTGCATTCCTTTTTGAGCAATATAAAACAAGTGAATATCAATGAAAAATACCGAGCCTGAACTTGACAATTTAAACTATATTAGAAAGGGCATTAGGTAAAATAATATTAAAAAACACATTATGCCCACGAGTTTAAAAATATGGGTGTTTTCTTTTAAATTTTAAATTTGAAAATGCGATTTTATCTAAGTCAGTTTTTCTTTCAAAATGCCACAGTAATAAGTTTTTTTTTTTTTTTTTTTTTGAGGGAGGGAGAGGGGGGGGGGTTTGCAGGGGAATATTACATTTTATTAGATTAATTTGTTTGATGTAGAAATAGTAATTATATTGCTTATGAAACACAATGATTATTTTGTTTTACTTTACCTTACTTTCTTTTTTTAATACCAATACGTTTTCTATAAAACAGTAATGTGTGTTAAATAAACACTTAAGTACAACTTTTATTGATTGAGAAAAACATGTTTATTAAAATCCAGAACTAATTAAGTAATATTAAGCACTTACTGTTTTAAGTTTGCATATCCCCAAAATGCACAGTACCTCATACATAAGACATTTATTAAAGGTACATATCGTCATAGTAATAAGGGGCTCTAAGACAATTTACTTTTCTGAATAATATTGGTATGTTACCTCCCTTATTATTGAAATTAAGAGCGATAGTTAATTTACATAACATAATACATATTCATTAAGTTTTCTTAGGTTCTACTTTGCTATAGCTTTGTTACATTTTCTGCGCAAGTACTAACTAGTCCTTAAGCAGGACTAGTGTTTAAAGCCCCTTCAAAAAGGATATGGACCTGTATGACTAAGATTCCAACCCAAAGACTTTGATGCCGACGCATAGAGCTCTAACCGAAGGCTTACTCTAACCTGGGAAGTAATGATAGAATAACTTTTGAAATTTGAATTTCTTGCGATGACCTTTCAAACCTTTATTAAAATAGGTCTATACCAAAGATTTACGAAGCACAGTAAACTCCAAACAATTTATTTGATTGTTTAAAACTTCCAAGTATGCAAATCAACCTGAAAGCATTCTATCCTATTTTATAGCTGAAGATAGACGTAGTACTTAGACTGTTTTTTAAATTTCAGAAAGTTGTAACTGGCCTTTGAACGTATGTTAACCGGTTTAAATGAGACTTAGGAAAACCTGTCGGAGAAGTGAAATTTATTAAGCTTTTTTTGTGCATTAGATAGCAGGTATATTAGCCTTATAAATAAATACACATTTAAAGTAATGCGCCATATTATTTAATGTATTCAAGATTCAAGAGTTACAATAGAGTTTCATACTATTCCATACCTACCAAAATAATCTCATGCCACCATACAAGTCCGTATTTTTTTTTTTTGTTGAGCTTAGAAAATCAGAAATTCGTGTGCATTATTTATTTATTTATTTATTTATTTATTTATTTATTTATTTATTTATTTATTTATTTATTCATTTATTTATTTATTCATTTATTCATTCATTCATTCATTCATTCATTCATTTATTCATTCATTCATTCATTCATTCATTCATTCATTCATTTATATATTTATTTATTTATTTATTTATTTATTTATTTATTTATTTATTTATTTATTTATTTATTTATTTATTTATTTATTTATTTTTTTATTTATTTATTTATTTATTCATTTATCCATTCATTCAATCATTTATCCATTCATTTTGCAACAGCATCATATCGATAGGGGATGCACTCTTAAAACAAAGGAGTGAAATCCACTCCAGTAGGAGAAGTGCATTTTCGACACTTGAAAGGAGTGAATATTGACTCAGACTGAGTTAAAATCGCTCGTTCGTTTTAATAGTGTAGATAAAAAAACAATTCATTTTTATAAAATTTATATTTTAAGACTCTTATTTTGGCACCAATTTCAATTATAGTGTTGTCAAACCATGTATCGCAATATTTTCCAACCGGAGGAAGCGATGATATCTGGAGGAATAACCAAATCAATCCGCATGATTGGAATAAGCCCAGGCAGCAACAGATGAGTTTGTTTTAAAAGTCGAAATGAAAAGTGGTGGGCGTATTTAAGCTCATTTGAGTTCACTGTCCGATGAGGTTTAGGGTAAAGCAGCCTAAAATCCTTGTTAAACTCCTCTGATTATCAAATGAAGGACCAATGTCCTTGACTAATCTATTGGACATAGTACGTTTTTTACTAAAATATAGATGGATGTAGAACTGATAGAAAACCCAACATATTTGTTTATCTTAAAGTGAACTGTCTACAGAAGAAATCGGATTTTCATTCAGACAAATAAGCAAGAATTTGTTCCTGTCTATGTGTTTCGTAACTTTCGATAAAATGTAGTTTTACAGTATAGGTTCTGTATAGTTGAAGCAATGTTGTTCATTCATTTAAATTTCTAGAAAAGACAGTATGAACAATTCCGATCTTCATGCTGCACTGCTAAAATTATCTTTGAAAAATTGCAGTTAAATAACCAGCAACAGTCTGTTCATCTAATTAATTGTAATATTTATTATAAAAGAATTATTTTTTACTTTAATAATTTTGAAACCATTTTAATATAGGTTTGGTTAAATAGCTATGCTGCAAAATTGTGTTTACAACAACAGCATCGAAAATGCAACAGAATGCTCTGTGAATATGCGGCAAATGTTTAGTTTTTACAGTATTTTTTACAGTACGGAAAACGAAATTCGGACTTGGTCACAAGTAGGATTGGAGGCCATGTAAAAACCTTAGTTTGTAATGAGGAGAAACTCACACCAGATAAAATGTGTATCATAATTTCTGCAAAACACACAGCTCAAAATAAATAGAAGATAATTTTGCGTACTTCCAATTTTTAATTTTTTATTCTAATAATCTAAAATTTGTAAAATAGATTCATTATTCGTTTAGAATTAAATGGTTAAAAATCTGATTTTTTAATTAAAATTTAAGGGGCAAAAATTGGAATCAAAGCTTTTGAATAAATTATAACAGTTTTTTTTAAAACTTTATTTAATAGAAAAAGTTATAATCAATTTTGAAACATCTAACAATACAAGCGTGAAGAATTTAGTGAACATTTATTTCAAAATATTGCATCAAAGTGAATTTTATTTTGACCATGTTTTCAAAATACATGATTCTTCCATGTAGCTTCAAATAAATGCGACTAACTTTGGGAGAAAAAAAATCGCAAGCTGATGATTTGAAATGGAATCATTGCGGTTGAAACGGTTTAAACCATGCGCTTCCCTAATTGTTTTTGGAAGTGTAGCTTGCAACACAAAGTATGCTAATTACGGTCAAAATTCTACATTCCACAAGTTACGTTTGAACTTTACCTTGGATACGATCCAAAATAAAGCAGATGCTAATAATATAAAAGTTCGTATGTTTTAAAACTCACGTCACAATATAATCACGTTACAACTTCAGAAAATTCTCAACAAACTAAAATTGTCAAGAGAACTGAAAATCCTCAAAAACAGTTGCATTACTTTCTGTGAGATGTTGTTCCTCCATCTTTCCATGGGAATCACGAACTTTGAACAGCCAGATTGAATAGAAAAATATCTGTTAGAGTTTTGGAATTGGGTTATACTACCCAACGTCAGAATATTAGAATAATGAGAATAAAACATTTCAAAACTTTGAAAGTTGCATTTATTTTTATACACAACTAAAGTTTCACAAATTCTTTTTGTTTTATTACATTTTATAAGATTTGTTAATGAAAATAACATAAAACAATTGGCTTGATTTTGCAAATTTACTTTTAAAATCAAAATATAAAAAAATCACAAAAATAGAATACATCCTAATGGTAGTTCACAAAATTAGAATAATGCTTAAACAAATAAAATAAATTGCTCTTACAAGTTTTATTTGCAACTAATCAGTATTTGGTTGCATCGCCCCTAGCTTTTATCACATCTCGCAGTCGATCCGGCATACTTTCAACTAATTTTTTACAATGATCTTGGCTGATATCATACCAAGCACGGTTAACGAATTTTGTGAGTTCGTTCTGGTCCTTTGGAGCCAATATTTTCAGTTTTTTCTTCATTAAGCCCCATATATTTTCTATAGGATTTAAATCAGGTGAATTCACGGGCCAAGGAAGTATAGTTGTACTTCATTATCTTTCAGCCAAGACAAGGTGGCTTTCGATGTGTGACATGATGCGCTGTCTTGTTGGAAGACAAATTCCCCTTCAAATAGATCTTCAGAGGCAGGGATCATATATTTGTCAAGAACGGACTTGTACACTTCGGAATTAACAGTGCCTTTCAATACACAAAGCTTTCCTAAGCCATTGGCACTGAAACACCCCCAAACCATTATTGATGTGCTGAACTTAACTGTGCGTTTTAAGCACTGTTGCTGAAAAGCCTCTCGAGAAAAACGCCAAACACGGTGACCTTATGGACCGACAGACACGCAAAATACTGATTCATCACTGAAAAGTACTTTGCCCCAATCTTGGATGCCCCAAAGCAGCCTTTTTCGGCACCACAACAAACGTGCCCTTTTTTGTCTGGCACTAAGGAATGGCTTTTTCTTTGGTACACGTGATCGAAAGCCGATTTCAAGTATTCGACGTCGTGTAGTGCTGACTGAGGTATCAACTCCTGATTCTCGCCACTTCCTATTTATAAAATTCACTGACCTGAATCGATGTTTTTCAGTAATCCTTTTCAGACATCTCTCTTGCCTCTTGGTTGTTATTCGTTTGGCACCACATTTTTCGCGAGTATATTTAATTTTATTGTTCCTATAGTAGTCCTGAAGAATTTTACTCACAGTTCCTTGAGAGCAATTCACCTTCCTGGCTATTTTCTGTTGAGTCAGCCCCTCATTCCGTAACGTTAAAATTATATTCTTAGTAAGAATAGGGATATCTTTTTTTCGGCCCATTCTAAGCAACAACAACGGAAATTTTGTTTTCAATCATGGAACAGTACTGTCACTACTTCTAATACGTCGCTAGTTATATGAAATTTCAACACCACGTGGACCAATCACGTAAATGGACAAATATTCTAATTTTTTGGAACGCCTTTTATCATTATTCTAATAATATGATCTTTTTAAAATTTGATTTTATAAATTTGTATTTATTTTTATGTTTTGTGTAAACAATATATGGTTGATAGATATCTTTAAAATATATGCTAACTTCAAGGAGGCGTCTACTTTGCATATTCGGTAAGAAATGGTGTCTTTTTGATGAGAAAAACTCAAATATTTGGAATATTCTAATATTCTGACGTTGAGTAGTATATTAAAGTGGGGGGATGTTGAAAATAGAATTTTGATTTCTACTCGCTGTCGTCGACTACAGAGAATAAGTGTTTTGATTTTATGGTAATAACCTGCACTTGAATTGTTTTGAATTTTATGCATTTATTAAGATTGTTACTGTGGTTAATTTTGTTTTGTTGGCAAGTTAATACAGTTCTTAAGGATATTTTAGTTACATTCCTTCAGTGTAAAAATGATTCAGTGTCACATAGTTTTTGATAACATTAAAAGGATTTTGCGAAGTTTGACGAGATTCTTTTTTTCCACCATTCATGAAAATGTCACTTCATGATCATGTAATTCAAATGCTGTCTTTCTATACTTTTATTTTATAATTTCTCTATCATTTATGGTATTTTTCGTCTTGTATTTGTCATTTAATTGTATGAAAGCATGTATTCCCATAACGACTTTTACTTTAAGTACCGAAAAGTAAAATATGTAGGTGATAATAATATAAGATGTACAAGATATGTAAGATGGCGAAAATAGAATTTCTCCTAACAATAGGGGATACTGTAAACTTAATTGTCAGTTTAACTGGAGTTAAAGTGACAATTAAGTTATAAGTGTGTAATAGGGACAAAAGTGTGTTTTATATAACCTTTCCCTTGTAATTTTGGGATGACATAAGTTAATTGAGGAGCTTAGTGGAAGAACGTGCTAAGTGACAAAATATGTAAATAAAAATTAGATATTTATGTTAATGAACATATTACTAACTTCTTTAATGATAACAGGTTCTTCTATTTTCCTAAACTTTAACTTTTGTAAATTTTTTACGCTTTACAAGTACCGTTTTCAACAGATATGAGCGCAAACGAAAAACTTAAGCTCATTTTCTCGTTTTCATCTCCTTTTCACTCAGCACGTTCCTCCACTACGCCCCTCAATTATATTTTAAGCGAGTAACAGAGAGAAAAGAGTGTTTGATATACATTCTCTTGTTATTTTTGGATGACGTAAGTTAAATGTGCGACTGGTTGGATTTCGCTTTAATTTTCCAAATAAAAATTTCAAATGCAACTCAAATGATCTCTTAAAAACCAGTGGTTTAGGTTGCAGAACACTGTTAAAAATTTCAGTTTAAAACGTTGAACCAAATATTGGTGAAAAATTAAGAACTTCTGGCAGATACACCATAAAGAAAAGGTGGAGGTGGCGGAAAGGTGGGGTATTAGCTATTTTAAAAAGCCAGTTATAAAAACGCCACTTTTTACAATATAAGGGGAAAATACATTTTTCACAATATAATATAATTCCACAAATCGAAAACGAATTAACTTTTCAGTTAAAATCTATCTTAAAACGTGTTCAAAAATCATCACAAAAATACGTTTTGAAATTCAATATCTTAAGATTATGCGACGGCTGCCTACGTGTTTCAATGTCTCTATATAATATAAAATTGTAATTGTCGTACGCTTGAAAGCCACGTGACTTACACGGCTTCAGCCAATCAGAAACGTCAGAAACGCGGAAAGTAAGTGTGGCCGGTGTGCTTGTTTTGTGCCAGGGCTGCTTCAGGTTGCATTCCGTGTCTTTGGTCGAGAAAGTTTCTTAGCGCTGGAGCTACGTGATGTTTCAACTATTGGCATCGGTCTTGAGATTCCGGCCACGGATCGTAAAAACCATAATGGGGCCCGGATGGCCGAGTGGTAAGCATCGCAGGCCAGCAGTCTGCGTGCTGTAACGGGCGCGGGTTCGATTCCCGCCTTCGCCCTGGGTGTATTTCCTCTCTTTGTGACAGTAAAAAATCTTTCTGTGTCTGTCTTACTTGACGAAGACTTATAAGCGACTCACTGAGCAAGCACACAAGTCGGAATATATATGTAAAATACCCCCCCCCCCCCCACCCACCCGTAAAAACCATAGAGTTAGGAAAGAGAATAGAGCGGTCCATACGTATGTGTGCAGTAGCGCAGAAAAGAAGCAGGCTGGAGCGGTGCATCTTGGGATACTCAGTGACAGTTTCCATAGTTTCGACTACTATGTTATGCGCGGTAGTTGAAAAAACTGCTAAAGCGGTGCATCTTGGGCTACCTCAGTGCCGGTTTGTTATGAGCAGTAGCTCGAAAAACCTGACAACCTTGCTTCAATAAATTTGAATTGATAGACCCAAAGACATTAAATAGAATGGACTGCGCTTCAATAGTAAAGCAGCTTAGGGATGGAAAACTGAAACCGTTTTTTTAAACCGGTATTTTGGCCCCGGTTTTGGCAGAAAAAAAAGTTTTTTATAAGGCCGGCCTGAACCGGAAACCGGTTTTTTAGGGAAAAAACCGACGGAAACTCTTTTTTTCTCAAAAACCCTTTGCAAATTAGCATTTTGTCCTAAACATCACAAATCGCCAAAAGGTGAAAGGTTGCTACATATGGCAACTTAACGTTACCGTTGCGTTACGAACTATTCGAAATTGTCGCCAGACCTGAATATCAGCTGGCCAGCCGAAGTAGCGACTTGCAGCTATTTCCAAGTCACGTGGGTTTCTAACAATCACAGTCGCTTGGTGTTTTTTTTAATGTTTTGCAGACGATCTTTTGCGCAAATTTATGATTTTTTTCTTCTGGCTTTTATAATAAATATTTAATTACATTCTTTTAATCTCTGAGCATGTAAACAATCGTGAATGTCTTAATTCAGTAACGTTTTGTGCAATATGCCAAATGCTTGTGCACTTCCTAATTGTAAAGAGAGGTATAAAAAAAGGATTTGTCACACACCCCTTCACAAGTAAAATTTATATAGTTCTGCATACTTTTAGTAATTGCGTTCTTTATAAACTACTAGGGGGCTCCGCCCCCTGCTCGCTATCGCTCGCCAACCCCCCGGAATTGCTGCGCAATTCCATTGACCGCTTCGCGGCCGGTAGGGATTTTCGCCCTTGCTTGCTTCCGCTCGACAACCCCCTAAAATTGCTTTAATTTGAACAATCGGGAAGATATATTAGTTAAAAGGTCCCGACCAGCGGGGAGCGTGCGCCAGACGAAAAAGGGAAGATGCATCGGCTTCGGCTGTTTTTACCATAGAGTTAAGAAGTAGGAACAAAGGGGTCGATCTAAAGACATTTAAATAGGAAGGACTGCGCATTAAAAAAATCAAATAGGTCTTTTTGAAATATTGTTTTTTCCTTTGTTTCACATGGAATATACCCAGCTTTCTAAAACTCATCAATATATTTCAAATTCAACAAATGTTCGACTTTTTAACCCTTTCAGTCCCAAAAATTTACTACACTACAGAAGCATCTGATATTCACAAAATAAGATTATTTTAGGTCAAAATAAGAGTTCCATAAGAAAAAATTCACTTTAATTTTTTATATGGCTTTTGAAATGATGCCAAAATTGTGTTACTGTGGAAAAAACAAAATAAAAATATATATTACCTAAAAACCCTTCGAGTTATATATTTTAAGGTATCTGACCATATTATTAAAAAAATAGTAATTATTTTAACTGAAATAGTTTAAATTGTGTTTTAAATATGTGGAACTGAAGTGAACTTTCAAAAATCAGGTGAAACGCTTCTTAGCTTTTTTCTAAATAAATAAAAAAATAGTAGTTCTGACTTCTATTGAGATTAATATAAAATATTGTCTTATAGAACAAAGTGTGAAGAATCGAATGATGTGTGTTAGGATGTCATAACGGGACATAAACATTTTGAAAAAAAATTTTGAAAGTGATGATTCCAAACGGCATCACTGGGACTGAAAGGGTTAAATATAAATAACTCAAAAACTACGATTGCAAAACAGTTTTTTTTACCAAATTGTACCAAAAATATTCTACTTCTAAGCTGCCAATTTCCAGACCATTAATTTAATTGACTTGGTTTTCCATCCCTAAGCTGCTTTACTATTGAAGCGCAGTCCATTCTATTTAATGTCTTTGGGTCTATCAATTCAAATTGATAGACCCAAAGACAATGATGATGATCAATTGATGATTTTGATTTTTTTAATGCGCAGTCCTTCCTATTTAAATGTCTTTAGATCGACCCCTTTGTTCCTACTTCTTAACTCTATGGTAAAAACAGCCGAAGCCGATGCATCTTCCCTTTTTCGTCTGGCGCACTCTCCCCGCTGGTCGGGACCTTTTAACTAATATATCTTCCCGATTGTTCAAATTAAAGCAATTTTAGGGGGTTGTCGAGCGGAAGCAAGCAAGGGCGAAAATCCCTACCGGCCGCGAAGCGGTCAATGGAATTGCGCAGCAATTCCGGGGGGTTGGCGAGCGATAGCGAGCAGGGGGCGGAGCCCCCTAGTATAAAATAATGATAAAACTGTAATATAAAACTACGAAGGAGCTACAGCGGTAATTTGGCAGGCAATTCAATTGAGTTTGTTATATTTTTTGAAGTTTCCTAATTAGAATCGACCGTAATAGGTGTTTTTTATGGAAAATAATTAGGAAAAATAAAGGTTTGTCACTGAATATTTCCATAACGATTATTTTTTTAGTTTTAATAATCAATTAACGAACCACTTTTCAGGTAAAAGTTTTATAAAGTGGAAAATTATTTGAGACACTTGCTCGAACCATGCTTCTTTTTCACAGTTTCACACTTAGTGCTAAGAGCTCCGTTTATTATATAATTCAGATTTATGAAGATTCATATGTTAAATTTTACCGAATATAAAAATATTCATATTGTATTACACGTTTGGGTGTTACGGCATTTTTTACTTATAAATGTTTTTAAAAAACATTGTTATTGCATATTAAATATCTTCATTTATTGAATATTAAATATCTTAATATATTGAACATTAAATATCTTAATATATTGAATATTAAATATATTAATATAGTGAATATTAAATATCTTAATTATACGTATTTCAATAAATATTCGCTTTAATTAAAATTATTTCTAAAAAAAAATAAACCTTCTGAAATATAAATATTTAAACTATTTCGAATATTCCCTACAGATAAACGAATTTTGTACTCGCATTAAACAGCTATTATAATCTACCCAATCTCTAAAAGACTACCTTACCAAACAAATATTGTTCACCTCAAAAATATATTTGTTCCTATAACATATAAATAAATACGGAATCGTATCTTTTTGCTGGAATAAAGGTGCTTAAGATATCCCATTGCAAATAAGCATTGTTTCTTTTCAGTGACAATGCGACGAAGAAATTAGGCTCTCCGCAGTGGCATTCCATATTCCTAAAACCTCTATCACGTGTGTAAGTTATTGGACATCATAACGTATAAGATATCGATCTGGGTAGGGAAAAGAGATATTTCTTCTGTTGGTTGTTCTCGGATTGGGACTTTTGCGTGATTTTGACAAGATCAAGGAAGCGAATAAAGATGAAAGGTAGTTTATGTTTGTTTTTGTAATCGAAATATTTAAATATAAGCATTGTTAAGTAAAAAGTTAAAGGTTTGGTTTCTCACAATTATTCACTCTTAAAACAAACGAGTGAAATCCACTCCTATAAGAGAAGTGCATTTTCAACCCTGGAAAGGAGTGAAAATTAACTTCTAAATCACTTGTAATCCCCCTAAATCGCACCTACACTCTTAAAACAAAAGAGTGAAATCCACTCCAGTTGGAGAAGTGCATTTTCGACACTGGAAAGGAGTGAATATTAACTAAGACTAAGTTAAAATCACTCGTTTGGAGTGATCCCGTTGGAGGTTTAACACACAAAGAATCCACTCCTTCCGGGTAAGTGCATTTTCCAGACTGGAGGAGTGAAAAAAACTCAGACTGAGTTAAAATCGCTCGTTCTTTTTAAGAGTGTAATCGCCGTAAAATCGCTCGTTTGTTGGAGGCTCAACAAAACAAAAGAGTGAAATTCCACTGCTATAGGGGAAGTGCATTTTCGACACCGAGAGAAGTGAAAATCAACTCAGGCTGAGTTAAAATCGCTCGTTTGTTTTAAGAGTGTCCACTGTTTAAATTTTGTAAGATCTATAATCATCTGTCTTCAAATGATATTGTTGTTTTCGGTGATATTTCTGTTAACTTCGGTAATAATATTCGTCTTATTAAGTTTCGATGCATGCTCATCGGCATGTCTTGTTGCGTTAATATGTTATTTTATTTGTAACACCTGACTCATTATATTTATTTTATTTGTTTCTTATTTTTGTGTGTTTGTAGTTTTGCATTCTCTATAAGGATATAACTTATGTCTGTATGAGAATGTCTTTCAATAAGCCAAATTGCTAATAAAAATAAATTTATACTTATTTTTTCTGAATTGGGTACTAGGTAATGTCGAAAAATTGGCTGCGAAATTTTCACATAAATTTTTTAAAAAAATTATTGACTTTCTTCAAAAGTTTTATTTTTAATGCAAAAAACTAATCACGCTCTTCCACAAGAAAGTATTTTTTAAAATTTAAATTTTAAGCTCTTTTAATTATGTGATTTAATATTAGTTCTTAAAGTTGTTACAATGACGTATAGGGTATCGATATGTTATATATTGGTTGAAAGTTGGTTGTTTTCGGTGTGGGGCTATTTCGTGAATTTGACGTGATCAAGGAAGCGAATAAACATGGAAAGGTAGTTTATATATCTTCCAAATTTGGAATACTTTCAAACATATGTATTATTAGGTAATAGGAATTTAAACTTATTTCTCCTCTGCATGAAATATTTGCATGTATAGAAATTTTTTTTTCGGAATTTGCATCAATTTAATAAATTTGAACTCCTTCTTTTAATGTAATACTTGTTCAAATATATTCTACTATCTACTATAGATATTAGAATATTTTAATATAACCGTTATATATTATAAATCATATTTACTATGATCTAAATACTTATATTACATTCCAATACCTATCTATACTGCTATATACTTAATAATTAAATTTATTATGCTGTTAAAATTTATTATATTAAAATACTTCTACAATATACTTTTAAAACGAATAATTTTTCTAGTTTTTCTGCACAAAAATATTTAAAATTGCAAAATTAAAGCTCTTTAATCAAGTGACCTCAATGTGCTACGCTTGTAAAGTTTAGTTCTTGATGATGCCACCCTCGTGATAAATTAATGAAAATTATTTGGTACTTAATGACGTCAAGCTCGAAAGGGTTGGTCCTATGTATAATCAAAATTTGTAATTGCTTTTGCTGCGTTTTTGCGTATTCTTTCGGGCAATTAAAAGCAAGTTAATTATTTCGAACTATTGCAATTTAAAAGAACAATCATTACAGTTATGTGATTCGGAGTATACATTTAGCCAGGTAAATGTTCTGTACGTAACAAAAGCTCTATATTTCATAATCATAATGAAAAAGTAATGCAAACAGATAGTAGCAATTTTAAAGAAGGACTAACTATTAAGTAATTGTGCTTTGGTGCCTCCTTTAAAATCGCCACCTTGTATAAACACATTTTCAGAACATTTTTGCAGAGTTTTCATATTTCGTTAGGCAGCTTTAAAGCCTCGTTAGCTAGCCTCGTTCATTATAGTAATAGTTTTAGTAATGATATTAATCTATATTTAAAGTAGTAATTTGAGTAATTATATTAATAATATTCCTCTGTTGTAATTTTAATATCTCAAATTTGCTAAAAGCAACGTTGAAAAATGTCAAGAATGTGCTTTATTTGTTTAGTGCTTTAATAAATAGGCTAGAGTAGTTGACCAAGTTCACTTACTTCCCCAAACGAAACGTAGGTACAATTAAACAAATTGGGACGGGTTAAAATCATACTTTATTTAACGTATTGCATTTGAGGTTATGGTAAGGGACAAACATGAGTGCTTTTCTCTAACTCAAGACAAGACACTGTTTAGGGACCTTCCCTCCGGAGACCTGTCAATAAGGAAGTCCAAGACAATAATACCTTAAGTTCACTTATAGTGTAACTTTAATAAAAGCAAGCATTTCATGGAAAGTAATACACTGTAAAAAAAATCTGTCAGGAAACAAAATGTTTCTGTTATTTCCCTACAGAAAATTATATTTTCTAAATGTTCAGAAATTTGCAGTAAAATTACGTCTAAACTTGCAAAAAACACAATTCCATCGATTACTAGATCGTCAATCGTGCTATCTAATTATTTTGAAAGGATTTACTGTACGGTAACATTGGCGCGATTGTTTCAGATTTGGCGATAAATAACTTTTTGTGGCAACTGTCTGACTTCGACTGATGATTCGAATTCTTTGACTTCGCAACGGTGACGATTTCCGATCACCAGGTGTTAAATGAATAAACACGCTTTTCGGCCCTCCCTCGTGTAGCTCTAATGCGACGATAATTCAAACCTATCCTATCATTTGGGTTGGGTTTTCAGCCAACTTTTGGCTCGATTTAGAAAAGTTCGCCAAGGGTTACCGTTCAGTAAATTTCTACCGTTTTGCAAAGTTAGATAGCACATTTGGGGACTTAAGTTACACAAATTGCATCTGTTGATAACATTTTTATTGTTATTGAGAATACGAAAAGAAAATTTATATTTATATATTTTTATTTTTTTTTATATATTTTTTATTTTTTTATATTTATACTTTTATTTTTTATACACTAAAAAGTACTTCCGGAAATGGTCTGGTGTCTGGCCCCTATGCCATCAACGAGGGTTGGATTACGGGTTATAGCTTGACTTTTTTTTTTTAACGTAAATAGCAATACAGAAAAAAATCTGTTAGGCATGAATTCCTTCTTTTTTGTTTGACTAAGGAAAAATTCTGTCGACATGTTTATTCCGTAGCAAAACAGATATCTTCTGGCAACTTTGCAGTCAGAAATTGTCTAGAATATAAAAGGATTTTTACACACAGTGTTGATAGACAATAAGCATGTACTTTTTGAGTTTTATTGCCATTGATGTCAGCTGCATTTTCACGAAAAGATTGCGACTTCGGAAGCAGAGAGTGAGTCTAGACGTTGAGTACGACATTGCTTTGTGACAGTATGAGCAAAGAAATTCCCATAAAGCACACTGTCACGAAAAGATTGTTGCGAAGTTGAGAGGAAATACATGAAATTTGGTGTGCCCAGTGATGCAGCACGAAAGTTACCGAGATGGAAAAAAAATCAAAAATTCTCCAAATATTTAAATTATTAAATTGTGTTATATTTTGGTTATTAATAATTTAGGTTTTTTTAATGGATAAAGTATGTATATTGCCACAAGCCAAATGCAGCCGTCGATAGCTCAGTCGGTAGAGCACGAGACTCTTAATCTTGTGGTCGTGGGTTCGGGCCCGGCCAAGGTGTAGAACTTTATTATTATTTCATTTAATATCGAAAGTTCTCGATTTTTCAGTTGTTACGTTTCTTATCATTAAGGTAATTTATCTATTGTTTCTAGAACATTCCAGAAGAATGTCACACTTGTATATAAACCATGTAAACTAGTATTCCTGGTTCATTAAAGTTCAAGCTGTAGACTACTCTGTATCGTGTGATTATTGCAATTTCCACGCGACAATATAGACGAATATTAAATTGAAAACTATTGACAACAAATTTATACACACAGTTCCATTGCTTTTTATTTTTTTAATTGTGCCCAGTGACGCAGGAAGAGAAATTTCCGAGATAGAAAAATATACAAAAATTCAAATTGCTAGATTTCGTTATATTTTATTAAAATTGTTTTGTTTAAAAGGATAAATTATGTATATGCAGTTAATTATTTCGAATACAATTGACAACAAATTTACACAAACGGTTTCGCTTTCATTGCTTTGTAATTTTTTTTGCTATTCCATTAGAAGGAACAATAAAAATTTATTTCTTTTCAAATGCACCCTTACTCCTGATTTCTTCCTATCCATAGATAAATTATGCGATCTGTAAGACATAAAAAACTCGTTAAGTCTTCACTCCAAAACCGTTTTATTGACCATAAAATAAAACAAAACAATTAAAATTACGGACGATGAAGATCGTAAGAAAAAAAATGGATTTGCATATTCACCCTATTCAGTAAATGAGAACGTATGTTGTTTTCCCTTGAGAACATCACAATCGAAGGAATTTTTTCGTGCGTTGGTTGGTTTTTTTTAACTGTTGTTTAATGTGTCTTTTTTTTTAACTTAATTTTGCCGAAAGTCATGAATATGATTGATGTAACTGTCATTTGGTTTGTTTATTTCTAATAGCTTTATTTATTTATGAATCTTATGCAGACAATATTAAGTTAGTTAAGAAATAAATAGATGAAATATTTCCATAAAACGAACACGTAGCGAAAGTTAAGTAAGCTGACAAAAATGGAATTTCTTCTCATTAATAGAAAATACTAGAAAATTGACATTTACTTCCACTTTTGCTATTTCTAATTTTTTAACTCTGATGTCTTTAAAAGATCAGCCGAACATGTTTTAACCATTTTAAAGATCTTATTTTGCAACAGAATTTTTTTTCCATAGCCTGCTTTATCTAAAAATAATAATTCACATTAGCGATATTTTTCCGCAGCCACCAAAATTTGTGTAACAGATTGAACGTTTGTGAAATGAACATAGTTAACACTAATCACATCAAAGTACTTATTAAAAAAATGTTTTATACATGCATTAATAACTGTTTCTGTCAAAGATAACATAAAATGCTATTCTTATATTAGCCAAACAACTTTTCAAAAACTAAATCAAAACCTTTGTTTAAAACCTAAAGCTGTTTTAATTTAATTTAAGGACAAAATCCGATGTATGATTAAGTATTCCCTAATTTAATAATTCAGACCAGCAATTACTTAATATGTAAGACGTTCATGATACCATTAAATAATTTAACTAGAATTCATAAATATTTATCCAACCAAATCTTTTGAAGTGGCTAAGACTTATAAAGCAGAGCATCTCAAGGGGCATTTCAAAATGCGTAAGTATTAGTTATAGAGGAATTTGCCACAAAACTCCAGATTTGTCGCCAATACATAAACAGTATCGCCAAGATATTGCATGTATTAAAATTAAAATTTCCTTTAATGATATTACTTTTCACATTGCATCTAATGTATGTATTTTTTTTATTGTAATGTCTTAAATTATATATTTTTTCAAAATATTTAATTTCAAATTTCAAATATTAGAATTCATTTGGCGTTGTGTCGGAAGCTTGGCGACAAAACCCCGATAAATGGGAATATGTCTCTAAACTATGAATGACGGGAGTAATCGCATTAATATCAGATGTTTCGTAACGAAGAGGTGTACCATAATTGCACTTAAAACTCTGTATATCATCGGTAAAAGGGATCCATGTACATTAATATAACGTAGGACAACTACCCTTTATATGGTACAGTACAAACTTATTCAATAGTTTTAGAAGTTTTATTTCATAGGAAAATAGTTTTAAGTTTTTGAAATATATAATTTGATTCCAGTGATTGGGTTTGAGAAGTAATTATGGGCTTTCTAGATAACCTTATTAAGATATCTGACAGGTACTAGAAACTCAATACCCAATTTGAAGTCCACTTTAAGTTCTAGCTGTAACCAGACAAACATAAAAACAGACAAATAGTCTGACTGTAAGACCAACGTTTAAAAAAAAAACAATTTTTTATAATCTTCTCCCTCTAAAACGCGTAGAAAACACAATTAACACATACATTTCCTAATTCTCTGAGTTTAGACCCCGCAAAAAATATCTAATATCCCCTTTCTAAAATATAACCACTCTTTAGAAAGAAAACATCGATAAGAGTTAATTTTATCTATTATTACATCTATAAAATATATATCATTTGACGATATCAGATTTCATGTAACTTTTAAGCAGTGGTATACAAACACATAAGCGCACTTGGTTTTAACAATAATATTAAATTTCAAAATATAAGGCTCAGCTAATGACCATTTCCAATATTTTTTTTCTGTAAACATACGTTTCACCATTAAACTAGTCATTAATTTTGGTTAATAATTTTTTTGTATTTATTTTATATTTTGTTATTATCGTCAATGTAATTCCGGACCAATTAATTGCATTGGAAATTTTTCGATTTGTCTTTGTTCAAATCTTTTCAACAGAATAAAATTTTATACACCCAAACAAATTGCAACAATTAGCGAAAATTGCGTAAAAGTGATGCTCGGAAACTTTATTCTTAAATTGCAATATGATATAATCTAAAGAATTAAAGAGTATTTTACAAATGTTATATATAGTTTGCTTTTATATTATTGTTAAATAAATTTATTTTAATTATCTATGTTCTAAAAATATTTAAAGTTAAATAGTACAACTTTTTTCCAAAGTCCAAAATTTTATCGCAAGGCGTATACGAAGAATGATTATTATTTTTTTTTATATTCTCGCTTAATTAATAGTGAAAATACCAAAAAAGTAATTATACTTCATGCGTAACTTTTTAAAAAGTGAATAAATACTTGTGGTCCCTTATTTACACAAAAATAGTTTAAAAGTCAAGTGTTTGCAATAGTTTTAAAAATAGCTTTAAAAAAAATTCTTAACTAATATTTATTAAAAAATTGTCTTAGCTAACGAAAATCGAAAGTTTAACTCGACTAAATATTTACAAAGGAAAAAAATTCACACTTTTTTAAATTAAAAAAAGTTTTCCTAAGTTATTTTTTTTTACTGGAAAAAGTTTTTTTTTGTCAACTGAACTAGAATGTGACAAAACATTTCTTTTAAAAAATCAAACTATTTACTTTTGATACCACGTAAGAGCTGTTTTATGACAAGAAAGAAAAAATAAGGAATTCGAACGGGTTTTTTTACTAAAAAATTATTATCGGTTTTTCTTGTTAAAAATATGTTTAAAAAGGGTTGATTAAAAACAAATGTGACAATAAAATCGGATGTATATTGACTTGACTTATCCACTTAAATATTCTAAAGTCCGTAACATTTACTTCGAAGCTCTTTTCGTCTCTCTCCCGTAAAAATGGCGGGATGAGGTTTCGCTTTCTATTTCTCGCTAACGTGATATTTCCGGTTCAGTAGTAAAGCGTCAATAATATTAAAACTAACCTATGTCCGCCAATTAAAATTTTAATGAGTGGAGTGTTTAGTAGTAACGCATTAATGAAATCAAAACTCATTTAATTCCATCAATTAAAACGCTAATACTTTGATTGTTTATAAGTAACCCGCCATTACGACCAAAACTAACTTTCATTCAATATAAAACATTAAAAAGATGTGTTAACTTTTTTAAATTTTAAGCAAAAAAACAAAAGAAAAATTAGGATATAAATGTATACACTGTTTAAAATAAAACCTGAATTTTATGTGCATATTTCTGTGATTATTTTCGGGAATTTACGGAAAGATTGCGTTTCTTCAACAAACAGACGGTTTGTCTGAAATAAACAGCTTGTTTCCGTTTTCCTTAAACGCTTGACAAGCGAAAACGGAAAAACACCGTATTTCTGCGTGCAGAATTTCACTCAAGATCCGTATTAACGTAATTTCTCCATATAACCTCGCACCCAACAGCTTTTAGCCTCGACACATCCGCCGACTGACTCAGCCACCATATTTTTTGTTTGTTTGTTTTGACCAGATCTGAAGCAAGAAAGATAAATATACAGGTATGTTCATTTCTTTTAATAAAATAAGATTTTATTTAAAGATTATATTTTCTATCTTTCTTTTCTATATATAGAATCCAGTTCTTGTCTCTTTCTTATTTGTTTCTGTAATCTCTATAGTCCTATAATTGACCGTGGGATGATTCCTGAAATTAATAATTCCGTTTGATTACCAACACGCTTAACTAAGTAAATTTAATTTAAAAGTTTGAAAAAGCTGTCAAATGCATGAAATAAACAATGTTCACCTACAAACAAGTGCACATTATAAAAAAAATAATGAAATGATTTGAAATTATTACATTTAAATTCGATTGAAAAGCAATTGCCCTCGTGTAGCTCCAGTGTGACGATAATTCAAAACCTAACCTAACCTCGATTGAAAAGCACGATTACGCTATTGCTATCAGCATAGCATGGTTTATTTTAAAACTATGCAAGTATACATAACGTAAACTTTCTCTTTCATAAGTAATACTCCTTTTTTTAAATTTAACGAATCAATTAGTGATTACGGATGTATGCAGATCACATGCTTTGATTCGATTCAGATGTTACATACACTATTGTCCATGCTCTTTGTTTTTAAAAATCTGCACTAAGAAAAACACAATTTCCAATTAAATGCAAATTTTCTAACAAATTCAAAAGTTAGGAATTGCAAGTGTCCACAGAACGCTATTTAAGTGTTCATTTAGATATAGCTGCTAAGTAAGTGATATCTCATTTTCGGCCCACCGTCTACAACTACAGCAATAGTTATTAGCTTTTACTAGACTACTAATTATAAGATTGTATTCTATTGGTAAATACTATTATAAAATTGTATTTTATTACTATATAAATACCATTATAAAATTGCATTTTTAATTTTGATATACATTATTCAAGAACACTTCTGTTCTGTTTCTACCCCCCTCTAACCCCCTCTTCTCAAAACTGTATTGTAAGATATGGATAAATCAATTCATTAAAGGTACTCTAAGATTCATGCCTTGGCTTCCCCATCCCACTCTTCACAAAAAAGAGTTTTTAACTCTGATTTTAAATTATTACAGTGCAGATACTTTGGAAGACTTGCTCGAAAAAAAGCCTAAAATTGACAAATTGTTTAATTTTAGAAGGCTTAAGAAGATTTTGTCTGATTAACGCCTGATTACCACTTGCTTCTTTACATTAGATCTATTTATTCAAAATTTGATTTGTATATATTAATATATTATTTTTTTAGGTGCTTGTTTATCATAAATCTCCAAAGGGGGTCGAAAGTTCAGAAAAAGAAGAAAACTAAATCTGTAGTTCCTACACAAATTTTTAAAATTAGTTGAGGATTTGAAATACCATAACAGTCTTTTTCAATTATGAAAGAAAAATAAAACATGATTATATTCTGTAATTCTTTTGTTATTCACATATTGTTAAATTGTATCAGTGGTGTATCCAGGGGGGGGGGGGATAATAACTTTCGTCCCCATACTAAAAAATTTTGTTTGTTTTTTTACTATCAGCGACTATACAAATAATTCATGTATGTATTGCACAAATGCAGACATTTAAAAATTTGTTGTTTTTGACTACAAAGGTTACTGTCTTAAAGAGTCTCTAAGTTAAGGGGTGTTCAACCCCTAAGACACCCGACTCATTATCCCCTACCCATGATTTTGCCCTGGATATGCTAACTGTAAAGTACGATACCATTTAGCCACAGAACAATACTAAATATATACATTGTAAAAAAATATGACAGAAAAAATATCAAAATTCTTAAAATTTTTCGGCCATATTAAAATTGTTTTAAATATATGAAGAGTGGTAATTTTTAAATTTCAAAAATGTGAACACTGTCCTTTTTATTCAGATAACATACCAAATATGGTTAAAAATTATCAAAAGATTAGAATTAGTATTAGTGAGTATTAGTTTTGAATAGATTTAAGGTTAAAGTATGAAGACATTATTTGCTTACGTTTTATATAACAAACTGTTTAAATTTCCCTATGATTATATTTATAACACCATATATAAATGTATGTATTTAGAATGATTGATGGTTAAATAGTATATAGAAACAAAATTGACACGAAAAAAGCAAAGATGGAATTAATTAGAAAATACTACGTAAGTTTTCTAAATTTAAGAGAGAAATGCCAATTAGAAATTCATGAAATTAGCAGGAACAGCTAAATGGAAAATCCTGAAATTAACGGCGAAGTTCCGAAATGGAAGATCCTGAAATTAACGGAGAAATTCTGAAATGGAACATTCTGAAATTAACGGAGAAATTCCGAAATGGAAGATCCTGAAATTAACGGAGAAATCCAAAATGGAAGACCCTGAAATTAACGGAAAAATTCCGAAATGGAAGTTCCTGAAAATAACGGAAAAATTCCAAAAACGGAAGATTCTGAAATTAACGGAAAAATCCCGGCAACTTGCTGCCAGTAGTTTTTCCGTTCATTCAGGGATTTTTTTTAACAGTGTATTTGTTCACATGCATATTTTTATATAATTTTAAGGACACAAAAATAGGTGCTTTTATGACCATTTTCTTGAAAATTATCTCATTTTTAAGGACGTTGTGTCAAGGTGAAAGTAGATTAGTCGAACTTTTGGACGTCCTTTTTTTCTTTTCGCCAGCTTCAAGAAGTAGCTAAATAAATTTAAAACCATGACGTTATAAGTAACCTTTTATACAGTTTTAAATATTAAACCAAATATATAGTTATTGACATAGTGCTGATAGCATACTGCAAAAATTTAACCCCCTAAGCAATACGGTCGCAAACATCAATCAAGTAACTGACAGTTTTCTAACACACACTGTAAGAAAACTGTTAACTCTATGAGGGACGAGCAAATTGGCTGAAGTCTAGGCTTGTTTTCACTGCAGGATAGAATAAAATTATTTTTCAAATTGAATTTTAAATTTCTTCAGGGATATTTATATTTTTGTGGCAGATGATTATCAATGATTCATTATTGATTCATTTTAAACTTTAATAAAGTTATAAAATACGTATCGATAATTATATTTTTATATTGTGTTGCTTGAAAGCTGATTGTTAGGTGACGGGTTTACACGTCTGTATCTCTCAGAGGTTTTTTAAATTTGTTCTCAAATTTGACAATCATGTTCTCATTTTTGAGAACATCATTGGTTTGTAATAGCTCTGAATATATCGTACCAAATTTTATACATCATAAATGCTCTTATTATTGAAAATTATTAAATGGTTAAACAAAAAAATATCTGAAGGTATAACAGATTTTTTGCTTGCTCGATCTCATGATGTGAGGATCCATGCTAAGCCTTGTACGGGAGTGTGATCCTACTCTGCCATTCCATCGCCAGACGCTCAAATTCGAAGTTTTAACCCTTTATGACTCAAATTAGGTTTTAATTTTATTTATATATCTTTTAACACTTAAGTGATAGATAGCTATTGCAGTTAATTAGAATATAAAAGTGTAAAAAAATAGCTGAAATATAAAATTGTAATCGTAAAAGTCGTATCGCAATTTAATCTTTAAAACACAATCGTAAAGGTTTATTTTTAACACAAACTTTATTCTTCGGATGTCTTAACTGAATACAACGTCTTACTTTTTCGAAACTACTACAATCACGCGATAACTCGTGATCATCGAAAACTGAGTGATGCCAACAAAATTTTACTTTATGTCTAATTTATTTTCTTTTCCCCTCCTGTTTACTTTTAATTTCTAAATACACTGATTAAAATGACATTCTGTTGAATGAATATGTGTGTTACCTTTTTAGTCGTTAATATGTTTAAATCACATACTGGATTTAAAAAAAAGTCCCATTATCATCTATTTTTCCTCGCAAAAACAATGATAAGTAAAGCAACGACCTTTCAAGTGGAAAATAGTGTCTAATATAACTACCGTCGGGCAACAGATGGTGCCGGATAACTAAAATTAAAGTTTCAGGAAAAATTAACTTTACCTTTGTAGACTTCAATGTTCAAAAATCGAATACGTCAATCAAAAAGTTCCATCTTTCCCCCGTTTTATCCAAAATGAGCAATGTAAAGGTGAACAGTGCCTTTTTAAGTGGTACTTATAAGTACCGTCAGGTCATAAAGGGTTAAAGTAATTTTTTTGACAATATTGTTTTTACTGTAAAAATATAGCATTCTTGCATTCGTTTTTGAGAGTATCAGTTTTAACTGTCTACATACCTTAATAACGTTACTTAATTTCGATTATTTTATTGATGTGAACTCTTTGGGATATTAAGGAAATATTCACAGTGATTACGTGCAGCGGTTTATTTCTCTCAGGAAATTTTACCATAAAAAATAATCTTGTATAATAAAAAGAGGTATTTGTGGTTATATGTTTAAGTTTAACTTCGTCCTGAGGTAAGACTCAATCTTGCCACTCCTCGATTACAATCACGGCGTTTTGCCCACTACTCACTGCGTGCCTGTTTGTTCAAGTCTGCAAAAAGTTTAGTATTTTAAAATTTGTTTAATATTAAAATAGTAGTGGTATTTTTGATTTGATAAAAGTTCAACTTACTAGAAAAATGCACATCAGTTTACTGCATTATAATATTAATTGCTATTTTGTATGTTGTCTCCGTTATCGCATTAGTATGCAATGTTTTTATTTTGCGAATCTTTGTTTTAAAGTCTATACTTTGAAAGATCGTGGTCGAAACTGAATAATAAGTAGCTTCGGTGCTTTTAAATAAATAACAACTAAAGAATTAAACAATTAAATCGCAACTAAAAAAGCGCAGAGAAAGAGAGATAAATAAAAGTTCTTTGAAATCCTCTTTTTTGTTTATTGTTCTCAAGAGGAAAACAAACGATAAAATGTTTAGAATATTAATGTAATCTAGCACAATATTTTTGCCACGTAACCATGCTAATATTTGTTAACAAATAAATGAGTTTACAACAATGCCATTTTTTTAATTAAAAATAAAACTATTTTTCGTTACATATTTAGTTTGATAGGATAAGCTTATAATACCTGATAAAAAAATAATCATCTAAAAGTCAAAACTCAACAAAAAACAAAGCAGTTTTAAAGTACATTGTTTGAATTAAAATACAAAAAATTAATATGACTTAATCTTATACGCACAATATTTATAACAATACTTCTTATACGCATAATATTATTCAATAATATATTTCCAATATGACACCGCCGTTTCATACGTCTAGTGGCCGCTGAACGTAGAGTTGGAAGCGCTTTGACCTCTAGCGATTCGACCTTTGGTTGGCGAGAATTTGGCGAGTGAGATTGTAGCGCGGCGATTTTATTCATTGTTTAAAATCAACTAGATTATGGATGACGAAATTTTGATTGCTGCTTGTGTTTTACATTTAGAGAGCTTAGATAATTATCTAGAGGTAATTAGAAAAAAAACTTCGTCGAAGATGGTGGATGATGGTGATTTAACTGTTTATACCATCTTTAAGGGACATGACTGTTTGAAAAAACAAAAACAAAAAAAAAGGACATGACTGTTTTTTAACGGGGCATGACTGGTATCTTTGCTGCCGGTCCCTGCCCATTACTAATATTTTACGGGGAATTTTTTTTGTTTAAAAGTGTATAGGAAAGTGCATTTTTTTCTGGATTGTTTTTTTGATGACTGTCCTTTTCCGTACTTATATTTAAAACTTTTAATGCCGGAGTATTACTGATTAAAATCAGGTCAAATAAAAAAGTGTTTTCAGTATTGTCTGCCAAAAATTTAGAAATTATATGTATTAAAATAACTGATTAAGCTATTAACTCCAACCAGGTTTCAGTATTTTAATACAAAATCTTGTTTAAAAATTAATTGTATTGATTACGGGTAAGATATAAATAAGAGTTTCAATACTTTTATTAACATAGAAAGCATTTTATCATCAACATATTTTACAGTGTCAAATTTTGAATTTCATTCATTTATGTGATTGAATTTTATTTTATCAAAATATTGAATGCGTCCTGCTTTAAATAAAAAAAAATTAAGAAAAACTCAATACAATTCAATTCGATGTTTTACATACTTTTTCGAAGGATCACTTAAAAAAGAGATAACACGCCAATATGCTTGCTATTTTCCTTATGGCAACCTTTCCTTTGATCTTGGCCAAAAAACCGACAAAAGTTGGGTTGGTGGCCTTGAGATCCAACTTCAGTGAGCTTTCGAATAAATACGTATAAAGCGGTTACCTTGAGATTCTCAAGGTAACCGCTAGAGCAAATTGCTAGACGTATGTAACGCCGGTATGAGGCTTTATGTAATAAATTAATATCTCTACATACGCTTCTTTAAATTTATTTGCAATCGTCGCATCCCCAGAGGTAAGCAAAATATCAAAGAAAGAATAGAACTCGAAAGTATAAAACAAAATAAGCATTTGAAGAGCTTAGTGGAAGAACGTGCTAAGTGACATTTTTGAAAAAAATTAGATTTTTGTGCCAATGAAAATGTTATTCTCAATTTTAAGATAACTTCAATACGATTCGACCTTGTCCAAAAGTATAAAACGGAATAAGCAATTGAAGAGCTTAGTGGAGGAACGTGCTAAATGACGTTGTTAAAAAATTAAGATTTTTGTGTCAAAGGAAATGTTATTCTCAATTTCAGGACAACTTAAGATTCCCCCTTTTCTTAAATTGTAAGTATATTTTTTACTTTTGTAAGTGCCGTTTTTAAAGTATCTAAGGCCGCCCCTGTGGCTCAATCGTTAGGACGCTGGCCTTTGGAGCTGCTGGGGTCGGGTTCGAATCCCGGTCAGGCATGGATGTTTGCGACCGTCAATAAATGTTGTTATTAGTCGATATGTTATTCCTTTCTTTGTGACTGTTATTTTTGTGTCTGTACCACTTGACGAAAGCTTATAAGCGGTTCTCTGAACGAGCGCGCAAGCTGGAATATATATGTACCATACCATAACGTATCTAAGTGCAAACGAAAAACTTTAAAGCTCATTTTGTCGTTTTCCCCTTTTTGTCACTTAGCACGTTCTTCTACTAAGCTCTTCAATTGCATTGCACTCATCTTCATTTCTCGACTACTTGGAAAAGTGACATATGAATGAAAATCTTTTTTTTTTTTTTCTAAATCTGTAATCCTCTTCTTTTCGCATTCCTTGATTTCCGGGATATGGGAGTGACGAAGATTGAACAGCTCGCTATTTCCACGAGCTTGTTTTTCCCCGTAAATTGATACATTTCAGATTTTAATTGATGTTTAATTTTTTAATATAATTTAGAACAAGTAACTTTTAATTACCACTCAATATAAATCAATACATTTAAAGGTTTATTTTCAATGTTGTATCCTAATAGATACCTTATGGCCTCACACTATAAGGTAATTTCAATAAATTTGAAACCTTAAAAATTCTATGGAAGTTATCAATTTCCCCCAGAAGGATGTATTGATATAATCCTAGATTTGCCCATTAGAAATTTTTTAAAAAACCTTAAAGGGCGTCCGACAGTTGTCCGACAACTGTTTATTTCTCAAATACCAAAATGAAATATGCCATAAAATGAGAATTTCGGTACTTAAATAAAAAAAAATAGGATATTTTTAAAATCTATTTTATCACAAATGAAATACGAAACAGAAGGTTTCTTTTTTATTTAAATACAAAATCATGGATCTATTATCAAAAACACTTATTCATACATCGTAATTTCTTTTTCAAAAAAAAAGTATTATTGATAAAAAAAATCATATATTCAACTTTTATTAACTTCGTAATAATTGCCCTTATTTAGTGCGAATAAATTTTCTGCCTCTGTAACGAATTTTGTAGGCTACGATAATAGCACCAATCGGCAGCTTTGTAATTTTGCTTATTTTTGAGGATTTTATATTCAAATAAAAAAAAGGTTCCCGTCTAAGCCACTTTTACACTGTTAATGCGAGAGATAGTTTCTGCTTGTTTTCTCCCATTATATTTCCCCGCGAAGTTGTGAAATGTACTGAGCTAAGTAATGCACACGTTCTTGCTAAAACACACATTTTAAAAGAAGAAAACATACATGTACCCAAATGGAAAGTAGAAAATATTTATTCAAGTTAGCTAGTTTATGTTTATGACATATCCAATATATTTCAGTTTTTGATATTTTTTTAATAAGTATAAAAAAAATACTTTTCATTATTGTAGAATATAACACATTTTAATGATACAAGTTTTTTTTCTATTATTATATATTTCAATTAACTTTTTAATGAGGGTTGGTTGGACAATTTACTTCGAGAAAATGAGCTTTTTGCTTAAGTTTACATAAGTAAACAAAGTATAAGACGAATGTGGACTATTGTCTTGAATAATTTATTAACAACAAATTAAATTACACAAAATATAAATTTGAGAAAAAAAACTGAACTTAACTTTTTATTCGGAAATGAAATCGTCAATTGTGTTCACCAAAACGTTGTTAATGAGTTAAGGAAGTTCTTTCAAAAATATTGTAGAATAAATAATTTTTGGGATGTAAGGGAATATGAATTTCATGAATGTTAATTCTTGCAAAATATTTTTTTTATTAAATCTAAAAAATATCATTATTTTCTTATAGTAATTAACCACAATTGTTTGATTCCCCTAACCATATACCCTTGCTGACACAAACTATGAAAAAAGGTTTTAAGAGTATGCGATCGCGTACATCCATTTATAAGAGCAAAAATACTCGTAATTTTATTTGCGCTTTAAGTCTAATGTTAATACTTAAAGTAAAGCCAACAATGAAAACAATTACTGAATGAGACCCATGAAAACAATTGCATTAATGGAGACCCATTAGTGGGAATTAGCGAATTAAAAGTTCTGGCCATGCAAAGTGCCCATTTCAATGCAGTAAGAAATCTATTTCATGAAATTATAGTTAGTAGAATACTAATTCTTATCTTAATATCGTTACTATATATCATTCACTACCATTTACATGCAATCTAGGCACCAGTTTGAACTAAAATAAGTTTACTTTAAACGTAATTATAAATTATGTCACGGAAGTTAAAGGAATACCTTGGCAGCCGAAACGTGAAATATTTCTAGCTTTCCTTACTAGAAATAAAAATCAAATGCTCTTATAACGTCTTTTCTTTTATAAATTTTCGTTTAAAGTTCAGTGCTTCTACAAATATGTTGCAAATATTAATAACAATATTTAAAAACTAGATATTTATATCAAAATTTAAAAATTGTATTTGTAAAAAAAATGTAAACACTTTTAAAATTGTAAGCAAACGAGTTGATTATAAATATTTCTTTTATAAGCGGTAAAAAGTCTAACAAATAAGTTTTAAAAAATTTAATTGCCAATTAAAGTAAAGCAAGTGATTGCAAATAAACAACTAAACTTACCTATTAAATTTTCAAATGTTTCAATCAAATTAAACTTTATTCTATGATGCAATCTTATCTTTAACTACCCCACTCCAAACCACAACTAAAAAAATATCTTTCTTCACCTAAAATAATATTATTCCTTTTCTAAGAATCGTTCTTTCATATATATGAAGGAGCCCCGTTCGGGAAAAACGTTCTTCTCTGACGAACGTGTAAAGAGTGTCTCCGGTAAAACTGACAGCTCCGCTCCGGCTCTTTTCACTTGTGATCGTTTTCTTCCCTCTCATTGGTTCGCAGTTCGGGAAGCGCGGAAAATCCTTTTGTAAACAGAAAAAATAATTATTCCGAAAGAATAATAAACGCGGAAAAAGTTTCGGTGGATGTTTGTCGTGCGGTGTTTGTCTATCGGTGGCCATATGAGTTTCGGTGTTTGTAAGTCTTCACTGTCGATTGGTGTATTGAAGTGACGGCACGTGTGAGGGGAACTGCGAAGAAAATGTGTTATTTTAGGTTCAATTAATTTTAATTAAATGCTCTAACTTTTAATAAAACTTAAAGGGTTAATACTTCTGTTTTAGCAGTAAGAGCAAACTCTAGAATCACTCTATTATTTTGATAATATTGTTCCATTTCACTTGGTGTATATTTAAACAACACGGCTATTGTATTCTTTTACGGATAAATGTAAGGACATAGATTAGAGAAAAAAGACATAAATTTTGAAAAATGGACATATTTCTACTTTAAACCTGTTGATTCTTAATATCAGCATTTTAGTAACATTCTTTGTGTGTTGTTTTAATAATGATTGCAAACTTTACTTTTATTTAGTAACTTTTCACTCATTTGAAAATATAAATAACCATTAAAAGTTCCATTACAAGAAGACCTTTATATACTCCTTTCGCGTTTTCGTCAATATTTTAGAATATTTATATAATATATTTTTTATAGTCATTATTTTATTTATTATTATTATTATTATTTTGGTATTTCTAAAAAGAGTCGACTGGATTTGAATAGTTATCCTTTTTCAAAGATTTTTTATATCAATTTCGTTAAACCTTTTAAATGTAAAACTAAAACAAAATTGCATTTTACTTTCAAATTGTGTGCTTATTGTACTGTAAGTAAATATACTATTAGATTTTAATAGTTGAGATATGTGGTGCAAGGAAAATTTCAACGCCCTAAAAAAAGATAAATTTTTTGATGAAACGTCTTACTGACTTTAGATGGGGGTTTTTTTCTGGAAAAATAACAACCTAAAAACAATTGTAAGAGAAATCTTCTTATTTCTAAAACCCTATTTAACGCAAAAGTTTTAAAAATTCTTATGAATATTACACATAAAAGCTACTATTTTATTTATGATGTCAAGTTTTACTTTCTGATGTTTGTAAATGATTTGACAAAGCTCAAAAGATTTGGCTAAATGCCATTATTGAATATTTGTAACGTCAGCTTTATTCTTAAACTGAATAAATTACAAAAGTTTTCTAAACTTTTATTTAAAACTTATTTATTTTATGTGAAAAAAAATAATTTTGAGAAATTATGTAAAAAAAACTGAAAGCATATAATTATTTCTTTCGATTCTTACATTGTGAAACTTTAAATGCATTTTTCTCTGTGCTTTCTCTGTGTTTAGTTGTAATTGGTGTTAAATTTTTTGAAACACTAAAACTTTTTTTAATTATTGCCTTACAACTATAGAAGTTTTTTAGCATGTTACAATACATACTTTTATTATAAATTGTCATCCTTATTGCTTATTAGAGTTATAGGTTTTTTTTAATAAAAAAGTTCAGATAAAAACACATTTTAAGGAAATTTTCATTGTTTTATAAATATTTATTTATTAAAAATAAAATCATTAGTCTTTATCAAATACGAATGGTTACTGTATTATGGCTTGAAGGACCTGCGAAAAAAATTGGAATTTAAATAGAAATACTTTAAAAAAAGTTTTGGAATTTTATAAAAATTACTTATATATTTTCTTTTTTGTAATACAGTGGCCGCCGCTTTTTGGAATCACTGGTTAATTGAATCAGCCGCTTAATTGGAATAAATTTCGTAGAACAGAACGGAATCACTTTTTACATTGAAAATCCGCCGCTTATCGGAATCAAATCACCTTTTTACCGCCGTTTTAAGGACTCAAAAAATTCTATAAAAGTCCCTTTTTTCTACGATTCGTGGTAATTTTTTTTACCCCAAATGACCTCTAACTACAAATGCGAACCAAAGAGGCGCCGACGAATCCATCTTTAAAAAAAGGTAAATCGCAGAAATTGTATATTAAGGCAAGGAGGGAGAGAGAGAACTATAGTGGGGGGGGAGGGGGTAGAGGGGGAAAGAATTTGTAATCGACACGTGTGCATGAAGGTGTAGACAGTAGACTCATTTTGATTTTTTATCGATTAAATTAAGTACGTTTTCGGAGTGTTATAGCGATGTTTAAACGGCAAGAGCTTAGCCAAAAAATAAGAACTCCTAAAAAATATTTATAATCTGGAAAAATGCAGCCAGAGAGAAGCTGCAATTAAATAAGGACTTTCTCAAGCAACTTTATGTAAGATTTTAAAGAGAAGAAATGAAATTATAGAAAGTTGCGAAACATAGCCCAACATAAATCGGAAATGTCAGCGAGTTGGCAAAGCAGAAGACGTAGAAAACGCTTTATTAGAATGGTTTAAGGCCGCGAGGAGTAAAAATATGCCGGGCTCTTCAAATATTAAGAACTTTAGAGCAACGGGGTGTTATGTGTGATGATTATAATTCCTCTTATGACATTGAAAGGAAGGTAAACGAACTTATCAGTTATACGACAACGCAGGCGAAAACAACGAAGTATTCATTCAAGTAAGCAAAGTTTAACTAAATTTTAGTACTATAGTAAACATTGTTGTTTATGCTTTTAAATTTTGTTTTAAAATTATACATAATATCGTTCAAATTATTAAATTTTTGTAGGTATTCGTATATTACCTGTTAATTTGTATAACTCTGGATTTTATTAAACATAACATAACGTGTTTTTCTTAATAATATGTAGTACTAGTTAGTATTACTCAGTAACAAGTATTAAAAAAATCATATTATGTCTCATGATGACAACTTTTTCTTTATAATTTCATGACTTTCGGTTAAATGGTTCAGCCGCTTTATTGGTTCAAAACGTACTGGGACGGATGTGATTCATTTAAGCGGCGGCTACTGTATATTGATTTTAGTTATTAATTTCAACAATAAACAATAAATTTTCTAATCAAAATGTTCTTCTTTACAGAAAAGTTTAAGTATTACCGTGTCCACTAAGGTATGCAATTTTTATGTCTAAACTCGAACGAACGATGCTACTAGTGTGAAGAGGAGATAAACTCTTCAAATTCTAAACATTCTTGAGAAACTCCAATCTAAAATTAATTCTTTAAAAAATTCATTTTATACATAAAAAGTTGACAACTTTGGAAGTTTTATGTTTTCGACAGTTTAAAGATTTATGTGTCTCTTTTCCATAAAAACTGCTTTAGCTTATGGGGTTTTTAAAAAGGCCAAATAACTTAATTTTAATATTATGATCAAAGTTCGATTTTTGAAAAATTCTTCTGTCAAACACACTTAACTAACTGATAAAAGCATGTATATTTTTATTAAATTGTGTTCAAACGGTTCTAAATGAAAAAAAATATGAATTTTCTTAAAGTTAAGTTTCAAATATGGGCCCAAAATGTAATGTCGGGCCCAAAAAAATGAGTTAACAATTACTTGAAAATGCCGCCCCGGTGGCTGAACGGTTAGTGTACTAGCCTTTGAAGCTGCTGAGGTCGGGTTCGAATCCCGGTCAGGCATGGATCTTGTGACTGTCAATAAATGTTGTTATTTGTCTATGTGTTATTCATTTCTTTGTGACTTTAAAATTTCTTTCTGTGTCTGTCCCACTTGACGAAAGCTTATAAGCGGTTCTCTGAACAAGCACACAAGCTGGAATATATATGTATCATACCATAGCATACCATACCATTCTTGAAAATTGAGCTTCCAATGAAAATAGGTGATGAACAATACGTGTTTTTTCATTATTTTATTGAAAATGAACTATAAAAAGATTTGAAGCTACGTAAACAGCACGAAAATGACTTATGTATTTTTTATTTAAAGAAAACTAAAATATAAAGTTTGAGATATAGGTAAAAAAATTTTTTTTAACGAATTGTGTTCCTCTACCACTGAACAAACAATTTTAAATCTTTTATAAGGTTGTACTAAGGAAATTTGAAGCGCATTTCATTAAAATTTAGGTACTTTTTTCATACAATAAAAAAAAAACCTTTTTTTTTAAAGTGAACTTTTTTAAACAGATCTAACTTAAAATTTTCTATAAAAATCTGAATATGTTTTCTTTGAGGAATGGGACTCCCCTAATATCAATATTGCAAATAATGTCACAACAATAAAACTTTTTTTTCACTAATGGAGCTGCAATATTGGCGGTCAAGCCTTTGTAGCATAGTCCCCAGAACTGAAAGCAGTTTTTTTTTTGTGACTCTCGCTACCAATTTTGACGCACAGATTACAGTGAAATCTGAGCTCTCTGTAGATGTTAAAGTAAGCCGAGATATAATTTTGCCAAGAGAATCCATGTGGGCCCTCCTGGATCTTTTACATGCCACATAATCATAAGACATGCGTGCCCAAGATTTTCCCATCCAGAAAATCCTGCGACTGAGCCATGCTCGAACCCACGATCTTGGGCTTACGAGGCGGACACGTTTATCTTCTCAGCCACTGAACCACTTACAATAAAACTTCAATAGAGTAACAGAATTAATTATACTTTACCACTGCCAAAATTATGATTTTAAATAAATTTAAAGTATTTGAAAGTATAAAAAAGATACAACTTATTCGAATTCCATAGCTAAATTAAAAGCGTTTTATTTTAACTCTATGATTTTTACTAAGTTTAAAACCCAATACTCAATGTTTACTCATTTCTAATTTCTTATTGCTAATTATTTCAAATCAATATTTACTCATTTCTAATTACTAATTGCTAATTTTTTCAACTCAATGTTTACTCATTTTTAATTGCCATACTAATAAATCAAACTAACACTTTATATGTACGTCTTTAAGTAAATACATTATCATTGAAACTTACTCTAAAAACTAACTCTTGTGTTTCAGCAAAAACTTTCCCATCGTTGAGAAAACCCAAACTCTTCCAAATAATTTATTGTATTCCATTCGGGATTTATAGTGATGATTTTAAAAATTATACAATTTAAGGGGACACGGTACCCAAAGCATTATTTCTAGAAATAAAAACATAAAATTGTAAGTTAAAGTGGTTTTATATATAAAGTTCACTCTAAATAAAAATTTTCAAGCAATAAAAACAAATATTTACAAGTAGTTTTTAATTTATTTAAATAAAAGTCAAAATTTTGAACTTTTTTTAAAAAAACTACTCCTCTTTCAATTTTGAGAATAACTCCACCAAACTTTTATAGTTTGTTTGTAGTGCGAATTTTTCGAAAACTGTGCATAGATTTTGGAATATGAGCTACAGTTAAAAAGTAACAATACTAAAAATCACGATTTATTGAATACAACATCTTTTTAAAAAACAAATATACATAGTAGACCCTATTCCATGCACAATTTTGTGCACCATATATATAAGAACACTAGTTAAAAATTTCAAAATTGTAACTTAATTAGCGAAAAAGCCTTAGGGATTTATTAAACACAAGAATTGAAAATCGCGATACAGAGAAAAAAGGTTGAAAGCTGACGAAATACCTGTTCAAACTTATAGGAATGACCCCCTCCCCCTTAATTTACATTTTTTTAGTGCAGTTTGGAGTTATGTCGTATTTTCTGTTATTAATAAATATTTCATTATTCTTCGAACTGCAAATAGAACAATCAGATGCTTAATACCATCAAGTCAATTAGCGCAAGAAATTTAATGAAAATAGTTGTATTTTTGTATTTTGGTTTTTCGAATTATAAAGTAGAGCAAGATGCTTTGTTTGGAGATTTTTTTGTAAGATTATAAATATTGTGTACTTATGGAGATAAATATTTTGTTGATGATATCTACTGTTATAAACCTACTTATTTAAGATACGAATTTCAATAAATATTTAATTCACGAGAAAGTAAGCTATTTAAATTCATTTAGAATTTATTGTTTAAAACCATATTTCCACACCAGGCAATTTTAAAGCACTTCTTGCGACTTTAAAAATATATATATAAGTTTAAAAAACTATGTGCGTTGCTGAAAACCTTGTAGTCGGGACACTGGTTTATTAGTCGGTATACCCCAGAGAGAGTTAAAGAAAAAAAATATAAATATTCTTCTAGGTTGCTAAAGTTTATAAGTGGGACACCTTACCAAATAACTTGTTCAATTTTCGAAAAATTTCTAGTTTTCAAAAAGAGTAAAAATACTTTTGAAGTGAAGTACCAAAATATATATCTTGCAAAACTTTGGCCTCCTAAGTATATGCCCCTATATAAACGCAGTTTAATAGAGTGGTTTATTTGCAATTGCCTTACGTCAGACGTGTAAACTATCTGCGGAAACGTCAAATATGTTTTGAAAACTCTGTGCTTTTGGCAAAGTCCTTCCGGATTAGTTTGGAAGGTTTTCGTTATAAACAACTCTCTAATACAAGAAAAGGAATTAATAACTTGTCAAAATTAAAAACAAAGTTTACTGAGATTACTAAAACCTTGAGTAAAATCTAGATTTAATTAATATTGTGCATAATTTAACCCTTTCAGTCCCCATGTCAATTTGGCATTATAGAATGCATTTTGAAATAATTTTGTGATTGTATATTGCCATTTATGATATCATAAAGCCAATCATTCAATTGTTCAAACTTTTTTCAATTAGAAAATGTTTTGTATTCCTTCCAATAGATATCAGCCCTATTTTTTTTATTATGATCAGAAACATTATTATGCCAAATGGCATCACTGGGACTGAAAGGTTTATTTAGGATACATATTAAAAGGAGCAAAATTAGTAATTTTGATAGTTAAACTCGTGTTTTTCATTGATAAATTTCTTTTTTTCATGAAATTGCCTTTTTTTTATTCAGTGACAATGTTGTTTCAAATGTCAAACCCTTCAAACAAATTGAAACTGAAAATCGGTCAGTTAGAACAAGAGTTGAAACGATTCGAACGGGCAGACAGATGGACCGATATCTCCATCATATCAATAATCTAATTTTCATTTTTCAATTGTTTTAAGTTTTAAAAAATGTATCGTTAGTTGTAGTATTTATGCTTCATAAAAGTTTTATTTAAGAGACAAATTTGTCCCAGCCTGTGATACTTAATTCCTTAGTTGCATGAGATTTTAGTATTGAGAAAAGCAGTTTCGTGTAACAAAAAAAAGTTTTAATAAAATTTATAAAATAATTTTGGTCTTGTAAAGTAATAAAGTCAAAAACTTTTTTTTTATTTCCAGCTTTTAAGAGTAAAGTTGCGCCACAGAGATGGTGTAAACACCAAATGAGAGTTACACTACTAAAATACAAACACAAAAATTAACGACCAACACAATTTCCTGAAGTTAACTAATTTTCACCAGTCTCTAATGGTGCGGATCTCTCTTAAAGTAACGCAGAAACGGAGTAAGGTTACACAGTAAAAAGTTATTGAAATACAAGTGACAAAAAACTGCTTCCAAACCTACGGTGGAATTTGATTGTTTTTACTGTAATATATTAAAATGCATACCGGTAAGAAATTGTTGTATAACTATTTTTTAGTATACGCTAGATGGTATTTTTACAACTGCAGAAGTGATGATGATTAGATACAGGTTTTTTTTTTCATCTTCGCAGCTAGAAATTTCTGTGCAATATAACATGATTTTTTTTAACAGAAAGTCAAATTTTGTCCGAAGGCAAAACTTGACCGCAATTATTTGATTACAAAAACGTCACTATACCGATTACTCGATACTTACATCTTAAAACGAACGAGCGATTTTAACTCAGTCTGATTGATTTTCACTCTTCCAGTCTGGAAAACGCACTTCTCCTTTTGGAGTGGATCCTTTGTGTGTTAAACCTCCGACAGGATCACTCCAAACGAGTGATTTTAACACAGTCTGAGGTAATATTCACTCCTTTCCTGTGTCGAAAATGCACTTCTCCAACTGGAGTGGAATTCACTCTTTTGTTTTAAGAGTGTAATGGAATCCACAGTTTCGTTCACAATTACTTTTAAAACTTTTCACATTTCCATTTTAAAACTTATAAACGAAAATTTTGCCAAAATTTAGTATTGCGCATTCGCTTGGTGTGTTGGTTGAAGATTAAACTTCGTTTTGTGGGAAATTTCTTCGTTTTTTCAGTTCAGTAAACTGACTCTAAAAATTGAGTAACTTTGCTTTAAAAAAAAACAGTAACTGACTATTGTTTTTTACATTGTTGAGAAAAAACAAATCCTTAAAGACAGCTTACATTGTTAAAAATTTTGGTGCAGATTGCACCGGAATCTTAGAACTTTCTAACTGCCACCACTATTTGAAGCATAGATGCTCCACTTTTGCGGTGTATCAAAGTTGAAGAGAAGGGGGGGGGGGGAAATGAGGGTAAAATCGAGCTTTTTTAAAATCATCTAATTGAACACCTACTTTTTAACTAATTTTCATAGATTTTTTTTGTATATAACATACATTTGAACTGTTTAGATTTCAAATATATATTTTTTTTCCACCAGATGCTTCAATATCTGGCAATTTAGGGAACTTAGTTTTATAACCTCATTTTCCCCCAGGGTGGGGGAAAATGGGGGTAGCCTAAATGTAACGATATGATTAAATCAAAAATCATTAATATAAAGAACTAATTGAAGCAAACTCATTCCTAATATTCCTCAACACTTTTTTTCCCCAGAAAGGCTTATTTAGAGATAACAATAAAAATAGAATAATAGAATATGTAAGTAAGAGAGTATTGTCCTCTACTATTAAATTGAGGCTATGTAAAACTTTACATATTGCACAGCTTAATTACATTGCAACAACTTAATCTGCATCGTATATTTCTCAAAATTATATTAGTTTCCATCTTTGATTTGGTTAAGTATTCTATATTATATTTTGTATCATTTAGTAAATTAATTGCGAATAACTAATTGCAAATAATTGCTAATTGCCCTGGGCATATTCTTAAAGATGGATCGGTAAACTTAATATATTAAGTTAAATTTGAACAAATCTCATAAAATAAGTTTTTTAATAATGTTGTTTATTTTAATAACACTAAAATGGTTTTTAAAAAATATCCTCCAATATAATCGAATTTAAGTTCATTCCACGACCCAAAACTCCATTATATCTTGCATGCATAGCTAAGCCTAACCATACCACCACTTTACCCCACGACATTAAAAAAATTATAAAAAATTAAAAAATTCGAATTTTTCTTAGCTAATTGTACAGAAATACTCTTCGAAAATGTGGCTATTGCATGTAACAAAGCTCAAGAGCACAGCATGTTTTATGAAATAAATAGAACGAAGTTTTTAAGAGTGAATTTTAACAGCTGAAACAAAATTAGCTTAAGAACAAGAATTTCAATGAATTAATGGTGTTGCCAGATTCTAAAAACCAAATAAAAGTAGTTAGAGATCATCTAAAAATAATATTTCAAAGAAAAAGTCTAAAAAATTTTTTAAGTATAGTTGAAAAATTTATATTTTTTAACATACCCTCATTTTCCCCCCTACCACCATTTTCCCCCACCTCCCCCTACACGGGAAAAACCGATTGATTTCGTAGGAGGTTTTCCTCATTAGGCCTCTTTGGCGATGATATAGCGAATAATCGCCTAAACTGGTGTAAAGGAAACCAGTTTATGACTTTTTTGTGATTCTTCTCTTAGTGCAACCCAGAAATTCAGTTAAACGTTTTATTCAAAAGACTGTGTTCGTTCATCTTCATGTTAGTTAAGCTTTAAAAATAAAGTACGATTGATTGAAAATCACGCTTTTGTATAAAACAATTGGGGTAAGGTGTGGCAAGTGGGCCATTGGGGCAAGTGGGCCACCCCCCTTGGCATTTCCCGAATTATGGACGTAAAAAAAATCTGCTACAATATTTTTACGTATTTACTCCAATAGATGCAGGACACATTATGGCATCATTTTCATTTAAACATGTAACAAGGTACAATCCTTTTTGTGAATTTTTTTAAAATTGCATCTTTTCGTAATTCACGCTATCATACTATTTTTTTATTTATTTCCAAGCGGTGCATGATACAAAACAAAATGTTATATATTTTGAAAGTGTATAAAACATAGTATCTTTTTGTAGTGCCATGTACTTGTGATGTTGATACGGTTAAAAGAAAATTGGGTTGGCCCAGTTGCCCCGCGTTCGGGGTAAGTGGGCCACCACAATGGCGGGGTAAGTGGGCCAGGGGTAAGTGGGCCAGGGGTGGCCCACTTGCCCCAACTCTTTAATATACTTAAAAAAAGTCATATTCACTTATTCATAGGATTAGTCATATTCACTATTCATAGTCCTATTCATTGACATAGGCCAGTTTAAAATCAGTAGCCCTAACATTTTGTTTACACTACATGCAAAAATGACAAGATGAAAATTAACGTATTTTTTCTTGTAGTAAGCTTGCATGCCAGAAAAAGTTGCTATGGGGGAACTATTAAAGATACATCATTACTTTTTTTTTCAAACACTCAAAAAATCGTGTAGATTATTCCACTTGCCCCACCATATCTCTACCAGTTATGTGTAAAAATATATTAGGGGGGTGGCCCACTTACCCCACCTTGCGGGGCAAGTGGGCCACTCGGATGACCAAAAAGAAAAACATATTTTTTAAATTTACTTTTTGTTAATTTGTGTTAAGGTTATCATGGGTGCAGTAATAACATATGAGAGAATGGACCACAAAAAAAATAAGTTGTTAGGCCGATTATATCCAGTGGTATGAGGGTCTAAATTCGAATTATGCCAAAAAGGTGGCCCACTTACCCCACCTTACCCTAAGAGAAATTTTAAGATTCGTAAATTAATTGAAAAGTTCTAAACCACGACTTTTCTATCTACCGAGATACGCGCGATACACGATTCCGACGCTTGGACCATGCGAAGAAGAAAGTGAGAAACCGGTTTCCTTTCGCCAATTTCCTCCAAGCAGATACAGGTACAGCTGTGGAAATAAAAAAGTACCCACTTGAGGTTATTTCATCCGTTAGTCACCCTATAGAATCGGACCTTTTTGAGATTGTGTACAATTAACATTCTGAGTTAATTGCACGATACAAAATTTGCATAAGTGGCCGTCTTCATATTAAAAATATTACGATCTTTGAAATTTCCAATAGCAACACCCAATTTTAATAACTTAGAAATGTTAAGCACTCTTGAAAACCCTTAAATCTAAGTTTTTGTTACATTTGGATGAATATTTGACGAGTTATTCAATCGAATCACTTGTGGACCTTTTGGGGACCAACTCTAAAATGACAAGCAAGCATGCATGCAAAGCCGTCTTTATTTATTAATTACACACGTAATCTTATACACAGTCCTTTAAAGGGTAATTATAAAGTATTTTGTGATTTACTCAGTAAATTATGAATAAACATTTTTAAAAATTGGGATTTCGCTTAAACTTCTTGTCTTAAATTTATTTCTTTAAAAATATTAAGGGGTTTCCATTCATATTTTTTTAAAAAATCAATTTTATAATTATTTAAAAATATAAAAATTGTTTTAAATACCCCAATATTGAATGCATTTTGTTTGGGTTATTATAATTTCTTTTCAGTAAAAAATTCGTTTCATTATCTTAATTATTTATCGATCGGGATAGTTTTTTAAGTGCAACTCATTTAACATTATGGGACCTAAACTTTGCACGTCTCTAACTCCTCTAATAATGCTTAAAAACTAACAAAATTTGGCATTTCGTATTAACATAGGTCAGAGATTTGAAATATATATTCAAAAAGGGGTGTTGCTATTGGAAATTTTAAAGTTAGTAACATTTTTAATATGAAGATGGCCCCTTATGCAAATTTTGTGTCATGCAATTAACTCAGAATGCTAATTGTTCACAATGTCAGAAAGGTCCGATTCTTTAGGATGAATAACGGAAGAAATAACCTCAAGTGGGTACTTTTTTATTTCCACAGCTGTACACTCTTAATAAATCAAGCGGTTCTTCTCGTGTACTCTTCAGTTATGATGTTACCACAAAATTGGTAAATTCTCATTCCAAATAGTTGTGGCAGCTAAAAATTTCCAGGATTGCGGTCCAATATTGCGCCAGAATTTGTAACAATGTAGTATACGTTTGAAAGTAAATAAATATTACGAATGAACGAGAAGTCTGAATATCTTTCGTGTTAGACATGACTCTTTCAGAGTCACTAAATCATGTATTTCGAAAAGGTCGTTTGGTTTGTATAAACAACCGATAAGTAAAAATAGCACGTCCGAAAGTGACCGATTCTTTGCAGAAATTTCTCATCACTGTGTTGGGTCTCTTTGGAAAGTAGTTTATACAAATACATTGTACGATGTATTATATAAAAAAATAAAGTGATTTCTCACTCAGATTGCAATTATATATATTGTCTGTTTATTTTCGAAACTCAATTTGTAAGTGAATTTTTAATTGATACTGTTGGTTTTTCCAGTAAAAATTATATATTGTAAGGCTTGTTTCACGTTGAATCACGAATTCCATTTTATGGACAGTGGAATTTACCACTGTACAATATTTACAGTGGTAAATGAAGTGGACTTTTAACCCTATGATGAGAAAGCAAATTTGCTATGAGATGTAAACTTGTTTTCACATCATGAGATTTAATTTGAAATTTTCACCTGATTTTTTTTTTAATATTTTAAAAACTTTGTTTTTGTATTAGTGAATACCAGGTCCCTATTTTTAATCCTGAAATTTAATAAAATTAATAAATTTATGATTTTAAAAGTGATTTTTGTTGCTGGAAGATCTGAGAGTAGGGTGAATAGTGAGTCCCTCAGTAGTGTGAGTAGTGTATCCGTCGGAGGGTCAGCGGGTCCCCTTTTTTAAATAAAGACGTTGAAAAACTTGATACCCAAATGAAGAGTACACGGGAAGAACCGGTTGACTTATTATTAGTCTTCCCGTAATTGTGTCTGTGACAGGAAACCGGTTTTTCTTCCGGTTCTTCCTTCGCGGTACAAACGTGTGCCTCGTGTCCACTGATCTCTACCGTGAATAAGGGTTGTCGCGAAAGAAAAACAAAGCGATTAACCGGTTTTATTACACCAATTTATGCGATTTGTCGCTATCGTCGCCAAAGAGGCCTATTTAGGAAAGCCTTCTACGAAATCAATCGGTTTTTTCCCCTTACTCTTCACTTGAAATACTAGACCTACCCTGGCCTACCCGACTGTAAGACACCGCTCTTTGTGACGTCACGTTATTCGTCCAGTCTAATTGACGTCTTTTATGAAAACGTAAAAAAAATATTTTCATAACAGTGAACTGTTTAAGATATATAGGGAGGCAGATATCATCAAATAAGTAAAAGTCAACCGGATGAAATTTGCTGGACATCTGTGCAATGAACCGCGACTCTTTAACATCAAGAGTCTTCCACTAAAAACCAATCGGCACCAGGGCAAGAGGGAGGGCCCAAACATCAATGGATTGACTGTGTCGACGAGGATTTTAGAATGTTAAAAGTACAAAACTGGAGGTCGTTTTCCAAAACAAGATCAGAATGGAAGAAGATTCTTAAAAAGGCTTTGGCCTATAGAAGGCTGTCGAGCCGATAAAGAAGAAGAAATATTTTCACGTACTGCCGGATATACTTTTCAGGTTTTTGAACTGGTTACGTTCATATCTTTCGTAACAACCAACCCACAACCCAAAAGAGGCTTATATATGGTGGTCTTCATCCATCCCGATAGGACTTCTCTGGCCTAATTATTTGATTCTGCCTTGAGTCTACACGTAAGTTACTTCTGCACAGTCTGACCAAAGTATAAAAGTAAATAAAATTAGCCATCTATTGGTAAACCAATCATCCCAACACAGCAACAGTTTCACGGACATTCACCAAAGGGGATAATTAAATCATGTGTTACACAAGGGAGTAAGAAAACAATGTTACTCCGACAAAAGATTTTTGTTGGTTGCTCTCAGGACTAACTCTTTGATGTGTGTCTGGTGTGTACAAAGCTTAAGGGGGAATGGGCGTGCAGGACAGGGGGTCGCCAAACTCAAGTGTCTCAATGTTAATCCAATGGGAAAAAATTATTTTCTTTGCCACATTTCTCCGGTTGTATTGAATATTTTTACAAGCGGATTTTTTTATGTGATAAATGTAGCTGACTTACAGGTCTCTATCTTCCCACTTTTTGAAATTAGTACGAATATTTTTTTTTAATATTCAATAAATTATTTTACACAAAATATTCGAAGCAATTTCAAAAAGTGGGAAGATAGAGACCTGTAAGTCAGCTACATATATCACATAAAAAAATCCGCTTGTAAAAATATTCAATACAGCCGGAGAAATGTGGCAAAGAAAATAATTTTTTCCCATTGGATTAACATTGAGACACTTGAGTTTGGAGACCCCCGGTCCTGCACGCCCATTCCCCCTTAAGGATATACATCATTTGTTTTAATAATTGCAATTTTAGACTAAACAATTTTCAATTTTAATTTATCTTTATATTTTAAAGGATTTGTTTACAAAAATATTGATAACATGAATATTAACAAAAAATAATAATGGCAGAAAAAAATAATGATTTATAAAGTTATTTTATCCCTCTGTGGCGTTCATTACAAGATTAACTTTTTAAATGTATAAAATTCATGTGTTCTTGATAATGACGTAGTTAAAGAAGCTTATACTTCAATGATCTAGTATCATAACTTACACTCACCAAAGTATAATTAAGATATAGAGTCGGTCCGGCCACTTCATTGAAGATTTCCTCCCAATTGAATATTACCCATTTAAAAGCCGAGAATGAACCGACCGGACGCTACTTATTAGTTATACTTAGATTAATGTAATTCTTATGACTAGACTCTTCATTTTATTAATTAAATGATAATTTAAGTTTCGTCTTAAAATCTGAAAATAAATTCAAATAAGCCCTATTAAAATATTTAATCACTTATACTTCGCGATATTTCTTCTATCTATTTCTTCCTATTTTTTAACGACATCCTTAATTAAATAACAAAAATCAACTTTAAAAGTAAAATCACATGCATTAAATTAATCATTAAATATTAGTCAGTTTTTTTACTTGTAAAATGAGAAAGTGTTTACTAATTATAACCAGATGTAACAAAATGAGTACTTCTAAAAATGGCGGCTAGATATTCAAATAGCAATTTATTTCAGATAGGCAGATATGTAAACGAGTTATACGTATTCCTTTGAAATGTTTAAGCGTTCAACTCCATATATTCACCTAACGGAAACATATGCCTTTGGTTTCTGTAAATTAAAATTAACTTAGGGACAGAACAAATGACAGTTTGCTGTCACGCATAAACAACTCTATAATAGTTTCCGAAATTGCAATTTTCATTAACAAGTTACGCACTATAATTATCAAATACATTATTAAATGCTTAAATTCATCAGTTGTCAAGTAATACAATTCAGATATTTAACGTGACGTAATTCATTCCTGCTTTATAATTTATGTATTTCATTGCTGTTTCGGTGATTGGTGTTTTGGCATGGCAAGCTCGGCACCAGTACATTGGCTGACCAATCTATACCTCTTTTTCATTTCTGTGAAACTGTTGTCACTCATGAAAGATAAATAGGGATCTGCAAATTGTCAACAAAGTTTGGTACCACTAATGTACGAAATATAATACCACATAAGTTTTGAAAATTGAATGATCTATTTCGTCAAAAAGCATATTCAGAAATATAGTTCGTAATAATAGATCCTTGTACATGGCTATTATTTCAATTATAAAATTCAACCTCTTGCGACCTGGCGTCCCCATTTGAGAAATTTTTTAAAGCCTATCCACAAACAATTAACGCGTTAATTAGTTCCGAAATAAAGATGGTCCTATAGAAGAAGTTCCAAACATTAGTTTTCAGCCTTTGATTACAGGTATCAGTCATTTATTTCTATAAAAAAAATAAAGTTGAATGATCTTAAATACATTAGAGTTCTTAAAAAAAATTAGTAAAAATATTTAAGAACTTTTAAAAAGGTTATATAAGTAGTTAATTTTCAGTTCATTTTGAATTAAAAAAAAATTCAATATTCTGTTAACTACAAATAATACCGCCTTTTTTGTTGCATTTAAATCACAAAAATGTATCTTTTAGAGTTTAACGAAGGTCCCTAAGTAGCTATTAAACATAATTTTCTAAAAAAATTCTTTGAAATACATACTTATTAGCATATATTTGTATGAAAAGTATGCTTAGATTAAGAATATACGTGTAGGATTTTTCTCGGGACTTAAGAGGTTAATGCCATGGATTGTTTTGATAAATTTTTAGTGTTTAATTGGACGCATTACCCAAAAATTTTAATCCAGTATTTTTATCGCTAGCGTTCAAATTAAACTATTTTTACAAAGAACTAACATTCAATAAGCATATACAAAAAATTATTAATATTGAAACGTTAGTTTTTTCAAAACACTAAAAATATAAAATATATTAACGCTTTTCAAAATACTACTCCTCCTACAATTTAAGGAATTTTTTTAATGGATTTTTTTTTTCAAAATGTTCCCACAACATCTATTAATGAAAGTTGGTATGAATATTGAGCTACCAGTTAAACAAAAATAGTTATGCAGATTTATGTATAAAAATAGCCAAAAAATAAGATTTTTTTTCTAAATTTTCAACTTCATCACTATTTTAAAAAAAATTCTAATCACACTAGACCTTGTCCCATACCAACTTTTGTTTATGGTATACGCCTTAAGGGGGTATGGGACACTTTCAACTTTTTTCTTTAATATTGCAGATATCAATATAATTTTTTTTCCATAAATGTATACTACATATACTTACACTTTTAGATAGTCAAAGGTTTTAAATTATCATTATTTATTTTTTAAAAAAATAAAATGTGTCAAAAAGTGATGTCTCTTATTTTTGTTATAAGTCAAAGACTTATTTATTGGCTAACAAATGTTTAGCATTTTCATAAACAGAAAAATGTATTTAACAAACTGTCTTTACCGATTTTTCATATTTGCCATAGTTTTTTTAAAAAAAATTATTGAAGTTTTTTTTAATAATTTCACAGGTTCACTTTTTTTATAAGAATTAATAAATAAAGAAATAAACTATTTACAACTAATCCCTAAAGACAAATTAAAGATATATGTTTAAAAAATATGAGTTAAAAATTTTGACACTCTATGGGCAGTAGATTTTGAGTTATATCAATTTAAAGTCTAAAAATCATCGAAAACACGATCAAGGAGAAAAACAGCTTTGAAGTTTATCACTTTCCTTACTGAAGCGCTCCAAACCGACCGAACAACTAAGGATTCGATAACGTTAATCCTATCTAATATTACGAGGAAGCAAAGATTATAAACGTGGTTGGCCAACACAGATGTCATGACACAAAAAACTACATATCTCACGTTCTACTGCAGATATAAATAAAATTTTTGTTTTAAATTATTCTAAAATATTTGTGTTATTTTTTATGATAATAATATTTTTTTTGATTTTTTTGAGGATTTTGTGTCCCATACCCCCTTAATACAGGAAAAAAAATTGGAGCTCTACATAAAGGAGCTCAACTTAAAAGCCTTAGGCTTTTAACCATTCATACGCTAAAAAAAAATTAAAATTTAAAAAATCAACAGAAAATTTCAAAAACAATTTCGCAAAAACCCCATATTATTTTCAATAAACCTCTATCATTCTAAATGATACCTTCTTTTTTGCAATATCTTTATATCACAGAGTTATTACTTTGCTAATTAAATTAAAATGTTTTATTAAAAACGACAAGTAAAACGTCAGCTTCTCACGTTTAAGTTTACCACGCACATTTACTTCAATACCCATTAACAAGCCTCTATAGACTCTTCAAGTGTTCTGACAAAACCATTTTAGTCTTACTGTCTTTACACATAAAAAAACTTAAGATAGTCTTGAAGAAAACTTGATTTTAATCGTCATTTTTTTTTATTTAAACATTACTGGGACAGCTAAAGAGTAAGTTTTACTAACCAAGACTCAAGCCTATACATTTCAGGTAAAAGTAGTGTCAGGTTTTGCTTTTCGAATAAAACCACCAATTTTCACTTACAGAGGTCTTTGCTTCTTTTCTGTCCAAAGAAAAAATTTAATGTTTAAAATATACTCTCAGAAAGCCTGACTTCATTCATAATATTGTATTTTTTCTTGAATATGTAACAACCTTATTTTGCACTGGTCAGTTTAAACACTTTCAGTCCCAGTGATGCCATTTAGCATCATCATGTTTCTAATCATATATTAAAAAAATATTAGGGCTGACATCAATTTTGATTAATAAAAGATGTTTTCTAATGGAAAAAAGTTTGAAGAATCGAATGATGTGCTTTTTGATATCATAAATATCTATGGTCGATAAGAAAAGAAATTCTAAAATGCTGATGCCAAATTGTCATTGTAACTGAAAGGGTTAAATTTAAAATTATGCAATATTTATTTAAGAGGAATTTATTCACCAATTAGTTGCTGGAATTGAAATTAAGTTGTGGTTTTTCAGAACCATGAACAACTACGTTAAAAAAGGAATATTTCTTTTGTTTTCTTGCAGAAAATTTAGTTTTTTATATTTTCAGAAATTTACTGTTCAAAATAACAAGATTCCAAAATCGCATTTTATTTCATTATCATGTAATTTAGTTTGACACCTTGAATTCTCTCAAAAACAATTTGATATATTTTTTTGGTGTATTCAGGGTCTTTCGACCTTCTCATAATTGTTTGCTTGGGTATAACCATTAAATTCGTATGTTGGAATGTAAGATAATGTTTACGCCATAAATGTGATGGAGCAGAAATTTCTCTAATTATGCAAGCTCATAAAGCTTTTTCTTCAGTGGAAAGTATCGTCTTTTTTCTAAAAAAGAAAGTAAGCGAAATAAAAATGGCAGACAATAGTAAAAATTTCTGTACAATTTTTAGTTTTTGAAGAATAAAATTATAGTTATAACTACTTGCTGGAATATAAATTCGATCCTTACTATTCAATTTTTTTATTTCTATCATCCTTAGCATTCACAAAAAAAATTAGAATATAATAATTGATGCTAGTATTCTATCTTATTTCATTATAATGTTAAAAAATGAAAGATATATAAATTTCGTGGTACGATTGCTATCTATTAAGGTAGTTTAAAACTATATTTGATTTTCCAACATCATAATTATTTCTATTATGAATACAATTATTTTGATTTTTTATGGGCCCATTCGATGTATTAAATAAATTTAAAGAAAAAGTTAAATATAATAGATAGTAAGATTAACTAATATAAATTGGATTGTATAGATTTTTTATTTGATTTTTAGGTATTAAAATACATGATAATATTTCTGCTTAATAGTTTATGTATTTCTCTGAGGTACAAAAACGAATAAACACTTCACCTGGATTTCCAATTTTCCAGCAAGACACATAATTTATAAAAAAAATATGGATATATTTTATTTTAACTAAATTTTAGGATTTAATGCCTCTAGGAATTATTTATTATCAACTTATATGGAAAATAAAGTTTTATAAAATCTAAAGATATGAAATTTTAACTTATTTTAAATTTATGCAGTGAAAACATGCTTACACTTCAGGCAATTTTCTTATAACACAGAGGAATATATTACGTGATATTATTTATGGCCTATGTATTTACATACTCAACCATTTACAATTGAAATAAAACCGTTTCTTTTGTGAAAATATACTATATAGATAAAATAAAATATGTTATCTCGAATTTTCTCTTTACTTATATCCCGGGGACATACTTAAACAAAGCAAACTTGGTATGCAGTTACACAGGGTGAGGCAAACAAAAGTGGCTCCGGTCTAGAGATAGGAATACGTTGAAATGCTTGGCGAGAAAAACTCTTGAATCCGCCAGAAACCTGTTTTTGCATTGGTTGGATCGGAATCAGCTTCACGTTGGAGCTACTCATGGACAAGTGTCGAGTTCAGATCTTAGTTCGCATTGTATAAAGACGTCCCATAATGCAAATTTTGTGTCTTGCAATCAATTTAGAATGTTTTGTATCCCCCCAAAAAACTTCGTAAAAGTAAACAAACGCCAACCTCAAAAAAAAAAACCTATGCATTTATTTTATAACAAAAAACAAGTCATTTTGAAAGTTGTAGCTAAAAAAGCCCTGATATAAAATGAATGCCAATCTCTTATTTAAAACTTCCTGGTCATAATTAATAGTATAATTTAAGTTTCGCTGCCATAAAAAAACTGTTTGAGGTTGGTGCCCCCCCCCCCCTTCCCCCATCTTAACCACCCTCTATACCTTTATATAAATGTATTGAGATTATATATTTGTTAAAAAAAATTTAACAGTATCCTTCGCTATTTTGATTTAGTAATTCAAGTTCATTTGCGTGACTTAGTTTTTTAGGGGGATAAAGATGGGCACCAACCTCAAACAGTTTTTTTTATGGCAGCGAAACTTAAATTATACTATTAATTATGACCAGGAAGTTTTAAATAAGAGATTGGCATTCATTTTATATCAGGGCTTTTTTAGCTACAACTTTCAAAATGACTTGTTTTTTGTTATAAAATAAATGCATAGGGTTTTTTTTTTTTGAGGTTGGCGTTTGTTTACTTTTACGAAGTTTTTTGGGGGGATATCAGTAGTTTTTTTAAAAATGATAAAATACACAGACACTATATGACTACAAAATTGACGACAAGATTTCAATGTTTATTGAGAGTTATATAATTTCCGAGAACCAAAAAATGTTATTTCTTACTCTTCACAGAAAAAGCAAAGTGTTTAAAAAGTTTGAATATTAATATGAACTGAATCTGGCAACCAAATATGAATGTTTACATTTATTCCATTATCATTCATTCCATTATCGTTGTTGATATATTTTCTTTAAATTAAAACGCAAAAAAAAAATGGCGCATTCCGTTTATTAAGTAGAATTCTAAAGTTTTTTTTAATCTGTTGATTCAGATATTTGATTAATCATATATTTAAAAGCTGTAATGGCGGCTTGTTCGTTGTGTTTTTGAACTCTGACGCTCTTTAATGAAAATATAGCAAACCTCGTTTGGCCTCGTTTTTGGAGGTACTTGGCCGCTAGGACGGCTTGTTTATCGCGCATTCATACCGCCAATAGTAATATAGATTTTAATTAATTAAAAATAGAAAGAGATATTTTTGAAACTTCAAACCTATGAAAGGGGCTGAATTGCGGCATTCTTAATCGTTTAGTAAAAACAGCTTCGATATTCATAATCTAGTAATGGCTGTAGGTCTCTTCAAAAATTAGGTTAAAATTTGACTAAAACTGCTTGAAAGATTTCATTTTCGAAAATTTCCATAATTTTTTTCTCCGCTGCTTTTTGTTCTAGAATATCCAATTTTTTTTTATTTAAAGTAATCTACAAAACCTCTCTACTGTATTTTTTTTATTGTTCCACGATGTTTAGTTTGTCTGGTAGAAAATAAAATCAATTTTGCTGTTAACATAGCGAAATGTTTTCTGTATATATACATAACTGCCGTTTTGCCCTTGGCGTCATTTTGAGATTGGCGGGCGGAACGACCGTTCCGTCTGATTACCAAAAACAAAAAGGTCCGATTCTCTAGGATAAATAACGAACGAAACAATCAAATAATCACTAGTGGAAACTTTTCTGAATCAGCTCTAAAAACCTTGTTTATATTTCAACTAGCTTTAAAAAGCGTAGTTGCCAGCAAATAAGTTGCCAAGCGTTTGTTTGGGCTAAATATTGAAGCAATCAATAGCTTCAGTTAGTAAAGCTGTTTTTGTATTGGCTTTAGACTTGGCAACATTTCTGTCGTATTCTTATCTCTAGACTGGGGCCACTTTTGTTTGCCTCACGCTGTACTAGCTAAGAGTCTATAGAATAGAATACGTACTTGAAAATCAAAAGTAAATTCCCTTTGAAATAGTTTTGTGGATGTATTTCTGAGTAGCCATTTATTTGAAGCATCTCTAACTCCGATTCCCCGTGGTTGACGGTTCGTTAAACTGAAGTACATTTTCAAAATCTTTCTCAATGGAGATTTTCAAGCTGAAAGAGAAAAATACAACAGCATCAGTTTTTGTGGTTTTATTGACATGAAGTTAAAAAGAAACAGGAGACAATTGGAGTGGAAATAAACACTGCAAAAAAAAAACATGATATTTTACAGTTATTTTGGATTATTTGTGCTGTAAATGCATTGCTTTACAGTCATGACGCACAAATACAGTACTATGAACTGTAACATATTGTTGCACTTACAAACGAACAGAATTTTTGTTTTAGTTTCTATATTTGTTTAAATATTTTTTTAGATATGGTACTTAATTGGCAATGTTTAATTATGAAAAAAATATTTCGGAACCTTTAATGTATTTTATTCGATAATATAACAATAATCTTTAAGAACTATTTCCACATGATGTGATACAAGATTGGACCGCATTACAACCTCAATGAAATCTTCAAAACAGAACTACCGAAGGCCGCCACCCGCCATTTTTGAAAGATGACATTTTTGGATTGGAACTTCGAAAGCGTTTAAGTAAGTTTCTTTTCTTTCTGTATTCTATTCTATCTTATTCATTATATAACATAGTATATATATTAATTTATATATTGAAAGAATCCTGTATTCATATATTCTAGCCGCCTGTCGCCATTGTTAAGATACATTTTGATTGTGTTAGTTTTGTTCGATTCTAAGTAATTTTTTGTTCGCCTGTACGGGATTTTTTCCCTTGGTGTGACACTGACACAGTTTTGTCGTATTATTTCTTTGTTGTTTTTGTTTTAGTGATTATAAAGATAGTTGTTATAAACAACCAATCTATGTTGATTATAAACTATGCAACGCTAAAATTGCCCTGTATCGAAACAAAAAGTGATCGGAAGAGTGTAATCTCATAACTTTTGTAGCTCCGATTCAGGCAAGTTGAAACAACCAGAATATTTTCTTCTGATCAAGTGTCAGTGAGTTGTGATTACAAGAACAGTTTGAATTTGATTACGTTTAAAACTTTTAAGCATTTTTCTTCTTCAGCCTATACTGTGGTTTTTGATTTTAGACAGGTTTAAGTTTGAAAAGAATATGGGAGGTCGTCTTATAGACGCTTTGGCTTCATATATATTCAGATTATATTTTGCTTGTAATTTCTAGTCTACTAAAATAACAAGCTTTTTCCAAAAAAAATACAACAGAAATTGAAAGGAATTAAAAATAATTTTTTATTTATTTATAAACGAGTTAAATATTCTGGTAAATAAGCAACTGTGAAATATACCTATTGCCACATAATAACCATGTAGTTCACAATCAAGGTGTTGTATAAAATATTTTTCCATAGGAATAAATATAAATAACTAAATATTTCACCAAGTATTTTTTAATTAAGTTCATAATCAAGATTGTATTCCATTTGTAAGTTCTAAATATATATTTTTTTTTACTTTAAGCAAATAATTATTTAATAACGTTGAAATTTTAGTTGCTTATTGAAGGGGTAATGTTATATTTTATTTCTAAAATTGTAATTTTTTTTTTTAAGATCAATCTTGTAAATTTTGATGGCACCCATGCATTGTCTTAAATGATACAAGCAATTTGTAAATGTGGACCTCCCCAAAAAAGCTAGTTTTTTTTTGTTTCGGCCTAACTTCTAAATTATCTGCTAAAAATTTAAAACTAGCTAATCTTCGACTAATATTTTTTATGATTAGAATAATTAATTTGTATGCATCATGAACCATAAGAATACGCTTTGATTTCAACCTCTTTGATTTCAACCCTGTGCAAACGATACTTAGAATATTTATTTCACCTGTTTTATATCTTCATTTTTTATTGAACGATTGTTGGCAAGCATTTCCGTCCCATCAAGTTATATTGATATTTTTAATTCGATAGATTTAGGCACACACATCTGTTTTGATATTTGTACTTTTTTATAACTTTACTTTAAAAATTATACACATTCTCTACAGGGTCAGGAAAAATTAAATTGCTGTTAAAAAGTTATAAACTTGTTATCAGTACTATAAAAATTAGTTATAATAATATAAACCTTTTGTGTTTCACAGATTCAGTACACAAGTTCAAGATAATGTAGTGTAATCGTTTCCGGCTGCCTATTTCTAGCCTCCATTAGGAGCTTTGACACAGCGAATAACGCCTCGTAATTTAGAACCCTGGTCTAGTGGCGAGGTCGACACCTGATCGGGCACCCAACGAACTTCGAGCGACATCGTACGCTGACGTCGTCGGGACTTAGGACTCCACAGATTGAGCGAGCACGTCTGTCCCAGTGTACTCGGGCCCATCCGTCACGAGTTGGATTTTCTACTCTTTCCCAGTACAGATATCCGATTTATAGGATGACTGGCAGTAGGTGGGATTCGAACCCCCGCACTCCTGAGAGGGCTGAATCCAGAGGCGGATACGTGCAGGAATTTTTCACTTGAAACTTGACTTATCAAATGCTAGTCTTAATCTTTCTTCCATGATTAAGTGGATTAGCCGAACCGTGTAGGAGTTTTCAAGACGTATATGCAGAATCTTGTGAAATTTTAATGTAAAATAAAGTGTTGTTGATTATATATGTTTATATTGGTATTGTATTTTTTAAAAATATATTTGATATTTCTTTCTATTATATTTTTATATACGGCTGTTTAAACTAGTTAAATGTTGAATTTGCAAACTTACACATTTTAATTTTTATAATTATTCTTTCTGAAAAAGTTGGATAAAACACCAACATTAGATTTTGTCATTGATGAGTATTTTTTTTTTTACATATTCTGTCATTCATTTAATTTTTTTTTACGAATTTGTGTGAGTATTTGAAGGGTAAATTTTCAAGAAGGGGTGGTCGAATTAAAAAAAAATTAAGATTGTTATCATTTCGAATTAACTGAAATGAGTTTGTTGGACATATTTTCCTTCTAGTTTGTTCGTACATATGATGGGCGTTATGCAATTAGTTTGGATAGTATAAATTTATACATATAAAAAAATTTAACTTTATTAAAGAGGAAAAGGTGGCAAATTGCTTATGTTTAGGGAGTGGTTCTTTGCTCCCCACCCTCCTTTGTTTCTGTGTGTAATTTAAAAACAATTTATATTGTGTGTGTGTATGCTTTTTTCTTTTGTGTGTGTTTAATAAAAAGATTTATGTCATGCTTGAAAAAATTTATTTTATTTAAATTTTTTGAAGACCATTGTATCTTTATAAAATGAAACAGACCTTTTTTTTTACTATCTCGACAATTAAAAATAATGAGAATTCCAATACAGAAGTAAGTTTTATAATGTTTTGTAGAATTAATTAAAAAAAATTATAAGATTTTTCTATTTTTCCTACTTATGGTATTCATTAAATAATTTTTCAGTAGCTTATTTTTAACATTTGCAATCCCAACATTTTAAATAGATTATAAAAATGCATTCACATTATTACTGTGAGGACATTAATGTTAATTACTCTTGTTTTATTCCTGTGTTCAAAATAGGAAATAGCCTGAAAATACTTGTTTCCCTGGTAGTAAAGGAAAAATCAAACGTGTCATCAGGACTAATTGTAAATAATACAATAAATACTAAAAACCATAGTGTAAATAAAAAATACAGTACTTGCAAATTAATAATACTGTAAATTTTACAGTCAAACTATCTCGCTAACATTACTATGTAGTGTAAAATCGACAGTAGTTTAATCAATCTACTACTGCATATTTTACAGCGACTACTGAACCAAACACAGTTCTTTGTACTGTAAAAAATACAGCAGTTACAATTTAATTGTACCATGAATTTTACAGTAAAAAATATCGAAACGACACTACTAAGTAGTGTAAAACTTACTATAGTCAAACCGTATTACTGCTGTATATTTCACAATAAATACTTAACCATAAACAGTACTTAGTACTACTAAAAATACAGTAGTTAAAAAATCAATAGTACTGTAAATTTTACAGTAAATAGTGCTGGCGCCCTGGGTGCCAGTACTTTTTACTGTAAAATTCACAGAATTTTTTTTGCAGTGAAGGGAAGCCGTCAGAAAATTGCATTAGGACAGATCAGAAATGTTATTATTAAATGTAAAACATAAATTTGATTTGATTACTGTCATCGCACGCAGGCAGCAAAACTTGGTAAAAATTAATAAAAAGATAAAGATAGTTCGGCGTGCAGTTCTTTCATAGAGCAGCTTGAGGTGTGGGAAATGCGTATTAGCATTTCCCGTACATGAGCAAAAAAAATATGGTTAATTTTATGACATAAAAATGCTTTAAAAAGTAGCACATTACCTTAAATAATATTTTTTTTTTGAAAAAACTACTTTATAAATTGATAAAATCTCATTTCAGTGTATTGTTCAAAGTAAGTATAATGCACATAATTTTGTTTTTTTTTGTTTTTTATGTTAGTTTCAAAGAAAAAGTGTTGTAATATGCAAATCCAAGTACATCCGTAAACCGAATGCTCTCACCAAATTTTCCTTTATATACTAAACCTTACTGTTATATTTGTTGTCTGTGTTATCAATAAAGATATTTTCATTTTACCTGCTGGTGGCTGTCACACTCTATTTAGTTTACACTCTGCTACAAAAAGGAACATGAAAAAGGTCAATTTAACAAGGTACCGACCTGCCTTAAGCCAAAAAAACAGCTCTCTCAATGTTAATTCATGATAAAAGGCATCATTTAATTATCTTAAATGCTTTAATTATAAATAAAAAAAATGACTGTGCAGTTGTAGGCCATCGCACAAGATCTGAAATTACATCATATGGTAGTCATTCTCTTCATTTGTAACAAATATGAGTTATAATTATAGTTTTTATTGAAGAGCCAAAAGTCGCTAAGTCGATGTAGTAAGCAGTACAAAAAGGCCACTGTAGAATAGCGCCAAATACTTTGGCGTAAGTTTTTATTTGGGCTTACTTCGGAGCGATCAATCGCTTCACTTGGCAAATGGTAGGCTAATAATTAGAGCAGTCATACGATTACTAAATAATTTACTGATAATTTTCATTTTAGAAGAGGGTCGTTTTGGACAAAAGGACGGAGATAAACGGGCATTTCCAGTGTGACAATACTATTTTTGTAATTTCATAGTAAATAGCATTCAAAAAATTTATTTTTTTATAGTATTTATTAAAATATTTTTATTTTGTAATTTATGAAGTAAATCACACAAATGTCATCGTTTTGAATCGTGCAATTATGAATGTTTAGCTTTCGTAGAACGTCTATAACTCAAAATATCAGACGCTAAAAGACAACAAATTTTCTGCAAGCGTTGTTCAGATGTTCCTAAGTTTCTTAAGACTAATCTAAAAATTACATTCAGAATTTCAAAAGGAATCAGCTTAATTCTAAGTAAAAGTTTTTGCAATTTTAAGTAAGTTGCAAAAGTTATTTTAATTTTATAAGTTTTGGAAGGAAACTAGAGGAGACCTGGATCTCTTTTAGAACTTTTAAAATTTTACTTAAAGAACTTGCACTGTTAAAAATTTTTGTTGCAAGGTTGCACCGGAATATTTATACTTTTTAGCTGTCACCACTATTTTCCGGCCCGGCGCAATGGTTAGTGTTTTAGCCTGTGGAGCTGGTGGGCTCGGGTGCGAATCCCGGTAAAGGCATGGATGTTTGTGCTTGTAAATAAATGTTGTTATTTGTCTATTGTGTCGTCCTTCTTTGTGTGTCTCTTGTGACTGTCTCTTCTGGCGAGCTGGGTAATGGGCTATAAAGCCTACACTCTCCCTTCTAGAGGGAGCAATCACTGTCATGTTTCATTTGTCACCACTATTTGGATTTACACGTTTCCGTAAAAGTAGTGAATAAACGTTCTAAATTGTAGTGGAATCTTGAAGGTTCCATTATTCTGGTACAATCCTGCACTAAACTTTTTAACAATTTACTTTGATCTAAGCGCATTTGATAGAAATTATAAACTAAATAGGACATTAAAACTCCCGTCAATAGGCCCAGTGGCTTGGCTCAGTTTGAGGCACAAGGTCCGGGTAACGAATCCCGGATTGGACGAGATTGACCCATCCTTTCATCCCTTGAGTGGTTTAATAAAATGGGTACCAAGCATACTTGGAAACTAAACACTGGGGTATCAGCGTGATGCTGATCAGCTTACCGGGCATATGCATAGCAACCCAGAGCCCTAGGTCATGAAGGCTGAAATGTGCGCGGCAGGCCTTGGTAATGGGCTGTTGCGCCGAGGAGTTTTAGTTTAATCACTGATGTATTTATTCTTCAACAAATGCAATTTAAAAAAATTTAAACTAATGGGACATTAAAACTTTCGTCTGTAGGTAAACAAATCTAATGGTAATTAATTACATTCCGACTTAACTTTGTAATAAAAAAAGTCAACGCTAATTGCTAAATTAAAATTATTGCGCATTTAACAAAAAAATATTCTACACTATAGACTATGAGTTTGTATCTATACAATTTACCAGCAACTAAGTAAATGTTTACCTTTTGTAATTTGTAACGAAATTGTTTTAAAAGTTTACACACAATTAGTATTCCTTTAAGCACCCGAAAACATCATTATAAATAAAATGAGTACACGTTTTTGTCCTTTTAAGATTGTAATTCCCAGTTATCGTGGTTTCGCGCCAAGAATTTATTCTAAATCGTCACCAAATGCAACTATGTGGTTTACAATTTCAATAAAAAAGAATCTATTTAAAAACAGTTTTTAATTTTAAAAAAAAGTAACTACAACTGAATAAACTAGAGACACTCTGTTGACTTTACTTTTAATCATATATACAGAGTCAAGACTACTAGTTAACTAATAGTTTCGTCGAGTTAGCAAACGCTTACTTCATCGCGAAGCATCGAGGTTTGATCCTGTGTTGATATATCCATGGCATATATATGTACGACTAGCTGTTATACCCGACGTTGCACGGGTAGAGGTGAAAAAAAGTTAATACTCAATTTAACCATTTTTTTTTCTTTCATTTGTGTTACATAAGATATAAAGATTACCCAGAATTTTCCATTTAATTACCCATCCTGGATATATTAATGATTAAGATTAATTTAAAAAAAAAATACCTTTGATAAGAAGCTCAAATTAAAAAGAATGCATATTTAAGTAAAAAATAATCAGTAATAATTAAAAATAAGCTACTCCAGCAAACAACAAACGATTTGCATTTTTATATACGACAGTTCAATTCATCTATCATTTAATCCTTTATCGAACAATAAGCTTATGTTGCTGTTACCTTTCGTTATAAAGTACAGAATCCCGTTACTTACATTTCCTTAAACATTCAAAATTTAAAAAATGCTATAAAATTAACAGATGTCATAGTAATTTCCCGAATGAAAATATTTTAGCTCATTTGGCGTGTTTGAAAAATTTGGCGAGGAAAATATATAGCTACCATTACACCCATTCAGCTCTAGCGCAAAGACCACCGCACAACCAACCAGCTATTTAAAATGCTCTTTTGCACGTTCTTTGTAATAACTTGGCGAGTTTGGAAAAGTAATTGGCGAAAGAAGGAAGACATGAAACCCTAATATGCATCTGTAGTGCAACGGTCTTCAAAAATCAACATAATTCAGTAAAAGCTTAACTATGCTTTTAAAAAATTCATAATTAAAATCATGTATACACAATAAAATAATAGAATGGAGACCGGTAGGATTACGTAACTTGAAACATATCCAACTATTTTTTCAAATTATTAATTTTGTTTCTGAAAGCAATGAACAAATATTAAATAAGTTAAACATTTTCAATATCAATTGTTTTCTAAAAAGTTTTATTTAAATTTTTCTGCCTGATGGCATCACGAAAGAGAAAAAAAAGATCGGATTTGAGCGAAAGTGGTGTATTTTTTCCCTTAAAACGTTCGAAAACGATAGAAGGAATGGTCCGACTCGAAAAATTCTTAGCCTATGTTTGTTCTGGAGATGAGATGAATTTTTGTGCCAAATTTCGTGGCAATCTGTTGCGTGGTTCTTAAGTTTTTGCATAATATACAGACAAACAAACAAACAGAAGTCGCCTGTTATGTATATAGATATCGTAGTTTGCATGCACGATATCGTAGTATGTTTGTACGATATCTTAGTATACATGTACGATATCGTAGTATGTTAGTACGATATCGAAGTACATCGTAGCTGATATATCAGTATGATATATCGAACTATGCTGGGAAAAGTGACAAAAAGAACAATATGACTTATTGTGTTGTAAATGCTAAAACATTCCAAATTTAGCTATCTCTTCTCGAGAGCATGTCTTAAATCGATTGGTAGAATAGTTCGGATACAGTTAGAGGATCCTTTTATTTTCTATAATGAAACGCAATGGAGAAAATAAATGCAGACGAATTTTCTGAAAAACTAGGTCTTGCCGATATAGGCCACTTTTCGCACACTGTGCGATATGTACATAGTAGTATAGTGATGTATCCTGTCGAAGCATAGTTTTTTTTTTCTAAAATAAAATTTAAAAATATTTTTTTTGTTAATATATTTGTTAATACATTTTGTTAATACATAGCATTTGTCCGCTAAGCAGCGAATTGCTTGTTAAAAAAAACAGAACAAATTTTTGTGGCCCACCATCTGTCAGTTTTTTTGTTCTGTAAAAAAATAAATTTCATTAGTGTATAAACTCGCCATAATTCCGCTAGATAAATGTTTATCGAAGTTATTTATGTGTAGGCGAAAAAACGGATACTGGATTTAAAATCCAGTTGCAATAATAGTTATTTTAATTTATTTGAAAATAATCTGGCAACAATAACTTCAATTCCAATGTTATAATATTTTCCTTTTAAGTAGTCATGTGACATATATGTTGGCGATGAAACGAATGCTTTTTGGCGAGAGCAACCCCAATAAATCTTAATTCCCCTTTAAGCGACAAAAACAAATTTACAATGGCAAATGAAAACATTCAAACACGGGATTAAATGTTCTAAAAAAGGTCCCTAGTGTATTTAAGAAGTTTAATGACATAAATCAACAAGTAAAAGTCGTTAAATATCTTTGCGAAACAAACCAAATATTTGATTTTAAATCTTACTTAAGTGCATGATTATCTTTTAACGACGACGAAATTCATGTTGCAATTCAAAAGTTTTTAGAAAAATAATAATTAATAAAAATGTTCTTTAAGTTACTTGAGTCACATTATATATTTAAAAAAATATTTAGAAATTTAAGAAAATATATATATTATTTAATGTCTCATTTTCACTTTAACATTAAAATGTAAAGTTGAATTATTGCCATTGTAATTTCAACAAATAAAAGAATTTTCCTAATATTTTCAAGTTATTCTATGTAAGAATAAATTATGTCTATGTCTACATTTCATATTAAGTTATTCTATGAAAGAATAAATCATGGCTACGTCTATGAAAGAAAAAACTTAATTGTATACAAAAAATAGATGTTTAAGAACAAATGACATTTTTATTTTATATTTTAATACTTTCGATACAAAGGATTCTCAAAGTTAAAGTTTTAGTCCTAAGGACTTTATGTAGAGTGAATAAATTGTAGAAATTACACTTAGGTAGATAAGTAGAGAAGCTATTGATGGCATGAGAAAAAATGCTGAAATATAGGTGAACATTTCAATTTAGTGGAAATTAGAAGAAACTGCAGTGTCACTAGAATATAAAATAAAGATTGATGATGACTCACTGGAACGGGCATGTTTCAAGTTATGAGTGGCAACAGTTCAATCAGTATTTTTTTCATTTTTGATATACTTCTGGAATTACATTTGTTTTGAAAAATACAATATTTTCTAACCTTACGAAAAAAATGTTGTGTACAAACTTTTCCTTTCAGTAGAACTAAAGATGTTCTTTTCAGTGGATAAAGTCAAATTTCTGTACAACTGGGAACAACCGATGAAATCGCAAGAAATGTAAACGTGAAAACAGGAGGAGTTACGTCATCTGAAACAACCCCATTGCAATTTTGTCAAATCATAACGTGGATGGATTTCCGAGCCGATATATATCATAAAATGACTCGAATATTTATTTTGATTTTGAAAACTGGTATCATATGCTCGACCAAATACTCTTCTGTTACATGAAAAAGAAGTTTAGAATCGAACTTAACGTGTTGTTGGAGAATAAACCAATTCCCACAATAACGTTTTCAAAATTCAATATAAATGGTACTTTATTGTCCTTCTAGTAGATAAGATAAAAGTATTGTACCATATTGTTTCTATAAAAAAATAAGATATTCCATATATATATAAATATTTATTGTATTTCAGACATCATATGGAATATTGTATAGTATAGTTATCAAAAATTTTGTTGCAGGGTTTTTCATTTTTCGAATTAATAATTTTTATTTATTTGTCTGCTTTACAAAAGAGAGCATTTCCAATTACATAGCAGAGGCAAGACACTAAAATCAGTAAAATACAGACAACAAACATTTAATTGGAATAAAATACAAACATTAAAAGCATTAAAATTGAATAATACTCACACCAACAAAGATTTTATACTGAAGAACTAGAAAAAAAAGGAATTATAAGGTCACTGATAAAATAACTCTTTTTAATTTCGTATTAATCGTTCGTATCGTTTTTAACTCTTTTTAAAGTTTCCTAAAATAAATCACTGTTTATAGGGAGTTTATTAACCAGTTTAATGAATTGTATATATGGCTGATTTTTAAGATAGTTTTTAGAGAAAAAGGTTCTTTAAGAATATATTTATTTCTTGTAGTATAGCTAGAAAAATAAATAAAATTCTTGTAGTGTATAAGGACAGTCAAATTCATAATTTAAAGTATTATAAAAAAATGAATACAGATATTAATCTTCGGCATTCTAAAGTAGTAAAACTGAAAGTTGACAACTTTAATGTTGAAATGATATCTAAATTTCAATATCTTTAGATATTATTTCAGCATTTCTTAACTATTTTGATTGTTACAACTTCTAATTCTTTTTGTAACTATTCAAATACAAATAAAACACAAATTCTTCTAAGCATTTTTTTGTTGTTATTTAGCATAACTTAGAATACAAAATTAAATATTTGAATGATAGCACATACTATCATTTCCATACCCACTTCTACACAAAATTTACAAATTCAGAATTTTCTTAAAGAATTTCGTTGATGGATATTTCTTATTCTTTCGATGCTTGAAAGCAACTTTAAATGGAAAAACAGCAAAAGACAATGAATTTTAAATTAAAATAATCAAAGGACATAACATACTTAAGCAGGGTGTTTTTATAGACTTTTTTTATAGTCCCATGCCACAATAGTTATTTATGCAACAAGTGTGAAAAGAAACACTTTTTAAAACTAGTGGATTTTATTTCACGAGCGAGGTACGAGCGAGTGAAATAATGACACGTGTTTTAAAAAGTTTACTTTTCGCATGTGTTTCATACACTATTTTTTATAATTGTGTGAAAAAAATATAATTGGTCCAAAAATATTTCACGCGCATTTATATCTTTAAATAAAAGTAGATCGATAAATATGAAAAAAATTCTTTTTTTTTCACTGCTTTTGAGTGAAAAAAGTACTTTAATTCACTGTTTCAAAAAGTCTAACTTTTTGCACGCGTCTGATATTGAAATTATAATGTAAAAGTCGTATTTTTTTCACGCATTTATAAAAAAATATATTTTTGACCCTGAGTACAAAGTTTTAATATCAATTAAGTTATTCAATAGCTTAAAAGTTTTTTTCGGCTAGAAATCGTATTTTTATGACTACAAGAAAAAATATAAGTTTCATACGTAGAATGAAAAACTTCAAAAAGTGTACTTTGTGCACTTGTGCTTAAAAGTAACTTTCGAGCAATCGTTTCTTAAAACTAGGACTCTACACACCATAATTGATGAAATTAAGTTAGATTATTCTCGCGATTATAATATTATTTATTATTTTTGAGAACAACGATTATTATATTATTTATTGTTAAAATTATAAAACAAAATAATACAAGAAAAATTGTATTACAATTTTGTCAAATCATAACACTGATAGATACAATTTGTCGATCATAACACTGAAGACAATTACGTAAAACTGATATATGTGTTTTTATTTAAAAACTGATATCATGCTCCACAAAAGACTTTGGTGATACATCAATAGAAATTTTTCAATTTATTTTAACATGTATTGAAAAATAAGTCAACCTACTCAAATAACGGTTTCAAAATTCAATACTAATAATACTTTATTGCCTTTCTTGAAGAATAGATTAAAAATATTGTCCAATACCGTTTCAAAAAAAAATTCTAAATTTACCTACTCAAGGTTTTTTTTTATTTCAAATTTCATAATTTGCATTATATTGAATATTTATCAATAAATGTATTGGTATTGCGAATTATATGGCAATGTTTTTCTATATCTTGGATTATATTCAATATTTGGATATTTGTGGGTTCCTCAACTAAGTTCCTTACTTTAAAATAAGCACACGTGTAGAAACAGAAAATCTTCATTTAGGTTTTTTGACCCCACCGGGATACTTTCATTGCCTTGTATTTCATAGTAGGTAAATTAAAAGTTAAAAAAACACATATAAATAAAACAGATATGAAAATTACTCCTTTTTTGTTAAGATCTTCTCTTTTTACTTTAACTTATACAAAAAAAAAAGTAGTTAAAAGGTTGTTACTCTATCACCATGTTCTTTAGAGATATCATTAGTTTTTGCAACTGTTATTTCTTCTTAAAAAACTAAATTCAAGGCGAAGTGTACATAAATAAAATATTTTAATTAAAACTTTTCTATTCATAAAACTTATTAATCAACTTCGAAATAAATTGATTACTCATCAAATACTGCAAAACTCAATCATATTAATATTAATTAAACACCTGTTATATTTATACACATTTACAAGCACTTCTGAATCGTACCAATCCGATGCATTCATATTTAATTTTCTTATTGCTTACAAATATTTAATTAATTTTTATTAATTAACTATAGAGGGAAAATAAAGGTATATGTGTATATAAGCACGGCCGCACGTGGTAAAGTGCAAATATTTCTGCAAATCCCATTTGAATATTAATAAATAAATTATGCTATTAACACGTCGGATGCTGAGGACGCGCGAGCGCGTCCGGTGGTTCCGATTCATCGATAACAGCACATTCTGATAAAATTCGTAGTACTATTTCGCCAACCGTTCTTAAGAGTTCAAGTTCGTTTGATTACTTGATAAACATGGTGGTCTAGTGGTTACACGAACTAGTAATCCCAGATGTTACTGATGAATTTCCATACATAAATTTTAAAGCTTTATGCAGCTTTTGTGTTATTTCGAAGTTTATATTTTTCCTATTGATAACAAATATAATAATACAGCCATAATTCTGTAGGGATGTTAACACGTTGACTGCCAGTCTCTTTGAGTTATATTTATAGTTAATGCCCTCACGTGGAATTAGATTATACCCAGATGCCAACATAATTATTACAAGAAATATGATTCAAAAATAGTTATAAAAGATAAATATGTGATTAAGTATTATTTAAGTTTTTCATTGAAGAATTTTATAATTACGTGCCAGCGCGTGATTGGCCCTGAAAGGTCAACTTTTTCGCCACTGTCACTGTTATTACTAAAATCACTTGGGTTCTCGTCTGATAATTCAGCCAACAAATTTACAATTTCGTTACTTGTAATAGCCTTGTTATTGTGATTTTTTCTTCTTTTGGGAAGCGAAGGCCCAGCACCACCATCTCAACGACTCAACACAAAATTCCTTTTTCAATTTTTTTTATTAATTTTGTAACCAATATCGTCTCAAGTGTAGGGCGACCAGACACCAAGCATACCGCATTTCGCAGTGCAGTTTAGTTTGTTATTGTTCGATTCCCACCTTTGCCCTGGGTTTAATTCCTTTCTCTGTATCAGTAAAAATCCTTTTTGTGTCGGTCTCACTTGACAAAGGCTTATAAGCGGGTCTATGACCAAGCACACAAGCCGGAATTGTATATGTACCTACCCTACCCTAGTTTGTAATTGGCTAATTCCATGTAGCTGTAGTGTAAGTCACGATTTAAGAGGAGATCAAAAGATTTTTTAATTAAAAAAATAAATCAATTAAATCAAGTGTATTACATTATTTAGTTATATTGGGAGTAGATCAACTATTCCACAATTTTTTTTTTTCATTTAATGTTAAAAGTTGTAGTGATAATCACTTTTTTGCCGGGTAGCTTCAGTTAGCGACGTTAATTCAACCTAACCTTGTAATTTTACGATCTCAAACTAAGATTTTTACTTTTTCGAAAATGAAGAAGAGTTAGTTTATTTCCATCGTAACGAACTGGTTTTAGAAACAGTACGTTCTTCTACTTCACATCAGCCTCTATCGATGAACATTTTCCATCGTTATCGCCGCAGCCAAAGTGTTAAGATATTTGAAAAACTGAGTGGAAGAACGTGCTATGTGACATTTTCGACAAGATTAAGATTTTTGCGTCATCGAACATGTTATTCCCTCTTTTAAGCCCCGGTTTCCACGTATTCCGTCAACAGATTTAAGTGGTCGGACAAGTGCGGTGAGTGACGTCATACAAACTACTGACATTGATTACGCTAGAGTGGTTTCCTCGGGAGCGTTGCCAGACAACTCAACACGACCGCCAGATTGAGATGCTGTTGAGTGCTTTAGGGAAATCCTGATGACAGCGTTTTTTTGCTGTTGTCTGTTGTACGGTGTGCTTGCTAAAAATTAAAAATTTGAGGAAATGACGGAAGGCGAGAATTGTTTTACGCTTTCCGAGGAAGAAATGATAATTGATTTTGTGAGAAATCACGAAGAACCTAAATTTTTCATTTTTGACATGCAAAGACGAAAACCAAAACAACAACAGAGTTAGTTGAGTGAGTTCGCTAGGTTTCCAGTTTCGTGTCAACGTAACGTTCCGATGAAGCGGTGGCCGGTAGGATGACGTCATCCACGTATAATAGCGGTCGCATTTTTCTGGCGACAGACTCCCCGAGGAAACCAAAGGCTCTAACGATAACAACGCTTCCCTTCCACATATACTTTAAGTTAAGTGCATTTTTTACCTTGTGTAAGTGCCGTTTTCGCCGTATCTAAGGGCAAACGAACACCCATGAAGTTCATTTTCTCGTTTTCTCCTTTTTGTCACTTAGCACGTTCTTCCACCAAGTTCTTCATCTCTGCATCAACATTTGAAGAGTACACGGGAAGAACCGATTGATTTATTAGACGGACGCCCGCAATTGTCTACTTGGCAGACATTGGCGGCAGAAAACCGGTTTATCTCTTTCGTCTTCGCTTGGTCCAAGCGCCGGGATCGTCAATCGCCTGAATCTTGGTAGCTAGGAACCACAGAGATAGTAGTTAAAGTATTAGAGTGGTATATCACGTGGCCTACAACACTGGCTTCATTGGGGCTTCATTAACTGCGCGTCCCGTCGTTAGCATTGGAGGTTACGTTATCTGCCACTCTATTACTTTAACTATGATCTCTGTGGTATTAACTGGTTTCCTGACACAAGTTTAGGCGATCACTCGCTATCATTGCCAAAGCGGCCTGCTAAGGAAACTTCTCTACAAAATCAATCGGTTTTTCCCTTGTACTCATCATTTGTGATCAGTACTTTGTATGAATGGTAGTAGCTATTTCATGGAGACGAAATGAATGGAAATATAGATATAAAACTACAAATATTTCTCAATAAACAATTTTAATGTGCAAAAGTCGTTATTATATTTTTATTTATTTAATTTTTATACAAATACAAAAATTGTCGACCAACAACAGGCCAGAGGTCCATCAGCAAGGTTAGTCCAAAATAAATCTAATACACTCTTAAAACAAACACTCCCAATTTACCTCAGTCTGAGTGGATTTCACTCCTCCAGACTGGAAAATGCACTTCTCCTTTTGGGGTGGATCCTTTGTGTGTTAAACCTCCGACAGGATCACTCCAAACGAGTGATTTTAACTCAGTCTGAGAAAATATGCATGCCTTTAGGGTGTCGAAAATGCACTTCTCCAACTGGAGTGGATTTCACTCTTTTGTTTTAAGAGTGTACTTAACCACTTTCCATTGACTATCAAGATTCTTCTCAAAATCTTCCACTCTCTTCGAATGCACAACATAATCTTGTAAAGTATTCCACTCATTGGCATCTCTATTGTAAACTACTTTCTTACCTCCCTTCTAAAGCACGAATTATTCAATTTAAGATTATGTCCTCTGGTCCAGTTATTTATGGCAAAATCTAAGCCCTCCATAAATGCCCCTTGTAAATATAATTTATTAAATTATTATTCATTTTAAATATTATAAAGGGAATCAGATAGACCAAATTATTTTTCGAAAACTTAAAATTATAATTTTTGAGTGAATTTAATAATAATAAAATATGAAATTTATTTAGTCTCAGTCATGCTGGTAACAATTTTTCTTTATAAATAACTAGTATTACTCATTTAAGAGATCATTTAATTGATTACGCATCACCAAAATATATAAATAGGAATTATATGTTATTCATTAGTAATTAGACGTGTGACGTGAGGTAAAACAAAACTCTGAAAAGTTGGTATTAAAAATATTAATCGTTGAAGCTTCCAAAAATCACAGTTTTCGCTCTCAAAGGGAAAAAAGTTGCCCCAAAAAAGTACTAGTTATTCTGGCAACGCAACTAGTTTCTTGTGATGATTTCTTTTTACACTGTAGGTAATTTATTTAAAACAACTACAACAATGAAAAAGTACGAAAATGCAATAAATGAATAGTAAAAGAAAAACAATGAAATACATTTTCCAACAATAGGAAATTAATAATATAAAGCATTTGTTGCTGCAAATCCTTAAAGTATTTTTGTCAGTTCTTCTCAGTAGTTCTCTCTACTTGCTATTATCTTACGATTGAATCGTTATCTTGTTTTTGTTCGATTTTGTCGCGATTGCAATTTACAATTGCTTGAAATATCTTAAAATGGTGTTACCATCACTTCTGGCTTCCAGAAAAAAGAAAAAACACGATTTTTAAGCAAAAAAAGAACTTTTTAGCTTTTTTTTAAATAAATATATTCTAGTTGTCATAGTTTCTCATTTCCATTAACTTTCGTTCAAAAATTCAATTCATATTATTTTTTGCTTGCTAAATTAATTTATAGTTTGAATAATAATCTAATTGAAAAAAACATCAATAATCAATATCTGTAATCCTTATTAATGCATCTGTATAAAATCAATGCTTCTAGAAGTAAACAATACATCACATTATCTCTATAAGTATTTTTTATAAATTTCAATGGTTTTATGATCTGTACAAATTGTAAAAGTAAAATTTTAAAACTGAGAGAATTTTCGCAGGTTTCTGGTATTTTTAAAATAAAGTATAATTAATCATCTTGGAAGCAATAAAAATATTAAGTCTGCCATATTTTTATCCTGAGTTTAAAAATATTGCCAGATGTTGGAAATTTAAGAAAAACCTCTCAAATATTGACACTTTATTTAAAAAAAAAAGTTTTTATACACTATCAAAAATATAGTTGCAGAACTAAAAATTTCAGATTTTTCTAATAGGTCTTTGAAAATTGATGATAAATCTATTATCCTTAAAATAAAATTGTGTCCCCTCTCCTTAAATTCGAAGTTCTATAAAATATTTTTTTAAATACGTCGCACTATATTTTAATAAACTAATTAGTTGAATTACCACAATTTAAGTAACAATTTAACGATATTTTAACCGTTTTGAAGCGTAAAAAACTCAAATGCAATAGCAGTCGACAATGATTTTATACGTTTTACTTTCAGGAACTTCATTGTAACTTAAATATGTTTATTCTACAACTATTTTATGGTGTGGATAGGCTTAAAAGGGTTGAAAATCCATGATGCCGAATTTCGAAACGTTTTCATTAAGAAATAAAAATTTGTAAAGATTTTGGCAGTTTTTAGGTCTTTCCGACCTCTGTGTTATGTAACAACATTGACAAATTGAAATATTTTATTTTTAAGTTTGTTTTTGCGGAGTAAACATTCTACCAAATTAAAGGAGTAACGTATATATGCTACCACCGTGTTTATGAAGTACATTCCATCAAAATTTTATAGTGAGCTTGCGATATGGCAAACTATACAACGTTTAAAGACTTATCTCTAAAGAATGTGCGTATCTTTTATATACAGTGATGGCCAAAAGTGCGGACACTTTTTGAAAGTTTCATATTTTTCAACTTCGTGCGATTACAGAATATATTAATTGTATTTCAAATTAAACAATTGTAGATCAAATTAAAAGTAATTTAATCTTTATGAGGACCACTGTGTGCACATCGCTGAAGCCGTCTAAGAGACCTTTGGTCCAATATAATCTATATCCATGGACACAACATCATCATCATCATCAAAGTAATTTCATGTACAATTAAAAATAAATACATTCTAACAATATCTGTATTACGAATAAGTTATGCATTTAATAGTATGATATGTCTCAGTTTTGCAAGTCATTGAACCACCAACTCGTATTGCAATTTCAGCATAAGAGAATACATTGATTGTGTTTGTTCAACTAAAATGAGCATAACTTTATTTGTAATACAGATACTTTAATTCTGTTTTTAATGGAATTCTATATTAAATTACCTTCAACTTAATGTTTAAATTTTTGTATTTAAGCGAAATTTAATAGATGCAAGAACACTGGTAACAGTTGAACCACATGAAACTTTCAAATAGTGTCCACACTTTTGGCCACTACTGTAGTAGTACAAAATTTGTAACTTTTCATAACATTCGATATTTTATTTTTGCTGCATTAGTTGATTGCAAAATTATCTAATTCGTAAAAAAACTTATTTTCAAAAGACTGAAAATTAATATTATGACAATATTATTATCATGTTCCAGCCATAAAATAATTGGTACAATTTCAGACAATATTTAAAATATATATATGCTGTCCACACAAGAATATTTCTTTCAATATTTTAAAATAGGATCTTTAGAAATAGAAAAGTTGTTATTGAGTGCTCATAAATGTTAAATTATGAGCGATGGCATATTTTAAATTTACATTTTAACAATAAACCATCAATAAACCATGCATACTCCAGTATATTCCTGCTTACGTGAGTATCGAAGGAAATGAGTGTGCTGAAATACTTGCCTAGGAAGCTCAGGATTTGACTCAGCCTTCATCGTTACTTCACACCGTTATAAGTAATATCACACCGAAAAAAATATTTATCTTTGCACGCAATTAAAAAATACTGTATGTAAGTAAATGAAAAATAACTGTCACCAGTTAGAACATGATATTTTTCGGAAAAGAAGTTTTTTCGAAATAATTTAACGCAATTTGTGTGTACTAAAAAATGCTCAATTTTTCGGTTTCCTATTCGTCATAATTTTCAAATGAAATGTACGTTGATCGAATTTTCACCTTTGACCGATATCGAATGGATGACTTTTATCAATAGGATTTCGTTCAACGATTGCCAAATTTCGAGGGACAATGCTACTAGGGTTTACAAATTGATTATTTGCAAAAACACGATCACGACCGATTTAATGCATTGTAAATAATTCAGCTGTTTTTAGTGTTAAAAGGTTCCGTTTTGCATTATTCAATTCAAATTACAATTTGATTCATTAACCAATGATTCTTACTTCAATTAAACATCTCTTTACTCCTACTATTCATCAATATACGAGAAACGTCTCAAATGAATTTATCACCTCTGTAATCTAGTTTCCACCGCAAGAATAAAAACAATACAGACGCATGGAGAATCGAACAAATGTAGCATTTTTTCGATTTCTGGTGGAAAGTATTTCCCTGGTGACTTTTGGCGGTAAAAATAAGAAGAAAATTTGTTCCGTTGGCGTCTAAACCATTCGATCTACCTTTTTTTTTTACCCCAGAGCTAAGGCTAAAGTTTTCTGATCACATGCATTTCAATCTGCAAGAAAATATCGGGAAATTTGTTTTCATTTTGAAATAAGAATTTTTTTTTATCATCAAAGGGTCAGCAACCGAAAGTGTTTAGAATTTTATTACAATTGAGAACCGTGCGTGGAATTTGTGATTGGTATAACAGGATAACAACGTGTGAAAAATTTATTAAAAACTTGAAAAGTATTTAACTATATGGAAATGTTTCAGATGACGTTAAGCTCTTGTTTTCAGTTTTATCCATAAGGGATTTCACTGAATTGCTTCGGCTTCATCTCAAAATGACCGATATAGGTTCAAATAATTTTTTCTTTCTATGCAAGCTTTCTTTATAACAACAACGGCACAGCAAGAAGTTGACATTTAAAAACATTTAAACAGTAAAATATTCTTAGAAAACTCATTTTCGACTACCAATAAACATAAGTAATTCGAAGCAACAAATGACAACAAACCGTTGCAGCTGTTGCCATGTATGACGTGAAACATCCCCATTGTTGTTGTTTTTAATACAACTCATATTCAAATACACTTTTAATTCTTAACGACAATTGGCAACAAAAAAATGCAATGCGAAGATAAGCTTTCTGCTTGAGTTTATCGAAATATAATATGCAAGGTAAACATTTTACATTCGAAAAACGATTGCGCTGCTGGTCAAACTTCTTGACGCCGTTTACCTTCGCATGTGTAGAAGTTAATATATATAATCAAACAACAAAACCGTATGAGGGATACAGACACATAAATCAATCACCCAGACGGTCATGTCAGGTTTTAAAGCATTATACATATTTTTTAAAAAACATTTTTAAAATTTAAAGTATGGAGCAGTCCTTTTAATCATCTGCTACACAAGCAATTTTTTTAAGAAAAGTAAAGAAATATAAAATTTGAGTTTAAATTTTAATCTCTTGCAAAACTACGCTTCAACGAAATTGCGTTTCTCTCAGAGGTATACTTTGCTTACACAATCCATAGTGTTTAAATTTGAACTGGGCTTTTTGTGAGGAGGGGGGGGGGCACTTTACCATGGTAATTTCTTAAAATAGCTTTAGGGGAGAGAAGGGGAATGGCGCCACCTTAAGGGAAATTGAATTTTCATGCAGAATTGTGTTGCAATTAATGTAAATTGTAATGATTATAGCATACAACAGTTCACAACCTATGTTGTAGTGATTTTTTAAAATTTAAATTTTTAATAGAAACTAAATAAAATTGTATTTTTCTAAAGTTCGCACAGTGGCGGGATTACCCCGGTATCTAGGGTAATGCCGCCACACCAGTGGGGTTATGCCGCCACATCAATAAACAAAGCAAATAGTCTATAAATAGTGGAAAATTACATAATAAAGCAATACATATAGAACTAAAATAGTTTCAATTAACTTTGGAATGGTAAATTGAACAGGGTACAGCTCTTTTATTAACTTTCTGTGTGCAACTAACTATGCAGGGGTTTTTTTTAAAGCTTCGTTGGTCTATTTGACCAGTTCAGTTGTTCTTTTTCGGATACGTGGCATCTCTAACGAAAATTAATAGGTTGTAGGGCCAATATATGAAATTTCTATTTTACGGATTATGCCGCCATCCTTTTGCATGTGGCGGCATAACCCCAGAGTGATGTGGCGGCATTACCCCAGTAAGACAAAATGACATAGACGGTTGTTTAAAGAAAGGTAGTTAGCCCAGCATCCAAACTAACGACGTGATAAAATAGCCAAATAATTACTCTTTTAAATGATATATAACTGATTTATCTAACTTAGAGATAGCAGTCACTTATCGCTTAATTTCAGAAGGCTCAAGATTAGATGAAAATCACTAAAAATCGTATTTTTTAAATAACTTTACACCAACTCACCGCACGGCCATTAGCGTCTATACTACAAATTACTTTGTTTCCTGCTACAGGTCAGCGCTCACAGCCCCCTCCCACACACACTGCTGGCGAGATACAAGGGGTGGCGGCAGTACCCGAGGTGGCGGGATTCCCCTGCTCTCCCCTACTATTGAGAAAAATCATCAAGTAATCTTGAAAAAATCATTTAATCAAAAAACTTAAATTTATTTATGCAATTTTAGCATTGAAATTCGATCTTTTTTTGGGGGGAGGAGACTTACCCATGAGAATTTATTAAAATAGCTTCACTGTTGGAGAAAAAAAACCTAGAAATCGTTGAAACCTATTTATGTCATTTTCCTTGGAATTCTAAATTTTCACGAATGCATTTTCCGCCCCAATGTATATTCTTAATGAAAGAATACGAAATTGGTTTTTAGATATAGATCAGGTTCCTTTTATAAACAAATTTTAAATTGGAAGTTTTCTATCGAAGCAAGAAAATTTGAATATACCTTCACAAAAAAAATAAGATAAAACTAAACGTGAAGTATAATTGAACAGGATTCATACACATCAAATTTTTCAAGATATTTTATATTTTTGCAAAATTTAGCTTACCGATATTTTTGGGGGAAGAAACAAAATATTTTAACCAATTCCTACGTAAATGATATCCATCCACAGCAAACTACAAAAAGTCTTATTAAAAAAATTGAAAGAATGTATAAAATAAAATTTGTATTTCGCAATTTTTTACCATGCAGTATAGGATTTATAACCATGACTTGTGACTTTCTTGGTGGGGGACAAGATCGCCAAGCACTGCGACTTTAAGTCTATTGTACTAAGCCCCAGAAATGACACAAGCACAAGAGACACACAAAGAAAGAGACGACACAAACACATAGACAAATAGCAACATTTATTGACAGTCACAAACATCCATGCCTGACCGGGATTCGAACCCGACCCAGCAGCTCCAAAGGCTATAATCCTAACGAGTGTGCCACACTGCCACCGGGGCGGCATTTATAACCATGATTTTTCTATTGACACTTTTTGCATATCATTCCCGAACTAATTTGTATAAGTTTTTGTAAAAAAGTGTAAGGTACATTTAAAACTCAAAATATATCACCCATTGTTAAGGGGAAATGGGGGCGCTGGATCGCGGGTCTCCAAAGCTAAGTGCATCAGTGTTAATCCAAAGGAGAAAAAACTATTTTCTCTGCCACATTTCTTCGGCTGTATTGAATATTTTTAATAATATGAATGTAGCTGACATACAGGTCCCGACAATCCCACTTTTTGAAATTAGTTCAATTTTTTTTTTAAATTTTGAATAAATAATTTTACAAAGAGTATTCGAAGCAATTTAAAAACAGTGGGATTATAGAGACCTATAAGTTATCTACATTTATAATTTAAAAAAAACTTTTGTAAAAATATTTAATACAGCCGAAAAAATGTGGCAGAGAGGTTTTATTCCCATTGGATTAACATAGAGGAGTTTGGAGACACCCAGGTCAGCGCGCCCCCACAAGCAGCAAAATTTGGATTTTCAAAATATTTCACTACAAGTTGCTACTTGTTTTTTTATTTATCGATTAACATTTAGATTTATGAACCGAGTATATTCGGAGTACTTTTGGTAAATTCCATTTCTACTTTTATTGTTGTAATTAATTAAATGACAGCCCCAATAATTGGTGCTTTCTTACAAATAGATATTAGTTTTTATCTTTTTGTGAGACCGACTAGTGAAATCTGAATGGCTGATCCTCGGTACGTTAGGTTCGGTTTGAATTATCGTCGCGCTAGAGCTACACTAAGGCTAGTATCTACGGGCGTCGTATTTTAGAACCACAGTCAAGTGACGAGTCGACACCTGAACCTGCCTTTTAATTTTCGGAAGACACTGTCCATTTAACTGCCCATGTCTCTATTACAATGAAAGAACAAAGTAACACCTGAATATGCAACCGTTAAGGGCGACATCGTATGCGGCGTTAGGACTTTGAAGGATATTGAAAGTGCAATCCCCTACACGGGGTATTATTCGTCGAACATTTTTGGCTGACCGGGCCGTTTATAGGTCGGCAGTTATTTTGGCAACACTGGACCCGAACCTGGGACCTTTCGCCATGCTTAGCCAGTAACCGCCCAGTCGCGACTGGGCTCCCCAGCTCCCGCTGATCATCGGAAAAAAATACATACTAAACTAATATCGTAGGAGCAAAGAAGTCTAATAATAAATGCTTTCAACAAGAAATTTCCCTTTCGAAAGTTTTACAGTTCTAAATTATTGAAAATTCATTCGTCAATAGTGCTTATTTAAAAATATTTAAATTGTATAATAGGTTATCATTTCTAAAATGTTAAATGTGTTTTTACCTGTATAAAGTTTTATTATATTTTTATCGATAGTTTTTGATAAATTCTGTGACACCATAAAATAGAATATCTTCCAAAAAACAAACAGCATTGTATGTTTCAATGAAGTTTAATTTAGCACTTCGATGCACAGTTTAACACGGATTCATTGACCTACCTTTTAATTTTCAAAGACACTATCCATTTAATTTGTCTATTACAATGAAAAAACAAAGTTACAACAGCATACACTTCCTGGAAAAGTTAAACGAAAATGAGATAATAGCTCCTCTGGGGCCACGAACTCTAATATCTTCAGGGAGCCAAACGCATCAAATAGTTGTTCAGATTGGTTTTAATTTACAGTAAAACGTTTTAGGTGCCCCCCGTGTGACATCGATTACCTCTAATTCGGAATAAGGGATTTTATAATTACGTCGTGCCTTGATTTAGCTGAAATTATTTTAATTGATCGTCAGAGAATAGACAGATTTTTCCAGCTAAATAGATCAGAATTAAAACCCTCCATAGATTACTTGCGGCTCTTTTCTGGGCTAATTAAATGCAAAGTTATCCTTTCGGTAGACCGCCAAGGTGGCTCAATCGTTACGATGCTGGCCATTGGAGCTGCTGGGGTCGGGTTCGAATCCCGGTCATTCATGGATGTTTGTGACCGTCAATAAATGTTGTTATTTGTCTATGTGTTTGTGTCGTCCTTCTTTGTGTGTCTCTTGTGACTGTCTCTTCTGGCGAGCTGGGTAATGGGCTATAAAGAATACACTCTCCCTTCTAGAGGGCGCATTCATTAGTCATTTTTTGTATCCTTTCAGTAGTGTAAACCGCAGTGTAAAAATTGATTATAACAACTCAAAATATATTAAATGAAAAAATAGTGGAATCGCTAGTCTACACTTATTAAAACTAAATAATGTAACCTGCTTTATTTAATTTGATTTATTTTTCAAATTTAAATATTTCCTTTTAAATTGTGACTTACACTACAGTTACATGGAATTACCCTCTGATTTTTGTGCTCCTTTTGCAGTTTCAAAATCCAAACTTAATATTTAATTCACAAAAATCCTAATACTTACTAAAATATATCAAATAACATTTTTTTGCATTGATTTTAGTAATAGATTATTATCTGTTACTTCAAATATCCAATTTTAATTAGAGTTAAACCTCTCTAACAAAGCAATTATTACAATAAGACATATAAATGAAAAATTATTGATAAAAATTTCGGGTTTAAGAACTTCTTCCTCTTCGAAGCTCAAATTTGTTCTTTTTTGCAATTATGGGGATAAAAGAGAACATTTTTTTTTATTTGTACATACATCTTGATTCATTTTTCGTCTGGGGATATTTCATTTATCTTTTGTGAGTGAGAATTAGAAGCAGAAATAATAATTAGAAAATCATTATATTTTAACCCTGAAGGTTTATTAAATCCTTTTGTTAGCAGTTATTGAAGAACTTATTAAGATATCTGCTTCAAACACTAATAATAAAACTTATGTTATGAATAAGATTATTGTAATTTTTATTCTATTTTTTCAAAAGACAAGATGATTTATTCAAGTAGTGGGGCAAAAAGTATAAAATGCAGTTGATGTAATATTCAGAAAAAAAATTATTTAACAACAAAGGTTTAAACAAAAAAAAAAGGTTGAAGTGATAAATTTGTTTTTAAATAAAACTATTGCTTCGTAATTATGGGATTGTTCTTCATTCTTTAAATAAATTAAAGTATAAAGTTGCATTGAAAACACATAAGAAAAAAATAAAGTTAAATATCATTTCAATCAACAAAAAAATTTCAATTAAAAGTATTTATTATTAAGTACGTCCACATAGACCTACCTATATCTTTTATACGACTGTCTTCTACACGTCGGCGTTCTCTGTCTATCTGTCTCTCAATGTGTTGTTTCAATTTCCGATTTAAACCGTAAGATTTAAATAATCTTTTTTATTGTAGTTAGAAAAGGAAAGGCACCAGGAAAAGCTAAAATCAGGTTTTATAGCTTTATCTGACTTTTTTATCCATAAACTCGAAAAAAGTTTTACGATATAATTTGACCCTAAATTCTTCAAGTTTGCATTCTTAGATAATAAAAAAACTAATTTTGACTGCACTAACTGCTTAAATTAATTAGGGGAGAGCATGTTTTAAACCCTTTCACCCCCCCCCCCCCCCCCCAATGATTCCATTTGGAATCATCAGATTGCGATTTTGTTTTTCTCACTAAGTTAAGCTCGCACTTATGTATTGTTAGATGGAGGAACCATGTCTTTTGAAGAATTAAATAATGTTAATTAAATGAAAATATGAAAAACATAGTAAAATAAAATTCACTCTAAAAAGGTTTTGCGAAATAATTTGACCCTAAATTCGTCACGCTTTCATATATGCTAAAAAATTTATTCTGACTTTCTTTTAACATCAAAGCCTCCTTCATTGGAGGGTTTGCGAAACCCCCAATGAAAAAAAAAACCGAAAGAAATCTCCAAGAGGGAAAAATTACGGAATTCGCACTTCATTCCATGGATTCGATGGCTCATGTAAACGCGCCTAATGAGGGTTGGAGGTTCTCGCGACTTGGGCCATAAAGGGTCGTTAAATTCCCTCTAACAGTCTAAATTAAAACTTCAATCAATATAAACAAACTAGAAATAGGTATTAATGAACAACTATTAAAATTGGTTTTAAAGAGTTGTTCTTTCAAATCATCACTTTTGTGAAATATGATGTTCGGTAGTATAAATATAGCCAAATGTAAAAGAATTACTTAACAAAGTACAAGGTCATTTTTTTTATTCTTTCTTTAATAACTTTACATTTTCATTTGACTATTACAGAGGAAATTAGAGCCATGTATCAATTCAAACTCTAAAATTTTGCTGAAAGAGCTTAAACAAAAATGGCTATTATGCAAATGAAATATTTCGAAACAGAAAACAAAAACAAATACACATTGATAACAAGTATAGAACAAATTCTCAAACACAACAATTAACTATGAGAAAACTAAATATATACAGTTACAATAACAAATTTACAATAACAATTCGTAAATCTCATGAAACTCAACAGTAAGAATATCAGGTAAAATACTAAATTGGATAACCCTTTCGCTACGAAGGATTTTTGTTTCGCGTAATATGTGATGGGGAAAAAAATATAATTATCGAATCCTTAGTCGACCGGCCATCGTGGATCGTTTCAGTAGTGAAAGGGTTAAACAAAAACCTAAACAAAAAAAATTGTTTTATTACATAAAAATTGTATATTGAAATAAGATCATTTTAAAAAAATTGAAATTGTTGGGTCCAAGTTTGGCTGTTATGAATCCGCGTAACTTCTACAATATTATATTTTGCAAATAACTTTGAAACCTAATGTCTAAAAAGCATGTCACTAAAAATATTTTTTTATAAAAAGAGTGCTAAAATGATTTTTTAAAAAAGGAGGAATTAAATACAAAATCAAATAGTTAGTTGAAGAAAATTTAAGAAAAATTATTTCTCTGTTAATGAGTAAAATGACTTATTTTCTCAAAATCTAAATTTAAAATTATCTATCTTAAGCCTATAACAAAATCAAACTATTTTTTATATTACCTAAGACTATATAATAAAAAAATTCTAGTTTAATGTTTACTTCTGGAAAAATAAAATGTTTCTCCTGTTATTGTAAACACTATTTTGTTTCTATTATATTGTAGTAAGAGAGCAGTATATCTAGAATGACATTAATTGTTAATAATTATTGAAGTATTTTAAGTATGCTAACAAAAAAATCCTTTATATGTGGACGAAATTGTTAAATGTTTTCAAACAGGCAGGATACATTCACAGCATGCATAAAAGACATCTTTTAAAAAATGTAAAAGTATAACATTCTTAGCAAACATTTATTATTAATTATATTGTGCTTTTATTGTCTTTATTCTAACATTAACAATCAAACTTACTATTTTCATTGAAAAATGAGAACTCAATTTTAGGAAGATAATAAAGTCAGATTCTAAGAATTTAATGCAAGACATTGTTAAAAATTCATCTATTTTTTTTTTCTTTAAATTATAATAAAAAAATTACAATAAAATTGTAGTAATATCATTGGAAGCTTGATAAATCTAGAAGTTTTTAAATATTAAAAACACAAATTTATGAATTAGCAAATTATTTTTTTCATAAAAAATATTTATTTATGATTTTTTTTTTATTCTTAAGATGTTTGCTAACAGTAAATATTTTTCAGCATTTGAAAGTTCTTTACAATAAAGCAAGCTAATTTTAAAATAGCATTCTTTACATTAAATATATTAAAGTTCAAACTTAGATGTATACTAGACGAGCTGCCTACCAAAATACAAAAACAATGACTAGTAAATATATATGAACATTCTAAACTTTAATTATGCATTAAAAAACCATCCCACAAACAACACCAAAAAGTTACACACCAATAACTTGAAAATTGGCATATCCCTAGGTCTAACATGAATTGGAAGCCTTCAACAGATATCTATACAAACTATTAATCACCATTTAAAAACTAGTATATAGTACATTATTACAGTTGAACGTGGTTATAATGACCATGTAAGAACCATCAGTAGTTCTGATGTAATAAATAAATGCTAAAAAAAAAAAAAATTAAGGTTAAATTTAACAAAATTTGGACGAGCAACAACTTGGGGCAAATAACTGGCAACATATTTACTCTGAAAATTTTTTTTTTCTTTCTTGGAATTATTGGTCCAAAGTCAAAACAACAAATATAGAAAAAAAATAGGATGAAAAACTTGCAAACAGCTCAACCGGTGTTTGGTTTTGGTTTGACTGGTTAAAAGGTGTTCTTTGGCTGAACCAGTTAAAACACAAGAACTGAATTTTAGTCCAAAACCATTTTTTTTTCATGTACTGGAAAACGGTTTTTCATGGAAGCGGTTTTTATGGAAGGTTTAGGAAGTACCTTTCAAAACCAAATGCAGAATATATCTTTTAACAGAACCTTAACAGCAATGGTTTTGGCTTTGGGCCAACTATATAGTATAACCAATGTAGAGAGGAAACAATGACCAGGGCTTAATTAAATTCACACATAAAATGGGTTGACCCAAAATTAGGAAAAAAAAATACCTCAAAGTCACAAAATTGAAGAGCTTAGTGGATGAACGTGCTATGTGACAAAAATTTGAAAATAAGGAAATGAGCTTTAAGATTTTAGTTTGCACTTGGATCTCTTGAAAGCTTAACTAGCAAACCGTAAAAAAATATAACAAACTTATAGTTCATGGTAAAGTGGAAAACTTGTTATCGTAAAAGAAGTTAGTAATATGTTCATTGGCACAAAAATCTAAATTTTTTATAAAATGTCACTTGACAATCTTCCACTATGCTCGTCAATTATAACTGAAAAATAACTATAATAAGGACAAGATCGGCAATAATTTAGATTCAAAAGATCAAACTTTTATGACAAAGACAAGTGTCATTATAACCAGGATCGCTTACCTTCCATAAATGTGGTTAATTCTAATCAGCACAATACACTCATATATTGAGTCACAAATATAGCAGCTTTAACCTCACTTAGAGAGAATTGTTTAATATTAAAATACTCTACCTTTAAAAGTTCGTAAGATCGATTAAGTAAAGAACACAACTCAATTCGTGTAAGAGTTTTTGAGACAATTTAAAAACTTTGCAACATGTTACTCTAAACTTAGACTTTTACTCAGTCTTAGGCTAAAATTAATCCACAAACAATGGGAAATTTAGTTTTGTATGCTTTAGGATATACAGAAACTGACCTCATACTTGAGTAGCTCATAATGAATTGTGAGGTCAAGCCTCAGTAATTAATAATCATCCTATTTAAGTTTTATAGCTTTGTTATAAAAATTAATGAAATGGCCTAATTCGTCATCATTTTCTTCCTATAAGTAAAAACTAAGAATTTAGAAGAACAACCTGTTCTTTCAAGTCTCACTAGTAACAACTATCAGTAAAGTAATTCATTCCTTTTACATTAACCCATTAAGACCCTTTCAGGTGGCGCTAATTTAAGGTTATGAGACTAAAATTTTAAGAGTTTTACCGGAAAAGCTGCCTTAAACAGCATCAATACCCTTGGGTCAGTTGAAATATACACTATGGAATACAACGGAGCAATTTTTTAATTGAAAAGTTGATTCATTAAAAATTGCGATTTTTTTTAAAGTGTCCCTAAAAAGGGACGCCAGGCATTAATGGGTTAATCAAATATTTTTTTTTAAAATATTGTTTTTTATTCAGTCACATTCCCAAATAAAATGAAACATCATCTCATATACCTTAAAAACAGGTATCAACTAATAACAAAGAACACAGCACTCAACAAACCTAAACATATTGTATGTTCTTAAGTGTCTCAATGGGAAAGTTTCAGCGGATCTAACGCTCCTCTTGCTTTCACTTGCATCCGTACTGGATTTCATTGGTTGCTTTGGTATCACATACTGCGATATCATTGGTTGTTTCTGTTTCACTCTCAAAATTATCGATATAGATAAAAGAATCTTTTCTTTCTAATATGCAAGCTTTCTTTAACAGATGTTTTAAACAACCAAAAGCACAGAAAGACGTTTTCATTGAAAACAATTAATAAATAAAATATTCTTAGAAAACTCATTTTTGAATAACAAAACATAAATAATTCCAGGCAACAAATGACAACAAACTATTTTAGCTGTTGCCATCCAGGACGTGAAACAACCCCATTGCAAATCCAAACACAACAAAACATGATTAGATTTACTTTCCAAAAACACCTCAAAAGGAACACACAACATACCTAAACATATTGCATGTTTTTTTTAAATGTCTCAATTAAGTAAATAAACCCATCTTTAAAATAAAGCATCCCTTAGCTATCGGATAGCGGTTCACGACTAAGCAGCAAATCTCGCAGCTCATTGGCTGAGGACACAGGAAGAGAACAGGACTGTTTGTGGCACACATACGCGGTTGATTCCGCGAACTTGGAATCTTCTAGCTGCCCGAGGGATTTTAGGCGCTCTGAAAGCAGTTCTTTGGAATCATCGTTGGCGAGTAAGAGTATTTTGAAAGGGATGTAGTGCTGATGGACTTCTTTCAAGAGTTCTTGTGTGCTGGGGTTGTCTTTACTGCCAGTTATAATGATCTAAGAAGAGGAAAGTTGTTAATACCGTTAAACTTTTCACCCCAATGATTCCATTTATCATAAAAAAAATCTCACTAAATTATACTTTCATTGATTTCAAATACATTTTATTAAATTCTTCATACATTTTTTATAAAGTTATACTTTCTTTTTGTATCATTAGATGGATGAATCATAATTTTGAAAAATTAAGAAAATTTTTAATATTAATGATTTTTTTGTAAATAATGTTTGTTGTAATGTTTGCAATGTTGTAATGTTTGTTACCAGGTTTTTCCTTTTTTCATGTAGTTACATGAAAATATGAAAAACCTGGTAAAAGAAAATTCGCTCTGAAAAATTTTTATTAAAGAAATTGGCCTGGAATTCTTCATGCTTGCATTTTAAAATGTTTAAAATTTTAAAGAAATATAGTTTCAAAAAAATTATTATTATAAAAGTTATGATACCAAAGTTCTTTCCTTAAAATTTACCTAGTTATAAAATTACCATTTATTTCCCTGCTCTTTTCCATTTAATTCTGTAGAGTGTACTTCACAAATTTTAGATTTTTAAAATAAAAAATACAAAGTTGGGATTGAAATGGAGATTATCCTGTTGACCATTTTCACCAAACACAATATTATCGCCTGACAATATATTTATTACTATGATTTGAAAGGCGAAAACAACCAATCCGGAAGTGGTGTATACATTTGGACTCCAAACGGAGAACAAAAGATATCAATCAGAAATTCAGACCATTGTTCTGTTTTCAGAAGCGAACTGATTGCCATCGAAGCGGGACTTAAGACTATACAGGAGGAAAGAAGCTCTAGTGAGTAGGGTGGGCCGAAAAAACCTTTTTATTTTATTTCGGATCGCTATAGGGCGGAAAAGTTGCCATTGGTAAAGACATGAAAAATGCACTAATTATTATTTTTTTATGACTATATCTTCCGTTCGCGCAATGCCTTCAAAGTTGGCGAAAAATTGTTAAAAACCGTAATTTTTCATAATTTTTTTTAAACAAGGCAGATGTTTTTAATTACATTCCTATATCATGAATTAAATACTAAAAGTATGTAAAATCCAAATATTATAGCACTCATTAATAATAAATAATATAATATATAGTATAATAAGTTATTATACATTTGTGTCAGATCTTCCGACCACTCAACGTAGTATAAAATTATGAATATTCGTATTTTTTGCTAAATTTCAAAGTTTTAACTTTTTGTAAATTTTAATCATACAACATGATATAGGAAAGCAATTAAAATCATATATCGGGCGTAAAAAAATTATGAAAAAATTACGGTTTTTGACAATTTTTGCCAACTTTGATGGCATTGCGCGAACGGAAGATATAGTCATAAAAAAATAATAATTAGTGCATTTTTCATGTCTTTACCAATGGCAACTTTTCCGCACTATAGCGATCCGAAATAAAATAAAAAGTTTTTTTCGGCCCACCCTACTAGTGAGGTCTGGATACTATCGGACAGTAAGAGCTCTATCCAACACCTAAGTGACTGGAGTACTGTGGGAGACAGGACCAGTATCTCTGTGCTAAACATGCTAAAACAGATTTCCAGATACCGAACAATCCTCCTGCAATGGATCCCCTCACACGTCAATGTATACGGTAATTAGGTGGCAGATGGCCTTGCAAAGGGAGGCTCCGAGGCCCCAGCACCCCTCCTGGTCTGGACTTTCCTGGAGATCCACACCATCAGGAAGAACAAGGCAAAATTGAAATGGCTACCCCCCCCCCCCCCAGCAAGTAATTGGTACAGGAGAAAGAACCCTGGGGGCTCCCTTGGCCTCATTTGCGATCGCAGAGATCAGACGGCTTTATTAAGATTCGCGAGTGGCCATCTGAAGACCCTTACTTTTCTTGAAGGACGCAAGCTTTTCCCAATTTGTGCGAAGTGTTCTACGGAAATGGCCTCGCCTGACCACATTTTGGACTGCCTTAATCTTTCCTGGGACGATCTTCTTAAGGACCCTTGTGTTTTTGGACTTTTTTACGTGTACATAAACTCATGGAATTTGTCTAGCTATCGCTAGCCTGGAGGATTTGTAAAAAAAACTATGATTTGATAAATTAATTATGTTTTCAATGTTTACATTTGAAATTCTGTTTCCTATTTAAAAAAAATAGTGTCAAAGGATTTGATTAATGTTGGTATGTCTACAGGATAAGATTTAAGTACCTTTTGCGCATATGTACTGTGCTTAGGTAAAGTAGGGTTTTGTATGCTAAACTATGTACAATAACAAAATAAATGTGCGTGATAACATAGTGTACACAGGAAAACAGACTAAAGTATATTCTTTCGTAAATTTAGCCAAAGTAGGCATTATCATGTTTTGTAAAATATTAAATATCTCAGAATCTTTAGCTAATGTCTTCAGATCACATGGTCGTCACTTATTTAAAGCCAGAAATAAGCATAATAATGAAAAAATACAATCTTTAAAAAACAACTGTTTACAGACATGTCACTTTTTAGCAAAACTAATCAATAATATTGTTCACCTACATGAAGAATTGTATTGAGCATGTTATAAATACGCACAATTTAGCACATAAGACCTTGAATAAGTTCAACTTTAGGTAACCCAAAAATTCGCATATTAGTCAATTTAGTATTATGAAATAAAAGGATTTCAATTTTAAAAAATTTACACAATTTGCAAAAGTAACAAAATTTCCTGTCTCTAATATTGCATCAAAATTGTTTGAAGAGTACAGGGGAAAGAACCCTTCATCGACAGCGAATCTGTCAGCATTGAAATATGCTTGGGGAATAGTGATGATAGGAAACCTGTTTTTCCCTTGGTCCTTCTTCCACAGTTCAAGCGTCAAACTGTTTGTCTGGCGTTAATTTTGAATTTATAGATACTAAACCTGTGCGTTGTGTGATAAGAACCAAGGCAAAACTGGTTTCTTTACAAAAGTTTAGAAGATGACTCGCTATCTTTGCCAAGCAGACATGGTGAAGATACACTACTATGCAATGAAGGGGTTCTTCCCCTGTACTCTTTATTTAGTTTATAGAGAAGATATTTATTTTGGGAAATATTCTCAAAATGTACTGATACACACCTGCTTAAAATTGGAAGAATAGAACATCAAACCGCTTAGCATTTCGGGCAAAGCCATCGGGAGCATTAGCATCCTGTGGCTGTACAGGGACAGTATTTTCACAGCTTTATCTTGAAGCGTGATGTCACAAAGAATATTGGAAAGACGCAGCAGGTTGGACACAGCAACTGAGTTCGGATTGGGTTCGGCACCATCTTGGTCTGAAACAAAGTGACATGAAGTTTAAAGAGCTTACCTTCACTTTGACCTTTATTTTTAATTACATAATAAAAAATGTAAGGTAAAGTGAAGTATTGTGATGGGGATGAAAAGCTGAAATAGATATATTTGTTTTTACACGTTTAGGAAGGTACCGATTCAAAATTGGCTTTTGAACATTGGTCCATCTGTCTGTTTCAAACAACCTTACAACTAAAAGTAAAAGAATTTTTTTAAAAAAAATTTGGTGCATGCGTTAATAGTATAGTAAGACATAATAATAATTTTTTTTTAATTGTGTATGCTCAAAGGGTAGCTGTCAAATAACTTTTTCAGTGTTATTTTGATGTTGCTGAAAAATAAAATAAAAGCTACAGAATAAAAATTTAGTACACAAGTTCTCAGTATCTGTTGGATATCATAATAAAGGTTTGGGATATCATGCACATGCAAATGATAGCTGCCCTGCCACAGAACTTACAAGTTTTAAAGGTACTGAAATAGCCTTATAGAGTATACAATTATTCTCAAATATATTGATTTATTGAGTATTAATTTAAAGTCCTGTAGTGTCAAACAGCCCTAGTTTAATCAGAGCAGGGTATCATGAAAATAATATCAGAATCAAATAAATGTAATTGGTACAGAATTAGGATTAACTGTAATACTACAATTAACTATCTGATACAGACATAAGCACCCGTCAATTAACTATCAGGTTTTCCAACAATACAATTTTTTTTAATGTTATAAAATTTATAATTTTACTAAATTTTTTTAATCAAAAGTATGAAACTGTCAGTAAAATTTATTTGAAACAGAAATAAAGTTGAAAAACAATTTAATATAATTAAATGTTTAATTAAAACTCTTAATTTTAATCTCATGCAGCGACAACAAGGTTACATTTTAACTAAATTCCATATCCATCAGAGGATTAACCTATATTTTCCATTGAATGAACAATTTTTAAACATAGTAAAAAACACTTCTCACCTTCTTTTAATCTAAGAACAATGGAAGCATCCGTGGAAACACTGTTAAAGTATCCCCCGTCATGGGCATCCCAAAATAGGCAGTCCTGTGTAGTCTGTAGTTTTGACGCCCATTCCAGACACCAGGGGTCATAGGTAGCCTCGTACAGGTCAAGTAAGCCTCGTACTAGGAAGGTGTAGTCCTCCAGTACACCAGGGATAGGGTACAGGCTGAGAAAATAAAGACAGTGTAAGAGTACATAGAGTTTTAAGTATTGTTTTCTATAGCATTGAAATAATTTTTTAAAAAATTACAAATTGGGGAGCCCCTGATGGGCTAGAAGTTCAACATATAAAGGTTAGGTTTGAATTATCGGCGCACCAGAGCTAGGCAAGGACTATTGGCTACGAGCGTCGTATACAATCAAGTGACAAGCCGACACCTGAATAGGCACCCAACGCAACCGTTAAGGGCGACATAGTTCGCAGCGTTAGGACTTTGAAGGATATTTAATATGCACTCCCATACTGTATTATTCGTCAGAAATTGTTTGCCGCACGGGCTGTTTATAGGTCAGCAGCTATTTTGACGATCCCCAGACCCGAACCTGGGACCTTTCGCATGCAACGCTAGTGCCTAACTGACTGGGCTCCCCAGCCCCCTCAACACAAAAAGTTAAAATTAAGTACTTTAACTAGACATTCTAACATTTAACCATTTTTTTAACTATTGACAACATTAACAACACTTATTGGCAAATTGTAATTGATATAATTTATATTTCCTACATTCATTTTTTAATTATGCATTAACTCCATATTAATGGCACGCATTTTTAGCCTACTTTTCTTTTTTTTAAATTCGAAGAATTAAAAAAAATAAAAAAGTAGGTATTGACATGCGGTCGATGTCCGTCCGTCCGTCCGTCTGTCTGTCCGTCCGTCTGTCCGTACCCCCCTTCCAAAATCGGTTCTATCCATCCGATCTTAAAAATTCTTTTTTTGTTAGAAAGCTATGACCTCAGAGACCCGACTTTCCTACTTTTTGTCCGTCTGTCTGTACGAACGGACGGACATAAATCTACTATTTGTCGACGAATTTCCCATTGAATTAGCATTGAAATTCAATTTCGAGTCATTTAAATCGCTGAATTTAACTACAAATGCTACGGAAAAGTGATATACGTCAAAAAATTCGGTAATGGGACAAAATATCGCGGCCGAAATATCGCGGGCCAAAATATCGCGGCCGAAATATCGCCGGCCGAAATATCGTGCGCCCAAAATATCGCGGGCCCAAAATATCGCGGGCCAAAATATCGCGGGCCAAATTATCGCGTGCCCATAATATCGCGTGGACAAAATATCGCCGTAAAGTAAAAATGGAGTGGATTTAGTGGATTTTATGGTGTTCGGCAGTGTGAGGGAGTTCGATGGTAAAATGGTATTACTTATCTAGTACATTGCGATGAAGTTCGGTTTTACCTATTAGACCTGGATTTTTATAAAAATGTATTTTAGGTCATGCATTTTTATGCATTTTTTTTTGTTATGTCCATTTAGTCACGAGGTGGGTTTAATGGGTTGAGGTTTTATATTTGAACTTGATTTTTATAATAGATATAATGGAGTTCGATGGTAAAATGGTATTACTTATCTAGTAAATTGTGATGAAGTCCGGTTTTACCTATTCGAGCCTGGATTTTTATAAAAATGTATTTTAAGTCATTCATTTTTTTTTTGCATTTTTTTTGTTATGACCATTTAGTCAAGAGGGGGGTTTAATGGGTGAAGGTTTTATATTTGAACTTGATTTTTAGCTCGATGGTAAAATGGTATTACTTATCTATTAAACTGTGATGAAGTTCGGTTTTATCTATTAGAGCCTTGCCGGCCCGCCGGCGTAGTGGTTAGTGTACTAGCCCATGGAGCTGCTGGGCTCTGGTTCGAATCCCGGTAACATCATGGATGTTTCTGCTTGTCAATAAATGTTGTTATTTGTCTATGTGTTTGTGTCGTCCTTCTTTGTGTGCCTCTTGTGACTCTCTTCTGGCGAGCTGGGTAATGGGCTGTAAAGCCTACACTCTCCCTTCTAGAGGGCGCAATCACTGTCATTTACCTATTAGAGCCTGGATTTTTGTAAAAATGTATTTTGAGTCATGCATTTTTATGCATTTTTTTGTTATGAGCATTTAGTCACGAGGTAGGTTTAATGGGCCAAGGTTTTATATTTGAACTTGATTTTTATAAATCCCATTAAATTTGGCCAAAATATGGCGTCGACTAAAGTAAGTGGATTCGTGTGTGATTTTCAAGATAGGTATGAGATGGTAAATTTGTATAGTGCTTTGTACAAAGTGCGTATATAAATATTATATATGCTGTACGGTAAGTTACGTATGGTTTGTTTGATACGATATGTGTGGTCTGTTTGGGAGTATTTATTATTGGTGGATATATAATTAAGGTTGAAACAGTTATTTTAAAAATTTTCTTAATCAAAAATAATTTTTAATATTTGTTCATTTGGGTTAAAAGAAATGATTAAAATGTATCTTATTTTGTAAATTCGCGATTTCTTTATAAAAATCGTAAGCGTTGTCCGATGTGCGGCTTATTCGTGCTGGTTAATTTTGTTTTCAAATAATTAATATTGTCTAAGTCTATTTTTGAATGAATTTCAAGGTTGTTTCTGAGCATTTAAATTAGTATTATATTATAAATAGTTTATTATTTCAGATTGGACAAAATAGTTATCAATAGTTGAATCTGGTTGTAAGAAAATTTATCACTACTTAAGTGATGTTCACAATGCATTGATTCAATTTTATTATTTTTTACAAATTAAACATATTCGGTTCCTTTATATTATTTTTACATATTCATATCATTATATATGGAATTTTTTTACCAAGTTGGGTAATTGAAATATTTCGATACGTTTTGAACTCATTTAGACCATTTAGTAAAACATAAATTTTCTTTCAAAAACTCAGCATTAAAGTTTACGCGGTTTTAGGAGTTCTTCGAAAGGTGTTTAAGAGTTTCAATAGTGTATCAATTACTACTGTCAAATAACTCTTCGTTAAATTTATTTCAGAAATCACCAATGGTTTAAGTAGCAAGTACAAGTAATTCTTATTGTTCTATAAATATTTTTTTTATCATCACTAACGACAGCAGCGGGTCACTATTTAAATCTAAGGAAAACGGTTTATGGAAGAAAAACGCAGACACACAGGTATATGGAACCTGGGGGGGGGGGGGGGGCTCAAAGGGTCAACCCCTATGTCGTTTCGACAAAGGAACTTTTCTTTACCCCCCCCCTTTTTTTTTAACTCAAAACTCTGAGACTGAACAGATGTCCGCTTCTTTGTGTTGAGTTTTCGAAATCCCGTAGAGGCGAAACATAATTATAGGTTAACTACCCTCTTCTACACATAGACATATTTGTTAAAGCCGGCTTCTTTTATAAAAGGTTTGTTTACGCGTGCAAATCCAGTTCGCGCTCTATTGTATCATTTTGTCAGACAGGGCTCAAGCGTACGATGGAGTCAAAGTCTGTTTTATTTGTATTTTAGCTAAAAGGAAGACTTTTCTTTAAAATTGTGTGATATACATACCATTTGGCATCATCATGTTTCTGATCATAATTTATAAAAATAATAGGGATGACATTTATTGGGGTTAATAAAAAATATTTCCAATAGAAAAAAGGTTTAAAGAAGTTATGATGTGCTTTTGGGGTTACGGCTTTTTGATATCATAAATGGCTATTTACGATCAGAAAAAAAAATTCTAAAATAATGATGCCAAATTGTGATTGGGACTGAAAGGGTTAACAGCCTGCTCGTCGGCGCAATGGCTAGAGTGCTAGCCTCTGGAGCTGCTGGGCACGGGTTCGAATCCCGGTTAAGGCGTAGATGTTTATGCTTGTCAATTAATGTTGTTATTTGTCTATGTGTACTTCTTTGTGTGTCTCTTGTGACTGTCTCTTCTGGTGAGCGGGGTAATTGGCTAAAAAGCCTACACTCTTCCCTTATAGAGTTCGCAATAATTGTCATTGGTTAAAGGGGTAATAAAAATATTTTTCTTATAAAAATCTCAAAAAAGTTATAAATTATTAATACTTTTGACCCAAAAAAAACCACTTGAGCCTGGGTTTTATTGTTTGTTTGTTTTTTAAGTTATTTTTTTCAATAAAACTTGCCCGTTTTTTTTTTTTTTTGGGGGGGGGGGGGGGTTGTGGGCGGGTTGTAAACACTGGTAAAACAACAGTAGTTTGACATTCCTTAGACCAACTCGTGTTTCATCTAGCTTCTCTAAGCGTGTTTGTGGCATATTGCAATGACTTAAAATAAAATTAATTAAATGAGTTCAATCAGCGCTCAATTTTGGGCCCTTTGCTGTTAATAATTTTTATAAATGATTTTGGTAATCTGTCATTATTTGGAAAATTAATCATATATTCAAATGATACTAATTTGGTATATTCAAGTAAAAACTACAACTTATTAAAGGAAATTATAAACTCTGATCTAATAAAAGTTAAAAAATTGTATCAACAAAATGACTTTAGGTAGGCAAGTACCCAAAATTCTAAAATTTTTACTATTACTTCAATCTTTTCCAAATTTGGCATATTGATTTCAAATATAATGAACAATGCTTTTTGGGCAATTTTTTGTATTTAAATATAATTGATTTATTTTAAACGGTGTTTTTCAACTAAAAAAAGGGGATTTACGCTAACACTTATAGCATAAAAAGTTTTACATTAAGTTACCTGAAGTTTTTTACAGATGCTATTTCAATATATATCTGTGCCATGAACCTCTAACATCTGATGTAAATATACAAGATTTTTTTTTTTAAATGTCCAAGTGTAAGTTAATCGAAAAAATCTTTTTTGGGGGTTAATTTATAACATTTTTCTTAATAACTTCTTTTCTTGTAATTTGTATGTAACTCTAGAGGGTCATTGCATGCATCAGTTCAAAACGAAGAATTTAACACATAATTAATGTTTATAGGATGAAAGTTCAATGTGGTAGACTTGTTAGCGTAAACCTCTTTTTTTAGTAGAGAAACACCGTTTAAAATAAATAAATTATATTTAAATTAAACAAAATGACTAAATAGTATTATTCATTATATTTGAAATCACTCTGCCAAATTTGGAAAAGATTAAAGCAATAGTAAAAAATTTAGAATTTTGGGTATTCGCCTACCTTAATTATTAATAGTGATAAAACTAAATATATAAATTTTAATATGATCACTGGTCATGCAGTAGACTTAACTTATAAATATAATATTTTATGCCAAGGAAATGTTTTAAATTGTTAATCTCCTCTTATAAACCGAGTAGAAAATATCAAATATCTTAGATTATATGTCGATCAAACATTGAAAAAGAAATTACATGTAAAAAAAATTTTAATGACAAGTTACGTTTTGGAATTTATGCATTTTATTATTTAAAAATAGCCTCAGTAAAGCATTTTTAAAACAATTATACTTTTCGTTTATACAATCAATAATACAATACGGCATATCCTAATGGGGTGGTGACTACATAAATAATATCAGATCTTTAATAAATACTCAATACAGATTGATTCGAATGTTAAATTGTGATCCAGAAAATTTTGATAACCCTATTTTAACTATAAGACAACTATACGTGAAAATAGTCTCTTATATATTTATATAAAAACCAATCATTCTGCACCCATAAAGACCCTGTAGTAAACTATGTACAATCTAAGAAATACAACTATTTACAATAAACCAAAAGCAAATAGTGAAGTTAAGTGTTTTACCCTATATAATTTTTACCGTTCTTATATGTTTATGTATCTCGTGTGTTCGATCGTTTGCAAGATTTTGTTATATATTTTTTTTGTTTTGTTCCCCTTTTGTTTGGATATAATCTGATCTTGTTTTCATTTTAATTGCAAAATTTTTTGTGTTGTCTGGAAGGGCCTGGGGGCCCCTTGACAACCTATGTATTCTGCTTCAAAAAATAAAGTTTCTTTCTTTAAAAAAAATATCATTCTTCATTTGCTTGTCAAAATTTGTTAATCATTACTCGAAATTTTCACTTGTTATCTAGACCTCAAAGTTCGACCTGTGCTTTATTGAATACCACTATATCACTACCCTAAAGCAAAAGGCATTATCTATCGGGTATTTTTTTTTTTTTTTTGTAATTGTTAATTTTCAGCAAATGAAAGGATTTTACGCTGTAGTCTAATATCAACGAAAATCAAAACAGAGAAAGGACTGCCTTATTCTTTTGATCATCACCTTTGCCGACGTATCTAGTGAACAAACGAATTTGTGTCGTAACCTTTTGAAAGAAAAACACCCTGATGATATAATGTGCGAAAATATAAGCATAATTGGAATTGGAGAGTTACTTTTAGAAAGTAACTATGTTATAATTACAGTTACTTAATAAAAAAAACCTCTGTTACGGTTACATTAACTTAATTTGAAAAATAACGCGTTACAGTTGCTTAAAACGAAAAGTAACGATTCACACTTACTTTTTGAAATTTCACGTTATAAGAAAAATAAAAAATTCGCCATCCTAACATTTTCCAAAGAAAACCACGATTAACGAAGCATACGCAAACAAAATGCTGAAATAATAGGGGGAGTTGGGGGAAACGAGTGTAAAATCAAGCAATTGGGTAATTTTTTAAAATTACCTAATTAAAAACCTACTTTTTAACTAATTTTTTAAAAAAAATTTGCATATAATATACATTTGAACGTTTTAGGTTTCATATATATAGATATTTTTAATTTTTTCCCACCATATGCTTAAATATCTGGTAATTTAGAGAACTTAGTTTCAGACCCTCATTTCCCCCCGGGAGGTGTAAATTGGAGGTGGTTCAAATTTAAGAAAATAATTTAATTCAAAAATCATTATTATAATGAAAAAATTTAAGCGAAATAAGTCTTAATATTCCGCTTCACTTTTATTTCAGAAAAGCTAACTTTTAGAGATATTAATAGTCACAGAATAATGGAATATTTAAGTAACTTTGGTCCTCTACTACTAAATTGAGGCTTCTTTAAGTACTCAAGAATGAACGTGAAATCTGTCTCCCCCCTTTCCACCCCTTCGAGGAGAAGGGCGTTGTTGGTCATTGTTGTAGAACCCATTCAGTCAAAACACAAAAGGGTTTGGACTGAGGGATCTAACTTGCTTGGCAGTTAGCATGATTTATTTGAAAACCCCTCTTTTTCGTAGATACATGTAATTGCGGAGCTTATAATGTGATACTAGAAAAGTAAACAGACGGGGGAAAACATTCGTACTTTGACAATTCTGTCTGAAAGCCGCCGTCACGCATTTAGCAGAAAAAGTAGACCATTCTATTTTATGCCTTACTATTTTCCCTCCCAAGAAAAGCTCGTATTTCGGGAAAGCGAAATGTTCCCTTCTTAGTAGTGTAATTTCAAAATAAGCATCAGGCATTATTCGGAAAGTAACGGAAAAGTAACACAATTTTCGCTACCGCTAAAAGTAATTAAGTTACTGATACTTTTTTGAAAAATATAACTGCGTTACCCGACGTTACTTAAAAAAAAAGTGTTATAAGTAACTCGTTACTCCAATCCCTGGCATAATGATATAGCATAAAAAGTTTACCAAGAGAGGGGTAATCTTTCTGAATAAATTTATCTAAATAAGCAAAATAAGTATGAGAACACAGACTGGCCGATTTATGTCGAACAATTTAAATCACACCTTTAAATCAACCTTGTACAATTTAAATCAACATTGAATTATTATTTTTAACAGTGTATAATAGTCTTAACCAGGGCCAGACCTAGAAAACCTATACTCCATCTATTTGGGGGGCCCCTTTACTTTTTTATTTATGATATCAAGAAATGATGGTGCTCAACCGGTGCTCTTTGACCTATGTATCAGATATTTGCTACAATTTTATTAGCTTCCTTATAAACATTGATCAAAACTATCACGTTAGGTCAATTTCTTAGTCAAAGTCGAACAAAAAACAGAGTGGAGTATCAGATTTCATTTTACTTACTGATATTTTGGGTTTTTTCGGCATTTAGCATAATAGAAATTGAAATTTAGGCGCCTCTAAAATTTGGGGGCCCTAGGACCAGGCCTTATGGAAAAATAGTCCCTGGTCCTAACTATGAAACTATTTTTATATTAATTATATTAAAAACAAAATACAGTTAAACTCATTTATAACGAGCACGAAGGGACCGCAACATTAACTCAGAGTAAGTTAAATCCAAGTGCTTGTAAAAAAAACGAGTGCATATCTCAAAAAAGAAATAAATATTCTTACGGTCTTCTTACTTTTATGGTCAGTTTTATTGTAATTGGATGCTTTCTTCAACATGCGTTTGTTCTTTAACAGCTTTGAACCAGTGTTAGACGACAATCCATACTTTTGCAAATATCTATATTTTTAGCTAAATCTTCAAACTAGCGGAAATACTAACCTTCTTTTCAAAAGTTATAACTTTCCGCTTTAGACATCACCCAATAAAATTTAGCAAACTTTATCTATGAATTTAAAGTCGAAGAATGAACCTCGGATCATGTATCTAATCAGTATGACAATGAAGAACCCTTTCCTCACACTGCTTCTACAAATAAGCTGTTGAACCGCATATTTAACCAATCTTCTTATTCATTCCTCGCCTCGTTAAATCCGAGGTTTGCTCGTATCAGGCAATTTCCCTTCCACTGACTTAACATTGGACCAACCTATGAGTAGGGAACATATATATTCCGGCTTGTGTGCTTGATCAGAAACCCGCTTATTAAGCCTTCGTCAAGTAAGACAGGCACAGAAAGAGTTTTTACGGTCATAGAGAAAGGAAGTACACCAAGGACGAAGGCGGGAATCGAACCCGCACCCGTTACAGCACGCAGACTGCTGGCCTGCGATGCTAACCACTCGGCCATCCGGGCCGCTGGACCAACCTAATAATCTTGCTTTCCTCGATAAATCCGGGTACTCGTAAAATCTGGACTCGCTATAAACGAGTTCGGCTGCAATTGATTAATCAACTTATTTTTTGTTCTGTAAGTGTTTACTAAAGTAAGCAAATTATTCAGTTGCTACATAATTTTATATGAATGCACTTAAAAAATTTATATGTATATATTTAAAAAAATAATAATGTTTGTACTATTTCAACTTCCTCCCATTCCCAAAATCACATTCGAAATAACCCTAAACTAATCCTTCTATTAAAAACGAGTCTCTTTTTAAAGAGCAGTACAGAAAGGAAACGCATCAAACATCGCCTACATTTTCGTTAAATAATTACTAATTTTTTAAAATTCAGACACTTCTTAAACTATACAATTACCCCAACTGAATTCTTAAAAAAAATTTAATGGTATTAATAAAAATCAAGTTCAAATAAAAAACCTTAACCCATTGAACTTAACTCGTGATTACATTGTCATAATTAAAAAGGGATAAAAATACATGTCTTAAAATGCATTTTAATAAAAATTCAGGATCCATTACGTAAAACAGAACTTCATCACAAATTATTGAATAAGTATCATTTTACCATCGAACCCCTTCCCACTGCCAAACACCAAAAAATCCATTAAATACACTCCATATTTACTTTACGCGATATTTTGGCTACGCGATATTTTGGCCACGCGATATTATGGGCACGCGATATTTTGGCCCGCGATATTTTGGGCCCGCGATATTTTGGGCGCACGATATTTCGGCCGGCGATATTTCGGCCGCGATATTTTGGCCCGCGATATTTCGGCCGCGATATTTTGTCCCCAAACCAAAAATTCAGCGTATCCAAATGAGAATATATTGAAAATTTCAGAAAAGAATTCGAATTATAAGGACTACAATTACTTAAAAAACTTTAACAATTAATGCTCATTTAAAAAGCATAGGAAGCCATTTTATTAGAAATAAATCACCATTGCCATGGCAACAATTGCTTGAGAAACTTTAATTCTTTTAGACAATGAATTAAAATAAATTTATTTTTGCGACATCGATCAGTTTGAAATGACGTCAAACATATTTCACTTCAAGTTTCTGTGTGTAGGTAAGCAATGTTTTCATTCTATTCAAAAGAGAAAAATATTACATATTTATTCTTTGAATATAATTTTTTGCAAACGATTTAAGTAATAATTATTTAATTCTCGAAATAAAATAAATGAAACTAGCTGAATTTAGCTGGTAAATGTTTAATATAGAATTAATGCTGTGTTTGGCGCCTTTTTACCTGTTAAACACAACTGTTGTTTGGAAGCAGGTTAAGTGACAGATTCTGTTACAAACCTACTTGTTTATTTACATTTATTATTTTAAGTGCATTTTGGAATAGTTTTATGGGTTTTTTTCTACGAAAAATTAAATATTTATTTATAACTGCAAATAAATCATGCGGACGATAAGTAATATTTATTTTATTGGTGATGGAAAATAACTGAAAATAATGGCTTTACGAAGTTGAAATTATAGCTAGATGCTGTAGTTAGTGAAATTTATTCTTTTGTATATAAATTTAATGTAGAAACGGTTGTTGATGTCACTTACTGTAACGATCCTAGTTTTTTCAAGATAAGAATTTTAGTAAGTATTTAAGTAACAGGAAAGTAGGCTATTTTAGTTCTTTTAGAACTTCTTGTTTTAGTTGAATTATAAATCTATTATATCATTCTATTCATTTAAAATTATTGGAAGCATTAACAACAGTTAGTGGCAAACTGTTTTATTTGCTGGTCATCCTATATAATTAAAGTAAAGTTTCTTAAATTCGTAATTTAATTATATTTAACCCCACAATGCCCATGTCAATGGCTCTGTTCTATTGGGCTGAGTAGAATTATTGCCACACTAGAGCTACACAAACAAGAGCTATTAGTGTCAGGAGTTGCAATTTACAACTACAATCTACTGACAAACCATCACCTGAGAAGTCACCTCAGAAACTTTAAGAATTTAGCTAAAATATTGTATATCATGGCTTGGGAGCATATTTAATATCCTACCCTCCACACAGGGTATAATTAACTTGAAAACATAACTCTTTTCATATTTAACTAATAAATTACAACAACTGTAAAATACATAACAATGAAATAAAATGAATATTAAAATTACGGTGATTAAATATATCTTCTTGCAATCCATACCACTTACATTTGTGCAACAGTGTCATTTTCTCCTTTATAAGCACTCCTTAGTAAGCAGTTACTCTCTTCATTATACAAATATTTGCGTACAAATTGAGCCGCTCTCATAGCTGACTCTGTGTATTTCTCATCCTGTAGGACTTGTGCTGCCCTTGCAAATCCACTAATCATAAGACCTAGTTAAAAAATGAAAGAAATATTATTAATATTTATAGGTAATAAAGAAGTTTATATGATCTATTCAGTTGGTTTAAATTTGTAACTTATCATGCAGATAAATATTGGAGGTAATTTAATATGTAATTAAAAATTGAATTTATTTTTTTAACAAAAGCAAAATTAAATAAATGCATGCATAACAAATATAGGTAATCCCTTAATGTTACTTTAAAATAGCCATGTTTGCAAAATCCTAAATAGACAATTAACTCTCCGAAAGATACACAATTTTATTTTCACAGCATGAGAATAAAATAAGTTTTAAATGAAAATTTAATTTCTTTAAGTTGTTTTAAATTTTATTAATATTAAAGGGCATTTAAAACGACTGCTCTAATATTTAAATTTCATGAAATTATAACTTTTATAAATTAGATATTGTAAAAAAATTGCATATTGATTGGATGTGTGTTGATAAGTGGTTGTAGTTATACAGGAAATCTGATAGTCAAAGCTGACGAGTTCATACCTTGGTCTCCCTCAGAGGACCAAAGAATTCAGAGGTGGAAAACTTAATATGAATAGATTTTCTAACAAAAACCCCACTACACATCAATAATTATGTTATAAAAACCATTGTGAGACTAACATATTCATATGTATACATTAATTTTCCGTTAACTGCCATGGTAACCATTTATATTTGATACTTAACCCTTTGAGGGATAAAAAAAAATGACTAAATTGTAAACTTATTTTCACTGCATGAGATTTAAATTGAAATTTTAAACCGAAAATTTACATTTTTAAAAAAAATTATATTTCTGAAATTGATTGTTATAAATGGCACTCTTGTGCATTGAATTTTAAAATTTAATAAAACTATAAATCAAACAGTTTATTCAACATTTATTCGTTACCCCCCCAAAAAATATGATTCGCCATGGGAAACAACTATTAAATTTATATATTCCCTCAGAGGGTTAAAAATGTACAACTTACAAAATTATAATCAAATTAATTTATTTTGAAAGAAAAAATTGTGTTCTACCATTCCAAGATGTAACAAATTTGTCATCCATGTGGGGTTTTGGCCGTTTCCGCCGCACTTCAAACATGATCTGCTTCGCTTTGGACAAGGCTTCTTTGAACACGTTTATATCTATTTCGAGACTTTTGGCACATTCTTCTTCGGTGGCTTTGGCTATTAAAACATTTTTCTCCTTTAACTCATGATGGGGATCCTAAAATTAGAAAATAAAAATCCACATAAAGGTTTCAATTTGTTATGTATGTGATATATATCATACAAATCTCTATAAAGTTATAATATTAACCACACAAAATTCTAATATTGGTCATTTCGTAATATCTCTCAGTTACAATTTTGCTGATCCATTGTACAGTTCCCACGTTCTCATAGGCGTCAATACATTATTTCCCAGAGAAATTGCAGATGCAGCAGTATTAGTTTTGATTCTGATCCACCCTTCTCACAACCATTAAAAATACTGTCACTTTCTAATTAGACCTCATCGTGTGAAGTTGCATGTGCTTTGGCGGCCTATCTCGGCCCTCTTTAACAGCTGTAAAGACTTCTTTACTACTTTAAATTAACTAAATAAAATCCTTAGACGTCTAATCTCTTTCCTTTATTAGAATCAACTTCAGAAATAGTATGCTCTCAAGTAGATGTTATTCTATTTCCTGTATAGTAATAAAAAAATAATAACTATTTAGACATTTTAACATCGAAATGCCTTTGTAAAACTTACTGAGCTGTACTAATATAACTAAAATGGGTATAGTTACAAAACTAACATTCTCCAAAGTATAACTAAGATATAGGGCCCTGTCTCACGGTTGGCAACTTTTGATAGTAGTAAATTCAATTAAACAAAATCGCCAATGAAGATGATGGACCCAATATCTTAATTATAGTTCTTAGTCTAAGTATAGGATAATGTTAAATTGATGTTTTGGGTGTCTATCAACAAACTGATTTAATACATTTTTGGCATTGAAAAACCTAAATTCTAGCCAGCTTTTGTGTCAAGTAACTACATTAACTGCAGTAAAAAAGAAGCAAGAAAAAACTCAAATATATATTTAAAAAAAAAAGAGTTTGAAATCCCAACCCTTAGAAAAATTAAATTACCATTTTAATTTTACATATTTAGGTTGTATAACTATTTCAGGCATTTTATAGGCTTATTTAAATTGCACAACTTATTAAGAAAATATTTTATCCACTTTTCAAAATTGTATTTTATGTATGCAATTTTTTATTCCATTTAAATATGTAAAACTTGTAAGCATGATGCCATATTAGTTCATACTTTTAAAACCAAACATTCTTTTAACCCTCTAATGCATGAATTTTTATTTTCATCCCAAAAAAATATATATGTATCTTTAATACTCACACATTATGTGAAAAATACTAAAAATAAATTAACTGCAATAGAATTTAAATAATTTCAATTTTTAAAAAATTTTCCATATGACAAAAACCAACAGCAAAATTCCAATTTTGATAATAATGACTAGAAAACTACTAAAAATATTTCAAAATAACAATTTTTTAACTATGATTAATTTTTCAAAGCAATTTATTAGTATTTAGTATTTATATTGTTATTCTTTGAATACTGCCAAAAACGTAATTTCACAAAAGTTAATAACCTCACTCTTTAATTTTGAATACACTTTTACTACTGTCATCTATGAGGATTATTAGTAAATAAGACTTTAAAATGAAATGTAATAGATGAAAAAAACACAGATTTGTCTAGGAGGAGATCTAATTTAATGGAATAAAGTGGATTATGTTACTTGTTACCAAACGATAACAGTATGCATTAGAGGGTTAAACAAAAAAAGAATAACATTTGTATTGGAAAAATTAGCAGCACACTAGATTATTCAATAAAAACATAGCATAATAACAATGTGCATTAACTATGCATATTGCAAAATCAATAAATTAAACTAAGAGTATTTAAGTATTTTCCTAATAAAAGTTTTCTACATTTGAGTTTTTACTTGGGGTATATTTAAAGCCAGTAAACATAAACACTATCATACTTGATAGGGATCTACGTTTCCATCGGCCCCCACATTGAAGTATTTGCAAAACACATCTGCCAAAGTGTGAGTGGAATCTGGCAACGCTTCCGCAGACAGGTGTTCTTTTATTTCCGCCTCGGTCCAGACACAAAAAGCACCCTCCCTTTTCCTCTCAGCTGTAGGGGATGGAAGTGAGTCGGCGTCTTCCGCACTGTAGAACCCTCCATTCTATAAGAAAATTAAAAATCGTATTTGCAGTTTTAATATTTAGTATAGAACCCTTCATTCTATCAAAAAATTAAATATAATATTTTTTCTATTATTATTTACTGTGGAACCCTCCATTCTATAAGGAAATTAAAAATCATATTTGTAATTTGTATATTTAGTATAGAACCCTTCATTCTATGAAAAAATTAAATATAATATTTGTTCCATTATTATTTACTGTAGAACCCTCCATTCTATAAGAAAATTAAAAATCATATTTGTAATTTGAATATTTAGTATAGAACCCTTCATTCTATAAAAAATTAAATATATTTGTTGAATTATTATTTACTGTAGAACCTTCCATTTTATAAGGAAATTAACAATGATATTTGTGATTTAAGTTTTTAGTATAGAATCCTTCATTCTATGGAAAAATTAAATGTAATATTTGTTCCATTATTATTTACTGTAGACCTCTCCATTCTATAAGGAAATTAAAAATCGTATTTGTAATTTGTATATTTAGTATAGAACCCTTCATTCTATGAAAAAATTAAATATAATATTTATTCCATTATTATTTACTGTAGAACCCTCCATTCTATAAGAAAATTAAAAACCATATTTGTAATTTGAATATTTAATATAGAACCCTTCATTCTATAAAAAATTAAATATAATATTTGTTGAATTATTATTTACTGTAGAACCTTCCATTTTATAAGGAAATTAACAATGATATTTGTGATTTAAGTTTTTAGTATAGAATCCTTCATTCTATGGAAAAATTAAATGTAATATTTGTTCCATTATTATTTACTGTAGACCTCTCCATTCTATAAGGAAATTAAAAATCGTATTTGTAATTTGAATATTTAGTATCGAACCCTTCATTCTATGAAAAAAATTAAATATAATGTTTGTTCCATTATTATTTACTGTGGAATCCTCCATTCTATGAAAAAAATTAAATGTAATGTTTGTTCCATTATTATTTACCGTAGAACCTTCCATTTTATAAGAAAATTATAAATCATACCTGTAATTTGAATATTTAGTATAGAACCCTTCATTCTATGAAAAATTAAATATAATATTTGTTCCATTATTATTTACAGTAGAATCTTCCATTCTATAGGAAAATTATAAATCAAATCTAAATTGAACTTTAAAATTTAAATTTCTTTGATTCTATTTTAATTATAATATGGAAATGATTTTTAGATCACCTCTTTAATATATATTTATATGAAATATATACTTATATAACATTTATATTTAATATATATTTATATTTTATCTTATATTTGGTTGACATTTGGAGTTGGTAAACATTTCTTACTTATGATATTTCAGTTGTTTTGAGATTCCTTATTTATGGATCATTATTCTTTGCAGGAATTAATCAAATAGACATTCTTGTGGTATTGAAAAAAATCAATCATAATATTCTAATGTATATAATAAAAATATCTAAGTTCATTCAAATCCAAAATTTTTAAATTAGAAGTACAGAGCTACAACATAGGATATGAGGAGTAGAACTAAATTCTGTTTCATCATTTATTTAATGAATCCATACTAAACAAAGAAAATTCAATAATAATCAAAACAACACCAAATAATATTTTAAAACCATTTTTAAAAGTTATTCAAGTTATAAAAGCATTATTTAAAGTTATAAAAGCATTATTTAAAGTTGTTAAAAAAATCAGTTTGAGCTATGTATACTTACCACATCACACAGATCTCTTGCAACATAGTCCAAAATATCTTTGGCCACTTGTGCAAAAGTCTCATCTTTTGTGATTTGGTAGGCATCCAAATAGACAACAGCCAGTTGGCCCTGGTCGTACAGCATCTTCTCAAAGTGAGGGACATGCCAGAACTGATCGGTAGAGTAGCGATGGAAACCCTGGTTAAAACATCGAAATTTTAGAAAATTACTAATAACACAAAGATTTATGAACGTTCCTTATTCGTTGAACATTTTTAAGGTGTTTGAAGCAACTTAAATATTGCATAGGTACTTAAGTTTAAATTCTGCAGTGTTAACCTCTTCGAAATATACATACATGGACCTTTGTAGAACCACTATCAACTATGAATGACCAGTAATGAAGTTGTGACCAGTTGAATCAACTATGAATATTCAGTACCCATTTAAAAATTTTAAGGTGTTTGAAACAACTTAAATATTGGATAGGTGCTAAAATGTAAAAAAAAATCTGTAGCAGTAACCTCTTCGACGCTTACATACATGGATCTTTGTAGAATTTGCTGCACAACTCATTTTTTTAATATCAACTCTTTTTTGGAATGTAGAGGTTGGAAAAGAACAAATTGTGGCTTCTATACATAATTCATGAAAGTTTACAGCACAGTATATTTGGAAAAGACTACACAAATTAAGAAACACGATTTGTTTTATTATGTATATATTGATAGAGAAAAAAACAATTTGGTGAAGAGCTGTTTAACCCAATAATCGCCAAAACTCGAAATAATTAAAAAAATATTTTCATCACTTCAGGCAGATGTTAAATACTTGAACTGTTTATTTGAAATTTGTTATGTCTATTTTATCATATTTGACTTCCCTGTTTGGAAAGGAATATATTAATCAGAGCGTGTGATGCTCATTCATTGAAAATATGTTAATTTGTAGTATAGCATACGCAAAAGTAAAATGATCAATAACAAAAAAAGTATTTTGGAAATTCAAATCTGTTATCTTATATCCCAGGCTCTACATTAAATAGGTGATGAGAATCGTTTAAATATATTTCCAAAGGATGTTTTTCAAGTGTTGTGTCAGAGCAACAGCAGCTGTTAATGGGTTAAATTATAATCATCAGAAATTTTTAATTGTAGAAAATTCATGGCATACATTTAGACTTATTAAAGATACAAAACTAAAAATAATCAAACACAATATATTGGTAAATTTCTTAAATTTAAAACAAAAAATTATCCTGCTGTAGTATAAACAGAACAAATAAAACAGTAAATTGTTAGCAAAAGAAGGCTAACATAAGAGATTGATGAATATACCTTAGCAACATGATCATGTATTCCTCCCCTTGCCATCATCTTCAATGTGTGTAAAGCCATTTCCAGCGATTCTTTGCCGTCCTTGGACTCGGAATTACTGTAGTACATCCGGAACAAGAAATTGAATATAACTGGAAATTAAGAGAAATCAGAGGATGTGTGAGATGAAATAGTATTACAGACATAATTAGAGTTGATAAATATAATGGTAGGCATAATGTATACAATTAATAAGAAATTTAATTACTTAATCCTTCACTGTACTTTGTGCCATATGTGGCACAGATCTCTATTTAACCTCCTAAGACTTGAGCAGAATCCTACATGTATATTCTTATAATCTAAACATACTTTCCATAAAAATATATGCTAAAAAGTATGTTTTTCAGAGAAATTTTATTTTTTAACAAAGAATTTTTAATTTTTAGAAAAAAAATTATGTTTAATAGTTACATGGGGACATACCTTAAACTCTGAAATTACAAATTTGCAACAAAAAAGGCTGTATCACTTATTTGTAATTGACAGATTATTTTTACATAACTCTAAAATCGCATTAACCCTCGTTCAACTTAATTTTTTTATAGAAATAATGACATTTTTTATAGAATAAAGAATTTTGGACTGTATATTTTTTTCATATCATATTCAAACCAATATTGCACCCCGATATTGCCCAGAGTCGGTAAAACGTAGTCCATTATGCATCGGGCGATGGGTATGAGCCGAGATTGGCCAACACTGTTGCGCTACTAAATTTCTTTAATTAATTTGAATTACAAAAATAAAGTTAGCTAAGTATTCAACTTACCTGGTTGAGGAAACTTTGGTGCATTGGCAAACCCACCAAACTCCTTGTCATAGGACTGGGACAGTTCTTCTAGACACCCTTTGAGGCACTCCAGGGCTGGGGGTGCTTTCCCGGACTCCGAAAAAGCTTTCAGGCTCATGGACTGGATGATGATTTCCAGGATCCGGCTGCCCTGGTCCATCACTTTCTCTCGATTCACCTGCCACTGCAAATAAATATGTAGTACTATTATTTATTGTTTCAGCTCTTGAAAGGGGTTCTAATTAACAAGGCATACTTGGTTGCATTAAAGCTAATCACGAAGGAAAGCAATATATAGCTGATAATGTAACATACAAATAAAATACATTTCCTTTATGCTAACCATAACAAAAAAAAAATTTGCTAAGTATCCCCACAGAAATAAATTTACAAAAATTCAGAGCTTTTTAACATTACTTTCTTATCAATTCGGCTTATCAATTTTTTCTTATTCTATAATTTGTTTTTATATTCATATTACTAAAACGTCATTAAAAAACTTTTTCTTGGGAAATAGGGACCAAAAGATAAACCCTAAAAAATAATTCAACTGAATTACTTAAAGAGGGAAGGAAAATAAAATGATAATTGGTTTCAAGAAACTAATATTTTTAAAGCTTGTTTGTAGGAATTTTTTGGATAGTTAAGGATAATTAAGGAATACTTTAGAAACATATTTAGTGAATATATAATTACAAATTACTCAATGCTAAAAAAGTTCATTAAATTGTAATAATATAAAGTACTTTTGAAAAATCATCATTAATTTAAAAAAAGTTCATGTTAAAGTAAATTCAATTTTATACTTGAATATTTATATACAATAATAATTTTTTTAATTACAATAATAATTTTTTTAATTACAATAATAATTTTTTTAATTACAATAATAATTTTTTTTTAATTATTTATCATAAACATTTTTTAAATGATAATTATAGAAAATTACATGGGTATTTGTACTTACCTGTTGTGCAATATGGGTAAGTATAGTTTTAAATCCCGGTTGTCCATAGTATCGGTCATCAGGGGGGAAATATGTTCCACCCAAAATGGGCTTCAGATCAGGAGTGAGCCAAACACTCATTGGCCAACCACCACCACCAGTTGTTGACTAAAAAAATAAAAAACAAACTAATTTAAACAATATTTATGGTTTATGCAAAGTTTTTGATTCAACTTACAAATGCAATAATCCTTTTTTATTTAAAATAAGAGATTTCATTTAAAAACCTAGGTTTCATAAAATGTTAAATTAATTGTACAAGACAAAGTTTGTAAAAATGCGCCCTAAATGTATTTAATTTATTGCTAAAAACTGAACTCCACAATAACCTGCAGTCAAACTACAACACAAAATAAAAATTTAAGAGCTTAGTGGAAGAATGTGCTATGAATGTGATAAAAAAAGTAAAAATGACCTTTAATTGCTTTTAAACGTTAAAAAAGGGTACTTGCAAACTGTTAAAAATACCTAAAGTTTATGAAAATGGGAAGCTTGTTATCATTAAAGAAGGAAATAATGTGTTAACTGGCCCAAAAATATCATTTTTCAAAAATGTCGCACAGCACATTCTTTCACCCCCCAAGCCCTTTAATAATTTCAGTCGGGTTGAATATCACAATACAGCCTCTCAAGGACTATGCGCCTCTTAATTTTGAACTAAGGTCTCATAAAAAGACCAGCATCTAAATGATTACTACACTCCCTGCCAACCTAAGTTGGGTAAATAGAAATATGCTATGGAGAAGATCCTTCCGCGGATGTAAAGAGTTCCCTAAATAATTTGTGAATCCATCCACAGAAAACATGTTTAAAACATTAATTTTGTTCAAGGTCCAATGTTTGAGAAAAATTTCGAAATTTTATCAGAATAAAAAGTGTATTTTGGTTAAATTGTATTAAGATCATTTTGTATATAAATATAACCTTACAAGAGTTTCCAACTAACGGACCAATTGTGCTTTTCCCCCTGCCTTTTTACTCTTTGTTTTTACCCAAGTTAGGTTGGTAAGGAACATAAAGTTTAAGAAAATGGGAAGCTTGTTATCATTAAAGAAGGAAATAATGTGTTAAACTGGCCCAAAAATCTCATTTTTTAATAAAAGCCCTTTAATATTTTCAGTCAGGTTGAATACCACACCACAGCCTCTCAAGGGCTATGCGCCTCTTAATTTTGAACTTATATCTCATGAAAAGACCAGCATCTACATGATTACTAAATTAATATATTTTTTTTAAATTTTAAAACATTTATTAATTTTTATTGTGTTAAAATGAATTCAAATGTAACCTGCACAAAAGTCATATAAACTTTGTCAACGTCCGGACGTTCTTCTCTGTCCACTTTGATGTTGATGAAGTTCTCGTTCATAACGCTTGCAATTTCCTCATTCTCGAAAGATTCTCTCTCCATAACGTGGCACCAGTGGCAGGTGGAGTAACCAACTGAAAAATTACACAAATAATACAAAATTACATACTCTAAAATCAAAAACACAATTTAGTGTCCTTTTGTTTAATATTTTTTCATATTTCTTTTAAATACCATAAATTTTAATTTTTAAAAATTACAAATTTAACCCTCTAATGTATGAATTTTTTAATAAAAAAATATTAAAAATCGATTAAATTATTAATCAAAACTTTTTTTAAAAAAGTGTTTTGATCATTGATGGTCATACATTACGGAAAAAATAATTTTAAATAATCTCTTTGTGGATTCACTGGAAAAAAGTTATAATTTATCATTAAGGGTAATGCAGAAAATTTGTGAAAATTGAATCCGTAAACAACAAAGTCTTTTTTTTAAAAAATAGTTGGCCTTTTTTTCATTTTAAACCATCAATATAGATGATAGATGGCATAGATGACAAATATACCAAAAATTGTTGAACATCAACAATATTTTAAAATTATTAAAGTGAATTAAAGAGGGTTGCCAAATGGATATAGTATGCACTAGAAGGTTTAAAAAAATCGATATGCAAAATTCTGTTTCTAGCAAGAATGAAATTCAGTTTTAAGGATCTAAATGTCAGCAATACATTTCCATATTTGAGTGACAAGGTAAAAAAAAATATTTACAACATCATTAAAATAAGTAATAGTTAGAGTAAAGGTAAGTAAGTTGAAAAGAGACTATATATACCAGAAAATATTTAGGATTATAATTATATATACTTTCTTGAACACCATACAAAAAGTATTTTAATAAAAAGCATATTACTTAAAAATTCTTACCAGAAAGAAATATCATTTTATCTTCATCAATAGCTCTCTGAAAAGCCTCTGGTCCCCATGGTAACCTAAGTGAATTTAGTTCAAAGATTAAACGTAATTTAGTTCAGTGAATAATTTAACTTAAATATCACAAACATGCACTTCCAGTTGAATAATTCGCTAAAAAAATTACAAAAGGAAATTAGCGAAACTACCATTATTGAAGTTTTCTAGTTTTATGAGTATATAAGGCTGAAATGTTCAATATTGATAAAAAAATCATGCAGGCATTAAAAGAATTGATGCAGTGATTGAATTGCAATAAATATATTAACAACTGTTCACAAAGAAAGGAAATACTAAACTTAGGACAATTCTTGCCACAAAAAAATGTATATTTGCAAATTACATGAAATTTTCGCAAATAATGCATAACAACCACAGACATATAAATGAATAAATACTTTTTCAAAAAAGAATAATTCTTCAAGATTACTAGTTTACTTAATGTTACAAATTAAATTTTTACTTTAATTAATACAGAAAAAATTTATAATCAAAAACATGTTTACCAATGTACAGGATTTGCTGCATGTTGCAAGAGGTATGGTGACCTTTCCAGGGACAATCTGTTTTTGCTTTCAGATGTTTCTGCACTGCCAGATTTTTCATCTGTCTTGCCACCATCAGTTTCAGAAGAAGAAGCCATTCTTGCAATTTCAAATTCAGAAGCAAAAGACCTAATTTGAAATATTAAACTTGGATTGTTAATAAATCAAGTACAAGTATAATAGTAATTGAAATATCACGGTGACTAGTAATATTGGAACATCAATGATAAAATGGCAGGTCTTGATTTGACAATGAACTTTCCAAACTTGGTGAACTTTCCAAAATTGCACCAAAAGTCCAAATATTGGGGACTTTTACGGTTTGATAGGTTGCTGAAAAATGTCATCGGTGCGAAGCAGAGAATTAGAATCATCAGGAATTAGAATACAATCATCGAAGTCAGAAAGGTTGCCAGAAAAAATTATTTATTGCCAATTCCAAAAAATAGCGCCAAGAGTGACCGTACAGTAAATCTGATAACCACTTCATATTTCATACAACTCAATAAGTATAGCATAGCAACCCTTCATTAAATTTGCAAGTTCGTTAAAAGTCGCCAACCAATATACCGGACATTATGTGTATATAACTGTACCAAACAATGCTTAACTTAGCTTTATAGTTTAAATAGTACTTCAGTGCACAATAAATCACCTTGTGATCCTCTTTCAAGTCTTAATTTAGGAAGTTATTTGATCTTAAGTAGGCATAAAAAGTTGCTTTATTCTGCTCATACTAAGTTAATTCTTAGTAAAATAGATTCTTTGAATTAAATGTTAAATATTTTAAAGTATAGAATGATAAAAAAAATGTCAAAAGATTGTCAATGGATAATTAAAAGTGATCAATGGATAAATAAAGGATAATTACAAGATTTTGCAATATCAAAATGTCAAAACAAACAGGTATTAAGAACAAATAAACGAATGCTTTAAATGCAGCTGAGTGATAGCAATCAAAATTCCATTTCAGTGAGTTTCAAAAACAAACTATAAAAAAACATTGGGATGCAGGTCTTATTTTAACTATGAGTGTAGTTTTAAAACAATCTTATTCCAATTTCAATAATGGAAGCATATATCAATGATTCGCATTTTACATAATTTATATTAAGTTGCTTTGTTTAAAAATAGAAACAAAATAAACAAAAGAAAATGCGTATACTTATGTGGTAGCAGAAGTGATTTGTAATCTTTATTCACAAAGTACTTTCTCTGAAGAAAACCTCTATAATTTCGTTTCTGCGACTTAGTTGATATCCATACTGATGTTTTTGGGATAGACGAAAAGCGTAACTTCAAGGTAACTTTCAACATCGAAAAGAAATATAATAAAAACTCATTTGACATTTATAAGAAGATGTCTTACTTTAATTCCTTAGGATTAAGTAAAGCGATTAACTTGACGTTTATTTCATTTAATTTATTTCAAGATTAAGAGCAGAGCAGACAACTTTTCTTTCGGAATCCAGCTGTGATTGATGCCGGAGAGGAGAAAAGATGCGGAAGATAAAATATTAATTTTCTTTTAAAAAAAATAATTTTTAAATATATATATCGACAGAAAATTAACTTTAAATTTATTGGTTTTTCGTTACATTTTCAACATCATTAAAATTAATACTTTATAAAAGCCCGCTGAATTATTAAAACTATAAGAAAAGAACCAATGCATCTATAAAAAAGCCTCATTCTTTATTTAGAGAGTTAATAACTTATATTTGAGTGGCATCAACTACATTGTTTATCTTTCGGAATTCCGATAAAGTTTCGTAATTCGAATTTTTGCACTATATTTCCCTATAAAATTAAATAAAAATGTTTAATAAAATCAGACCATTCTCAAAAATTTTAAGACCTAATAACTTTAACGTTATTAGTTTAGCTCAAGCCAGTAATGGTGGAAGCAGGAGCTTAGTAAACGTCATCGAAGATGAGAAAAAAAGTTAGTATTGAGTAGAAAAAGAAGAAAATAAGGTTTAAAAGTAGCTCATTTAAGTGAAATTTTAATGGTTATCTTTATAATTTGATTTAGAATAACTATAATATAATGCCAAGTATCAATTGGCGAAATTAGAAATGAGAAAGTGGTTAATCTAAAGAATCGTTGCCGGATTTGGCGTCTTTTCAATAATATCGCCAGGTCGAATGACAACAACCCCCGGCTTGTGCCGAGACCATAGACCGAGACAACCAATGAATGACCGCAGTATGGATAACGTGACATGATAAAAAACTTTCCCATTGCTAATATCGCCAAAGGTTGCCATAATATCAATAAGTTGTTCCCAGATTTGGTGTAAAATATCCGGCCACGATTTTTTAGTTTAAGAGGACTCCCTTAGAATTCCACATCATGAAAATCGTAATGTTATTCCTATGAAAAACATTCGCAAGTCAATTACCGCCACAATTTTAATAATAGGTGACTAGTTTCTTGTATCATTGTAAAGAACGAAAGGAGTAGATTTTGTGAAATTAATTTGTTTTGTGAAAGTCACATATTTATTATTTTTAATAATTTTTTGAAGTACAAAATGGACAAAACAAATTAATTTCACAAAATCTACTCCTTTCGTTCTTTACAATGATGCAAGAAACTAGTCACCTATTATTAAAATTGTGGCGGTAATTGACTTGCGAATGTTTTCCATAGGAATAACATTACGATTTTCAAGATGTGGAATTCTAAGTGAGTCCTCTTAACCGGGAAAGTTTCTTATTATGTCATATTCTCCAAACTGTGGTCATTCATTGTTTTTTGTTGATACACACCCGGGTTTGTTGTCATTAGACCTGGTGATATTTTTGAAAAGACGCCAAATCAGGCCGATTCTTTAATTTAACCACTATCACTCTGGCTTGTTTATTAGCGACTTTTGGAAATTCAATGTCAATCATATTTTTAGAAATTTAACGATCGACACAAATCACATGCTATAATCTTTTTCATTTTTACTATTAGTTGTCCTCGAATAGTAATAGTATTTATACAGGGTGAGGCAAATAAAATGTTGCCAAGTCGAAAACCAATACAAAAACAGGTTTACTAATTGAAGAGCTATTGATCGCTTCAATATTAAGCCCAAACAAACGCTTGGCGAATTATTTGCCGGCAACTACGCTATGGTTTGAGAAGCTAGTTGAAATGAAATCTAAACAAGGTTTGTAGAGCTGATTAAAAAAAAATCCCATTAGTGATTATTTCAGTCGTTATATCCTAGATAATCGGACCTTTTTGTTAATACAAAATATTCTAAATTGATTGCTGCACAAAATTTGCATTATGGGACGTCTTCATGCAACACCATCTAAGAACTGAACTTGTTACTAGTCTACGAGTAGCTCTAATGTGAAGCTCATCGGATCCAACCAATGCAAAAGCAGGTTTCAGGCGGCCTCAAGAGTTTTCTCGCCTAGCTTTTCAACGTATTCCTATCTCTAGACCCGGGACGCTTTTATTTGCTTCACCCTGTATTTACAATTATTTTTTCAGAAATTGCAACTGTAGTTATGCAGAGACCACCTGTGAACAGTTTAAATTTTGAACTTCTGGAAAGCATAACACAGGCCGTAAAAGGTTTGGAGGAAAAGAATTTCAGAGGAATGATCTTGTCATCAGTAAGTAATGTGTTGGAAATACCATTAAACTCTAGAAATAATTTTATGTACTGGAATTCATTAATGAAATCAAAATGTGAAAATACTTAATAATTTTAAACCTTTAGTTAACCATGAAATGGTTTTAACCTTGTAAATACCTTTGTATTTTCTTAATTAATCATATTTTTGTGTTTTCAAGTTTTTTAAAACTTTAGATATGCATGACATATTATAACTTAACCCTTCAAAATCCTATATATTTAACCCCAATTAAACTTTAACTTAAATTACCTTTTTCACATAATATCCTTAATATCACGAAGGACTTGAACATCCCAACTACACCCTGTCAGCGACAAACAGTAAATCAATCGTTCCCAAATATTCTGTTTACTCATCAATTTTAAACTTTCGCATAAAAATCAGAGCCTCTGATTGGTCGGTGGAAGAGCTTTTAAATCCTTTGCCATTTTTGTAGATATTCTGTCCTCATCTATTGTCGACTTCAGAGGACCAATTTATCATTTACCGATGTCTAGCAGCTAATTAAAAAAAGCTTAATTTTGTCCTGATTCTGATGTGAAAGATTCTCTGTCGACTTCTTTTACATGTGTGTAGTTAGATAGCTCTCATTCACATGTCATAGCAATAAAGGTTTTCAACTTGAAGGTTGCAAGCAATGAAGTCTTCAAAAATTTCAAGGTTCTGTTTTTGCAAGATTTGCACAAGCAAAAGTACTCAATAAAGCTTTGCTTACGTAGTAACTTATCAGAAAAGCTATGTATCACCAAATAATTGAGCCATCACAATTTAATTAATTCCCAAAATATAATAAGTTAATTATTTTATGATACATATAATAGCGAAGCAATTATTATATATGCTGCATTGCATAGTTGTTAGAATTTAAGTGATAGTATATAGAGAACTTTCAAGTTTCACACCCACAGTTACATATATTTTTATAAGATGAGGCAATACTTCTACAATAACAGTTTGATGAGTTAATACTTTTTAAATTATGTGATAAAGAAAATTACAGGGTCTGTTACTCTTTATTTTAGAGGCAACTATTTTTGAGTACATGTATTTAAAAATGATTCTTTACCTGTGGCTTCTAGAGTTCTCCTACTGTGTTTTCTGCTGGTCTGGACATCACAGAGATGTACAATCCCAAGGAAGAGAGACTTGTCAAGTTCTGGACAGCCTTACAGACCATGTGGAAGACCTTGTATTTGACGCCTCTCGTGACGATGGCTGCAGTAAATGTGAGTAAATATTTTAAACTATTGAGCTCATTAGTGGGCCAAGGCCTGCCGTGCCTATTTCACATTACGTGATAAAGAGCTCTGGGGTGCTAGACATGTTTCCCGGTTAGGTGGTCAGTTTTGCGCTGAATCCCCAGTGTTTAGTTCCCAATCATACTTGGTCCTCATTTTATTGACCAACTTAAGGGATGAAAGGATGAGTCAACCTCGCCCATTCCGGGATTCGAACACCCGACCTGTGGCATGGCTATGCGAAGCACTACCACTAAGCCACTCGGCCTCATATTTTAACTTAACAAGTTTGTTATGCAATAATAAGAGTAAATGTTATAGCTAGTCTGCTCATTGGTGATTTGAAAATTTAATGTAGGGTTGCAATATCTATTTAGTTGAATGAAATATTAGTTGTATGAATACACAAAGAATAGCTGCTATAGAACTTTTTAGATTTTAAAAGTATTGAAATAAACTTAAAGATAGATATTCAATTTTTAAATATATTGATTTATCGTGTTATAATTTAAATTTAAGTTGCAAGACTTGTCATCAATAGCTGTTGTCTAATTATGCACTCAACTAACACTCATTTTCTATACCAGAAAACCTAAACCTTATTTTCTTCTTTTCAAGGGTCATGCCCCCGCTGGTGGGTGCCTTCTTACCCTGACCTGCGACCACAGCATCATGGTCAAGTCCAGGGCAAGCATTGGCCTCAACGAAACTATGCTGGTGAGAAACCCATTTTGAAGTTTAAATTGGAATTTGTTGAGCGAGTGAATCCAAATTCACTAAATATGCTTGGTCTGTTTTGAATAAGAGCATTCTATTGTTAAACTCGTTGTTTCCTTGCACAGAAGCCACTACCATGGGCGGAGCTATACAACACGCGGAGCAATCAGATGAAGAGAAAATTTCACATGTTTTATTTTTGTTCATCTGATTGTTCCGCACGTTTTATAGTTACGCCCATGGTCGTGGCTTCTGTGCAAGTAAACTACAAGTTTAACTATAAAGCATGCATTAGAAGCACGCATTTTATGTTTGGCTTGTTTAGTATTAAAAATCCTTGTATTAGTATTTGCCTCTAAAGGCATATAAAGTGAAATTTTCTATCGCAGATTTACTGTTGTTCAATTAAGTCATTATTTTAAATAAATTTGTGTTTTCATGAAACTGTATTAGGATATGTAATTTCTATGATTTGTATGTTTTCCTCATTATAATATATTTATTATTAATCTAATCGCACAAAAATGTAAATATTTAATTAATTTTAAATTTTTATGTTTAGCATTATTATAAATTGGTCTTCTACAATGCAGTAAAAGTAGCCAATGTTCAGTAAATTATGTAGTACTGGTTCACCAACTAAAGTACACAGCGTTTTAACTTAGCAAACTTTCTACAACTTTGATATTACATGTATGCATTGTCTTATCTTGCTCCAAAGCTGTAAAATTTTAATATAGGTTATAGGACTATTAATATTTTAAATTATAAAGGTAAAAACATTTACGACTCCTCGTAATGTATAAACTTTTGTTGCTATTTTTATCTATATGTAACTTTATTTAATTTTTTTTTCAGGGCATAGTTGCACCAAAGTGGTAAGTTGAAATTGTATTTAGACAGTACTTAATGAATCTAAATAATAAGATATGTTTTATACATGAAAGCTTTTATGTCTGTACAAGGAATTTCTGAGGAATACAGTGTAAACTTATTTTTTCTACTCGAGATTCAAATTTAAAGTTTTGCCATTTATAACAAAATATATATGTTTGTATTTTTTGTAATTTATAGTTGTAAAACTCTTAGCAAACATTTTAATATTAATTTTTTTAATTTATAAATGCTTAAAAATTACATGTGTTGCTGTGATATCCATCACTTTCTAGAAGAGTTTCGAGGTTTATATATCTTAGGTGGTTAACAGTATCCTTATGAGTTTTGTTTGATTTCTCATTTGAGAATCTAATAAAAGCTTACCTTTCCAGTGTAGGCTATTACCAATGCTTTCATTAAATCATGCCCTATATATATATATATTTTTTTTTTTTTCAAAAATAAATTCTTTACTTCTGACACCATGAATAAATATATTTTTGTTTCAAGTTGAAAATGTTTCATAAATTCTTTTTATAATTCTCAACTCTACAAACATAGAGTTTAGATAATCTATGTTAACCAGTTAGTCTTTTTTTTTTACCCTAAGAACTTTTATTTATTAAGTGCATTTCTTAAGTCAATTATCATGTCCAATAGAGTGAATTTTCCCATCAGCTAAATTCATTTTTCATTCTACAACTATAGTTAACTTTCATGAACTATATGAACACATACTCTGATTAACCATACTAATTCTATATCTATATTAAGGTAGCTCCCTACCTTAAGGGGTCTAATTTTTTAATACTTTAAAACTATTTTTTTAGTGGTAATGATGAATAGTAATGTTAAATGGAATATTTGACCAAAAGAAAGTAAATTAATTTTTTTTAATGCAAATTTTAAAGAAATTTACCATAAATATAAAAGCTATGCAAAAACCAAAAGTCAAAAAAGAATTAATTTGTCCTTTAAATATTAGGCAGAGTCATTCTTAAGACCTTCTTACATGTTTTAAAATGAGATTTAAGCACTATTTCTAATATTTTAAGAATTACATTGTATCAAAGTCATATTTATAGAAATTTTTGCAATGAAAAGGACATTTTAGTACTAAAAAGTCCATAAAATGAATTCTGTCAGTGATTTCACTTAAATCTCATTTCAAAACACACTTAAACTTATAATATAATAAACATGCTATAAAAAATTTTATTACATCAAGTAGCTTTGAGATATCGGGTTTTAAAAAAAACATAGTTGTTGAAAATTATCGTTCTTCAAAAAAAGCGTTTAAGGTTACAGGGACCGAAGGCTTGGGGCTATGCGTTTTTGAAACAGCCATAACTTTTGATTAAATTATCGTAGAGTAAAAATCTCAACAGCGTTTTAAACGGAAATAATAGGGCATCTCTTTAAACTGGTAAAATAAAATCGTGAAAACTGTCAAAATTTGACGTTTTCAAGATAGGGAGTAACTGTACATAAATAAACTATCTTGTGTATCAGTTTCAAAAACGCTAATTCTCCCTCAAGGTTCCGTGACATGTACATCCACGCTCTCGGGTTCCGTCGAGCAGACCACGCCCTCAAGCTTGGCAAGATGTTCACCCCCGAAGAAGCCCTGAAACTTAACCTTGTGGATGAGCTTGTCGATTCGCCATCAGAACTCATGGAGAAGGTTGAAAACGAGATGGAAAAATGGCTGAAAGTTCCAGGTATGTTTACTATTGGTTGTTTAGTGTTAGGTGGTGATTATACTGATTGTTAAGATTCATGTATTTCAATGGGAATGGGCGCGCTGGACTGGGGGCTCCAAAGCAAAGTGCATCGGTGCTAATCCAATAGAGAAAAAATATTTTCTCTGACACATATCTCCGGCTGTATTGAATATTTTTACAAGTGGATTTTTCCATGTGATGTAGGGGAGACCGGGGCACAATGGACCACTTTTTCATGTTTTGCGCTATAAGTACCAAAATATTCCTCCCACATGTTCAGAAAAAGGTGTATATATTACATATATATCCTTGTTTAAAAATACATTACCTAAAAAATATAACTTCAATTACTTTTTTCTGAATTCACTTTTTTATTACAAGTGAGAAAGGGGTCCATTGTACCCCAGGTTCGGGGTACAATGGACCAAATCACGGGGTACAATGAACCATGGTATTTTTTGCTGAAAAAAAATTACCTGCACTTTTTAAAGATTAACGTACATATAAAATAAGGATTCTATTTGAATTTTAAGTATCCAATTGCATATTAAAACTTCTTTTAGTGAGAAAACTATCAGATATAACTGTTTGCTTTTTTTCCCTCCCCTTTGAAATGTTTTGTTTATTTTCTTTATATGCAAGGATCAGTTGCGCTCAAATCTAACAGGTGTATGGGAGGTTTTGTACTTTTTTATGTAGCACAAAAGGGCTGTTTTTGAAATGCCTTTCTCTTTGCTAACTGAACAGATAGAAAGACTATCATCAAGAACATGTTTTAAAGCCTGTTCCATCACTTCTTTTGGCACTGTTCCTTCACTAGGGTCACATGGGGGAATTATGGATCACTCTCTTTCCGGGGTAAATAATGATCACTAAGTTTTAAGGAGTAAAAATGGTTTTTAGAAAAAAAATAAACTATGCCAAGTCATCCTTATATATTCTATTTTCTTATATCAAGTTCAAAAACAATGTAACTCTGCAGCAAAAAATAGAAAAAAATTACTTTTTACACTACTATAAAAACATCTTCAAAAAAGATTGTCTTTGAAAAACATGATTTTTTTTAAGATCCATACTGGAGAAACATATTTGAACTAACTATTTTGTTGGTGCTATTTTTCTATAGGAAAAGGTCTAAGCTTTTCAATCCGATAAAAAAAATTTCATAGTAATTTTTTTTAATGATTTTAAAGGTATATCGATTTATCCCCCAGTTTACTGGGGTAATTCTGGATCACTGGGGTAATTCTGGATCAGTGATATTTTTTAATTTTTCATGTGTTTTTAGCTAAGTGGTATATGTCATTTTGAAGCATAAAATCAGATTAGGCTGCAATCCAAATTTCATTAAAAAATTCGAATTAGAAGTTTATTTAAAATTTAAATAACAAAAAATTTAATCTACATTGAAATAACATGCAAATTCTATTTTTATTCAATATTTTCACTGTTGCCAATGCGTTAAACTTATTAGAAACTATATTTAAACTAAAAACTTCGAAAAGAATATTTATTTGTGCGATATAATTCAGTTTGGATTGCTGTAATAGAGTCCATTGAATTTTTTTTGTCAAAATAGAGTTCTTTTGATGGTTTATTATACATGTATGAAGAAAGATGCATAGAGAATTCTAACTTGGCGTAAAAAAATATGCCAAGTTTCGCTTTCATTACTTTTATGTGCTAAAACAATCTTTTTATGTGCTGAAAAATGATAATTTGAAGCATTAATTTACTTTTAATATGCATTTGTATAAAAAAACAAGGGTGATCCATAATTACCCCATGTGTGATCCATAATTGCCCAAACCCGGGGTAATTCCTGATCACTCAATAATTAAAATAAAAGTAATAATAATTAAGTTTTAGGTAAAGTTATTATTTAAATAAATTCTAAATTATTTAAGCTTACTCCATGCAAAATTAAATCTTTCTATCTTTCATACTTTAGAAAAAAATAGGATGTTGTGATTTTTTGATCCATAATTCCCCCATATGACCCTAGTATTTCTAATCGCGTTGCGTGGCATTTCGGAAAAAAAAATAGTAAAAGCATTAAATTTTATCTTCAAAATTATAAGATCACTTTAAATTTTTTTTATTACTTTACAGAGCAACACCAAAAGTGTAGGGGAAAACTGTGGATCAAAGAATCTTCGTTTTTATGCGAGATCAATTTTTTAATCTTTTTTAAGTCTTTCCTTAATCAATGTGGTTGAAAATTTTACTAACAAAATTTCGATTTTGTGCATTTTACAAATTTTGAGAAAATTTGTTTGTTACTTAATTATTTATTACTGCAACAAATAGCTCACATTTTTGTTAGTAAAAAATCAACAGTAATAAAATGCCAATTAAAAAAAATTATCATTTTGTGCTTGTACTTCCGTTATGTAAATGTGTAAATTTATTTTACCATCAACTCAAATTTCTAAACTTTTTGTTTTAAAAAATTAAACACTTTAGTATCACATCACATTCAATTTTAAAAATACTTTTCCCATTCAAAACACTTATTGTTTGAAGTCATAATAAATAAAATAAAACATCAGTTCCCTAATAATTTGTTACTTCTGGTTTAAAAAAAAAGCACTATTAGTAGACGATGGGAAAATCTATTACATTCACAGAAGTGAATATTAGAATAATTATAAAAATATTTTACTATTATCGCAAATTTGACATTTAATAATTAGAAAGTACTTGCATCAATATTTTTTTATATTTATTTTGAAACTAAAAGTATTTCTAAAGTTGCATGGGGTACAATGGACCATGGTCCACTGTACCCCAGATTTTGTGGTCCATAGTGCCCCATATTGTATTTGAGCAAAAAACATAATTAAAATATGCGGTATTTCGATTTCAGAAATTAATTTTTAGATTATATAGAAAGACAAATATCTTGCCTTTCAACTATGCTAAGCCACTTTGTCCTACTAATATTACTTTAATGATGAGAAGATAATTTCTAGGAGAGAGATTTTTTACTTTCACCTGGTTAATGCACATCACGAATAAAAAATGGCAAATGTGTGAGCTAACAACATGGTTTTTCATAATAACTAGATCAAGACTGTTATGTCATTTATTACTTATAATATGAACTAATTTGGAAAATAAACAGAATAAATAATAAGGGGTGGTCCATTGTGCCCCTAGGTCCATTGTGCCCCGGTCTCCCCTATGTAGCTGACTTACAAGTCCTAACCTCCCCACTTTTTGATATTGCCTCAAATTTTTTTTTTAAATTTTCAATAAATAATTTTACACAAAATAATAGAAGCAATTTCAAAAGGTGGGAAGATAGACTTGTAAGTTATCTACATTTATTATTTTAAAAAAAAGTTCGTAAAAATATTCAATACAGTCGGAGAAATGTGGCAGAGAAAATAGTTTTTTCCCCATTGGATCATTTAGGCGCTTGAGTTTGAAGACCTTCGGTCCAGTGCGCCCATTCGCTCTTAAATGGGAATTGACTTTATAAATTTGCCATTTGTGAGGTATCAAGTTGTACTTACTAGGTGATAACATAATTGATATCCCTTTTGGCTTTTTTCAAGGAAGAAAGTGTTCCTTGGTCCGCAAATTTACAATGTTACTAAAGAGTTGCAATTGTGACTAACGTTGATGTAACCCGGTTTAACTACCAGATTACTTCAAATGTCCATTTAGGTTTGCACCCAATACTGGTTCTTTTCTGTACTATATTCTGTAGACATTGAATGTGGTTGTGTTATTGCATAAGGTTACAAAAATAATGGTGTCATGTGTCATATCTTTAAGTTCTTAGCATCATAAAAGAACTTCTGACAAACCTTAGTATAACCAATTAATATAATTCACTGGCAAACTAAAAAGCCTATGTATTTTTTGTGGTTTTGAGTTCCTATTGTTTAATAAGCTCAGTGGCTGTAAAGAATACCTTCTCGCCTCATAAGCCCAAGATCGCAGGTTCAAGTTTCAATTGAGTCGGCAGGTTTTCAGGATGGGAAACTCGTTGGCACGCAAGTCATATGATTATGTGGCATGTGACAGATCCCTTGAGTACCCGTTTGGCTTCGGTTTTCGCAGTAAAATTAAATCTTGTCATTATTTGGAAGTTCAGATTAATTGATATCTGAATTGCAATCAAAGTTGGTAGGGTGCCACAAAAAAGGCTCTCAGTCCTGTGAAATATGCCGAGTCTGCAAAAGGCTTGATTAGCCAAAAAAGCAGTCCCTTTAATAAAAATTCCTATATTGTAAGTTTCTTTATTACTAGAATTAGCTTGCACATATATAAAGAATGAAACTTTCATTTCAGCTGTGGCTTTGCAAATGACAAAACTGAGTATGCGCAAACCACACGTCGAAGAGTTGATTTCGTATGAAAAACAAGAGCTCGAGGAGATTGTCCATTTTGTTTTCTTGGAAGAAACACAGAAAATGCTTGGGAAATATTTTGAAAGCCTCAAAGCAAAAAAGAAGTGAATATCCTGCCTTTCATAATGACTTTTCCTTCATTCAATGACAGATTGCGATGACAATGTTTTCTAATGAATACGAATAGGAAACTCTTTTTTTAATTAATTATACTCTTATTGAGAGTGGTGCATGTCAGTAGGGTTTTTTGTATCTATTTATTGTTAACAAATAAATGTTTAAGTAAATGTTCTAATTATGTTGCATCTGTATAACGTTTAACAGTAATAAATTATATTTTTATAAGGATATTTATTGTTTATAATTGATTGAATAACTGTCTGTTTCAAACATTTTGAAGACTAAAACAAAAAAAATATTATTTTTCTTTTATTAATAAAATATCTTTTTTCAGTAACACCTTTGTGATAAATGCTTAAAAATTTTTAGTTTTAAAATTGCGTACCCATTATTATCGTTAAACCAAGCTCAAAAGTTTAAAAGATAACAGTCAAAACTATTCGTGATTATATTATGCAAGTTTTATAAATTTAATGAACTGCTTTAGGGGTGTAAACATATATAAATTTTTTTTATCAATTCCATTGATATGTACTCTGGATTTGATTTAAATTCTTCTTTTTACCCCTAAAGCTTTAGGCCTGAAATCGCAAAAAGTCCTGGCACTAAAGTTGCATAACATATTGACAATTTATTAAACATAAGAAAAACTATATTTGGTTGGGAATGTTTAACAAAATATTTGAAAAAGTTATGGGATTTTTACGTAGATGATGAGTTAAATAGCTACAAGGGACAAATATTTTTTGCAACTTTTAGTTATGAAATATTAAAGCTTTTTATTAAATTCAGCTCTAACAATTTTGGCTTTTAGTGATAACATTGAAAAAGTATCGTAAAACTTGTATTTTCTAAAATCAAATACTAGAATACGAGTCTCGTCTTTTTGTACTTATATTTTATGATTTTTTATAATAGCTGCGAGACTGAATCGAAACCAAAAAATGGAATTATAAGCTTTTTTTTGTTATTCGTGCTAAATACATGAATGCTCCTGCTGTAATCGCAAATAAGGTACACACGGAGAGAATCTATTAGCTAATTTATAAAAAGAGATATTGACATGCTGAAGATGTCCGTCTGTCTGTACCTCCTTCCAAAATCAGTTATATCCGTCGTATATTAAAAATTATATTTTAGTAAGAGAGGATAACATCACTTACCTATTTTTTAATCTTTTTTTATCCGTCTGTCTGCACGTCCGGATAGACCCGCCTGTTGACGAACTTTCCATTCCATTAACAATGATTTTTAATTTTTTGTCATTTAACACATTCACGCCGGGGAAAATATGTCAGCGTGAGGCGGGACTGTCTTATTTCCTTACGCTTCGTGGGGCCGATGCAACACTTTGCGAGTTCGAAAGCGCTTAAGGGGGTATAGGACACAAAATCAAAAAAAAATATTATTATCATAAAAAATAACACAAATATTTTAGAATAACTTAAAACAAAAATTTTATTTATATCTGCAGTAGAACGTGAGATATGTAGTTTTTTGTGTCATGACATCTGTGTTGGCCAACCACGTTTATAATCTATGCTTCCTCGTAATATTAGATAGGAATAATGTTATCGAATCCTTAGTTGTTCGGTCGGTTTGGAGCGCTTCAGTAAGGAAAGTGATAAACTTCAAAGCTGTTTTTCTCCTTGATCGTGTTTTCGATGATTTCTTGACTTTAAATTGATATAACTCAAAATCTACTGCCAATAGGGTGTCAAAATTTTCCACTCATATTTTTCAAACATATATCTTTGTCTTTAGGGATAAGTTGTAAATAGTTTATTTTTTTATTTATTAATTTTTATGAAAAAAGTGAACCTGTGAAATTATTAAAAAAAACTTCAATATTTAAAAAAAAAAAAAAAAACTATGGCAAATATGAAAAATCGGCAAAGACGGTTTGTTAAATACATTTTTCTGTTTATAAAAATGCTATATATTTGTTTGCCAATAAATAAGTTTTTGACTTATAACAAAAATAAGAGACATCACTTTTTGACACATTTTATTTTTAAAAAAATTAATGATAATTTAAAACCTTTGACTATCTAAAAGTGTAAGTATATTTAGTATACATTTATGGAAAAAAAATTATATCGATATCTGCAATATTAAAAAAAAAAGTTAAAAGTGTCCCATACCCCCTTAAGAATCCTGCCCATTTGTGAGGTATTAAGTTGTACTTACTAGATGATAACATGATTGATATCCCTTTTGGCTTTTTTCAAGGAAAAAAGTGTTCCTTGGTCCACAAATTTACAATGTTACAAAAGAGCTGCAATTGTGACTAACGTTGATGTAACCCAGTTTAACTACCAGATTACTTCAAATGTCCATTTAGGTTTGCACCCAATACTGGTTCTTTTCTGTTCTATATTCTGTAGATGTTTAATGTGGTTGTGTTATTGCATAAGGTTACAAAAATAATGGTGTCATGTGTTATATCTTTAACTTCTTAGCATCTTAAAAGAACTTCTGACAAACCTTAGTATAACCAATTAAAATAATTCACTGGCAAACTAAAAAACCTATGTATTTTTTGTGGTCTTGAGTTCCTATTGTTTAATCAGCTCAGTGGCTGTGAAGAATACCTTCTCGCCTCATAAGCCCAAGATCGCAGGTTCAAGTTTCAATTGAGTCGGCAGGTTTTCAGGATGGGAAACTCGTTGGCACGCAAGTCATATGATTATGTGGCATGTGACAGATCCCTTGAGTACCCTTTTGGCTTGGGTTTTTCCAGTAAAATTAAATCTTATCATTATTTGGAAGTTCTGATTAATTGATATCTGAATTGCAATCAAAGTTGGTAGGGTGCCACAAAAAAGGCTCTCAGTCCTGTGAAATATGCCGATTCTGCAAAAGGCTAGATTAGCCAAAAAAAGCAGTCCTTCTAATAAAAATTCCTATCTTGTAAGTTTATTTACTACTAGAATTGGCTTGCACCTATATAAAGAATGAAACTTTCATTTCAGCTGTGGCTTTGCAAATGACAAAACTGAGTATGCGCAAACCGCACGTCGAAGAGTTGATTTCGTACGAAAAACAAGAGCTCGAGGAGATTGTCCATTCTGTTTTCTTGGAAGAAACGCAGAAAATGCTTGGGAAATATTTCGAAAGCCTCAAAGCAAAAAAGAAGTGAATATCCTGCCTTTCATAATGACTTTTCCTTCATTCAATGGCAGATTGCGATGACAATGTTTTCTAATGAACACAAATAGGAAACTCCTTTTTTAAAATTAATTATACTCACAATCACATTGAGAGTGGTGCATGTCAGTAGGTTTTTTTGTATCTATTTATTTTTAACAAATAAATGTTTAAGTACATGTTCTAATTATGTTGCATCTGTATAACGTTTAACAGTAATAAATTATATTTTTTATAAGGATATTTATTGTTTATAATTGATTGAATAACTGTCAGTTTCAAACATTTTATTATAATGTAAAATTTATTTAATAATCTAGTTTGCATTGAAAATATTGAAACTATGGGTTAAATATTTTCACTTGTATGTGTGGTATGGTATGGTATGATACATATATATTCCAGCTTGTGTGCTTGTTCATAGAACCGCTTATAAGCTTTCGTCAAGTGGGACAGACACAGAAAGAAATTTTACAGTCACAAAGAAATGAATAACACATAGACAAATAACAACATTTATTGACTTTCACAAACATCCATGCCTGACCGGGATTCGAACCCGACCTCAGCAGCTCCAAAGGCTAGTACGCTAACCATTCAGCCACCGAGGCGGCTCTTGTATGTTAAACAATAGCCGAGAAGCTTTCTGTTTCAAAGTGTAGCATATAACCTGAATTTAGTGTAAATTAATTTATATATAACTGAACTATATCGAATCATTTGCTACCTTACAAAATATTTCCCAAAGAACATTATATTCATGTTTATATTAAATATTAAAATTCTACATTAAAGTTTAATTCCATAAAAATAGTTTGTTTATAAATAAATCGAGTTGTGCCAAACTGCATTTTATATTGTTGTTGGTTAACACGTTTGCTGCCTCGTCAACGTGGTGATACATCTATGCCGGCTCCGGGACGACGATCGACTATGGCGAGTTATACGTTTTGTTTTTCTAAAAATCGTATAAATAGGGCTAACTGCTGAAGCCTGACTTTGTAACTCTTTTATTTCTTTACTGAGTTTACTATCACAGTAGAATTTCGATTATCCGATCTAATTGGGACCGGAGGTAGGTCGAATAATCGAAAATTCCGGTTAATAGAGAATCTTCATTAAATACTTACTTATGGTACTGAGAAGCGCCGAAAAAGGATATGGTCGAAAGTCCGCGGATCTTATATCTGCCCGCGTCCAAAATTTGAAAGGGTTGTGCAGTAGTACAAATTGAATTTTAGTGTTAAGTTATCTTTCTGACTCCTGGCCAAAAGAAAGTTTTAAAACTTTTTGATTTCTGAGCAGAGTACTGGGAAAAGTGCTTATTTTTTGTTTTATATTAGAGATATGCAGTCCCTCACAATTTTAAAGAATTCCCAGAGATTGCCGAAAAATTTAATATTGCTATCAATTCGCTTTTACTTTTTTAATTGCATAGTTTTGATGTCTTACATTCTAAAAAAACTAACTTCTTAGCGCAACAGCGCACTACTAAGCCAAGGCCTGCCGTGTCCATTTCAGCTCTTGTAACCTAGGGCTCTGGTGTGCTAGGTATATGTCCCGGTAAGGTGGTCAGCCTCACGCAGAAACCCCATTGTTTAGTTCCCAACATGCTTGGTACTCATTTTATCGACCCACTCAAGAGATGAAAGGATGGGTCAACCTGGGATTCGACCCCCGGACCTGTGGCAATGCGAAACATTTAAGCCACTGGGCCTCCATAAAATCTAAAACCTGATATTTTTCTGAGTTGAGAATAGGTACTGGAATTCTAATTTCCGAATCGCCGGATAATTCCGATTTCAAAATTGCCGCAGATTCTAGATTTTTGAATTTCGGAAGTTTGCCAATTTCAGTATCGCTGGAGATTCCTTACTTTAGAATCGCTATATATTTCTGAAACTGGTTTCTTATGTGAACAACCAAAAATGACGTAGTTGGAGTTTTTATAGTTTACTTAGGGACGGTCGGTTAACAGATAGTTCCCGATTAAAAAGGATAATCGTGCCACGGCGATGGTTATCCTTTAAGGGGTCTAAGGAGTCTTAAAAATGTGCAAAGAGGGAACTACAAAGTATAGTTTGATCTGTCATGTAATTTTTTAACTACTCAATATACAAGTATAATTTTTTTATATGTAATTCTACAAGATTTATTTATTATAAAACAAATTTTAAAATTTATGAAACTTTAGCCAAAACTAAAATAAGTGATATTAAACATAAAGCTATTTTAACACATTGTGATTAGGCTTGCGCGGCAAATTTTGAGGTCAAAATTGAAAAAATGACCAAGAAAATGACTTTATATTGTACAAATATGTACAAACTAGGACTTATACCTAAATTCTCAGCTCAATTTTAATTAGAAATTATTTTAAGGACTTTTTTCTAAAAAAATTAATAAAAATTTTTGAATTTTGATTTTAAATTTATTTTTAAATAATTTCTAATTAAAATTGAGCTGAGAATTTAGGTATAAGTCCTAGTTTGTACATATTTGTACAATATAAAGTCATTTTCTTGGTCATTTTTTCAATTTTGACCTCAAAATTTGCCGCGCAAGCCTAATCACAATGTGTTAAAATAGCTTTATGTTTAATATCATTTATTTTAGTTTTGGCTAAAGTTTCATAAATTTTAAAATTTGTTTTATAATAAATAAATCTTGTAGAATTACATATAAAAAAATTATACTTGTATATTGAGTAGTTAAAAAATTACATGACAGATCAAACTATACTTTGTAGTTCCTTCTTTGCACATTTTTAAGACTCCTTAGACCCCTTAAGCAACCCCCGAAAAATAAAACAAAGCAATTGTTGTTGAATAAAGAACACCATTTTTAAATATTACTTTATTTTACAGACGAGATACAAAATTTACAATAGGTAAAAAATAAAGCATTCGGTAGGACAATCGTTCATCCTCCCGCCTTAATTGAATATACAAGCGAAGTGGCATCATAACAAAATATATGCTTCGTTTTCTTACAAACATTCTAAACAAGTGTATAAAAAAGATCAACTAGGTAACAAGGTGTATATAAATCTGTATAGCAAATATGTACAGAATGGAATAAACGATTAAAATGAACAGAGTAATTTATGAGTACACGCTGTGCAAAATTCAGAATAGCGCCAAATGGGTAGTACTTTTCCTGTTATAAACATTTCGAAGAATTCTTTTCCAACTCTTTCGAAGAATTATTTGAAAAGACGATTAAAAAAGAATTCATGCTAATAAAAAAATTAAATATTCCACTAAAATAGTCAAATTTTAGTGATTTAGTATTTGGAACGCTTTCTAGTTATAAAAGGAAAAGTACGCGACAATTTATGAAAGTATCATCGAAAAGTTCTATCATGTTCTTGGTCCTTTATATCACTACTTGAATGTCCGTCGCTGCCAGAGATTACAATGTTTAAAAGCATTTATTCTACCTGTAAAATGACGAACGGCAGCAGACCAAGTTTTTTTAAAAAATCACTCTTACCTATAATTTCCTATAGATAATAGATGAGCTAAAACAGTAAAAATGCGGGAATCGTCTAAACTTTCTAAGGGATAAGGCCGTTTATTTAGTGGGTCAGACCATTTTCCATCAAATAAGGCTGTTGCCCATAAAAATTGAAGGGCTAATGCGCGTAAATACAGGGTTTTGCTTTACGCAGTGTAGAAATTAACATCGGCCCGATATCAGCTCAGTAGAAATGTCCAGTAACACAGTGTTTATCACAGGCGAAGTTGGACACTACCACCTAAATTACAAGACCTGCTTAACTCATCTGAGTGACGTCTTATTAATAGCCCAATGATTTCCTAATTGTTATCTCAAAAAGACGAGATAGAGCCTTATAGAACAGAAATCCAAAATTGGTCTACCAACGTAACGTCACTCAGTTATATAGGTTTTGTTATTTACTTGGTCGTGTTTGGTTCCAGTTAAAGCTTGCTTTTCGAAGATTTATGATTGAATTAGTCTTGCACGAATTATCTAAATCAGCAAGGGAATTATCAAAAGTTGGAATGCATAAAATGTTAACTTGAATGATTGTCATACTCGTTCGAACCAATTACGGCCGTAATCACAAGTTTGGCGTACCTCGCAAAGTTATCATCTACTGTACTTTATGCAATGCTAAAAGTACCAATCTTCTTGGTAACAAGACAAATTAAAAAGCTTTACGTGTTATGTACAAAACGCGAACTTTTAAATATAAATAGTCCAAGTGCCAAAAATATTATAAACGAACTGACAAATAATTCCCACTTAGAAACGAATGTTTTGGAATAGTTTAACATACAGTTGTTTAATCTCAATGAGTTCGATTTCTGATGAAATTCTAGACTTTATTTCTCGCTACAAACCAATTGCAATTAAATTACTACTCCCAAATTATATTTACTGTACTAGCAATTAAATCACGACGTTCAAAAATTTTCCTTTACGTGATATACAAACAGACATTCTAAAATCTATGAACACTCAATAAGAATAGATAATCTAAAATTATTAAAAGCGAATTCAGCTTCTACTATAATGCTGTTGGTGCATAATGACATAGCACCTAACACTATCGATCGTTGAAAATTATTGGTTTTCTTTTACTATGTGCGAGGCAACTTAATATTGCCAATTTGACTTATTTTTGCACTATTTAGTTTGAACGACCTGAATAACGAAGCTTATTATTATAGTCATTTTCTGATCTCAAATATTTGAGCTTTTTTTTTCAGAATTTATTAAATGAACTATATAATGCAGATGGCTTAAATCTCTTTTAAAAAATCAACTTGTTCTCTGCAATTTTAAAATCCTATGAACTTCTAACAAAAACACATGTTGTTGCTTTTCTTCTTAAAAAACGGTAGAAGAAAAGCCAGCAACAAATTCCAGTTGCAAACAAACACACTTAAACAAGGTTAAAAAAAATACATTTAAAATATGGGAAGTCTAAGTTTCCCAAATATTATAAGAACATTCCTTATTGTTTATAAAATACATTAATTTCTACACACTATTTCAATATACTCATTGTGCACTGCTATATGGCACTTTGTTTAACATACAGCGCTTGTGTTTGTACACCATGAACTAGTGTACTTTTATTCAATCCAAATAATTTCCCTTTATTTTTTAAAAAACTATTTGAGTACTGAATGTTTTCAGCTTAAGGAACAATTATCCTTCATATTTCTTTTTCATAGTAGGAGGAAAATGACAGTTCTGTAACCAGAGAGGTGGTGCGAAGCGCGCTATGCCGCCTCAAAATGATAAGCACCTCCTCAAAGAGACTCGATCAGGATAAACTTTATGGATGGTTTATTCAACCCATCTACTAATGTACATTTTAACATATTCCTAAATCACAGTCTTAAAAGCGCTGCCTGCCACCCAGTTCAAGAATTCACATTTAGACAATTTCAGAACCAAATTCACGATTAGAATTTGATTTCAGAACCTACAATTCACAAGTAGAAATGCTATCCAGTGTCCGCCGGTGGAGTTCTTATCTTCAAGTCTCTTTGGTGAAAATATGGTCCCTTTGGAAATAAAACAACTTGTTGGCGAAATCGGCTATGGATTATCACAGAATTGTGAATTAGTCCTAGTGTGAAATGTGTAGAGCTTGAAATCCTCAACCACAATTCCAAGTTTGTAGTCCCCTTGATTTTACAGAAATGAACCTGAAAATAAGTCATTTTAGAATGTGGGTAAATATGGCGAAAAATTCCTTCATCCGCTATAAATACGGGTTCTCTACACTATAGTTTGATTCTTTTTATTATTTTGATACCAAAGAAATAAAAGAGAAGAACACTACTTGGTGATTTAAATTCGTCAAATTTGTTTATCACGAGAAACGCAAAATTAGCAACTGAACACAGAATTAAATGGAAGTTTTTGGGGCTAAGGTTTCTTGAATATGGGTTATTATTGATATTACGAAAATATTTAACCAGAAAACTTCATTGACCTTTTCGTGGGGTAGATAAATTTTGATAAGCTCGCGTAAAATTCGATCTACAGGATAGTTGTGCCAATTATAAATTGTCAATCTAGGAATCGAGATTAACCCTTTACAGACCGGTGGCGGTTCGAACATATTATGCTTTTACCGCTCCTTTTCCCAATTGCCCTCGTGTAGCTCTAATGCGACGATAATTCAAAACTAAACTAAACCGGCTCGGTCCTGACTTGATCCGACCGATCTAATCCAGTAAACGCTTTTGGTCTAGAGCGATCCACAGTACTGGACAACTTGAGGCAGATCGGTCGTGGATCGAGACGTAGACTCTGAACACGGCTTAACCTTCCAAATCTAACAGAAAGATCAAAATTCGATAAATTGACGACCGGTCGGTAGCGCTGAGGGGTAAACGTCGAATAATCGACAGCCGATCGGTAAAGTGTTAACACCATATCAATTTAACTATGATGTCGATTTATGTGCCCCACACAGAAGTTTGAGATCATCAACTTGAAACCCTGTGGCGATGCTGAGTCTCATGTCCAGGGCTCTTGCTTCATATAAGACATGGTTTACTCACGCTTTCATCTCTTCAGTATATCGACTGGTGTTTCATGTCAGTCTGAGCCACTGATCCGAACATGATCTACACTGCCTTTCAGTTTACATTTTTGAGTGTGCATGATTGTCTCCATATCATCACTTCCATTTCAACAATGTATCTTCTCTAAGTATTTGCAGTTTGTGCTCAACTGTCAGAGAACATATTACTGCAATGTAATCGAAAAATTCGCTGTTTTAAGTTTTTTTACTGTACTGACAGGAAATATTGGAGAGCTAGAAGCCTGTTGGAGTAATAATCAACAGGCTGGCATTTGATTATTTAAAAAAAAAATATGTATTGCCCTATTTTCGTAATCCTAAAAGGGATCCCATTTATGGCAGCAGCTCTAATGGTTTGTTGTCATTTGTTGCCTGGAAAATACGTTTTGGTATTCGAAAATGATTTTTCTAAGAATATTTTACTAATTTTTTTTAATGCCAACCTCTTGCCTGCGCTGTTGGTTGCTCTAATCCTTTATTAAAGAAAGCTTGCATAGAATAAAAATGTTTTTTCCCCATCTATATCAGTCATTTTGAGAGTGAAATCGAAGCAAATAATGGAATCCAGTACATAAACATGAAAACAAGAGCGTTACATCATCTGTACCATTCCGATTGTAGGTAAGTTTTACTTTTTCTCACCTCGTGGGTCGTTCAGCACTGGTCGCACGATCCAGACGACAGCCTGTTAGCATCGTCTCTGGGTGGTGGAGAAGAGGCCTCGGTGGTGGACTCGCTTCTTCTGAAAGAGGCTAGAGAAGTGGCCTCGGTGGCGGCACAACTCACCGCCCTCGAGGACAGAGAGAGTGCTCGGCGGTAGTCGTAGTAGTCACGGGCGCTGCACAGTGGTGTCTCGATTTCGTATGTGCTGTTGAACTTCCTGTGGAAAGAACGTTAGATAAAGACGGTTAGAAACTACACTGCTCTAAACAATTAGGGAAATGCATGGTTTAAACCATTTCGTCCCCAATGATTCCATTTGGTATCATCAGCTGCCGATTTTTTCTCTCACTAATGTGAACTCGTACTTATTTATCGTTAGATGGAAGAATCATGTCTTTTTAAGAATTAAATAATGTTTGTTTTGATTGAATGAAAATATGAAAAACACGGAAAAATAAAATTCACTCCCAAAAACTTTTATGACATAAATTGACCCTAAATTCTTCACGCTGGCATTCTAAGTAGTCTAAAATTTGATTTTACCTTTTTTTTTACAACTAAAATTTTGAAAAAATTGTTTTTATAATTTATTCAAAAGTTATGATTTAAATTTTTTGCCCCTTAAATTTTGGTTAAAAAATTAAGATTAGTTTCCCTGTTTTTTACCATTTCAATCTGGATGCATAAGGAATTTATTTCACAAATTTTAGATATTTATAATAAAAATTAAGAAGTTGGAACTGGACGGGTAAACGAAAGTACGCAAAGTGCTCCCCTAATTGTTTTGAGCAGTGTATATAAAGAATACAGGGGAAAAACAATTTTATTTCCTAGTAATCTTTGCGATTTTTTTTAGCGTGGCCGACATTGGTGAAAGGAGAAGTTTTTTTTTTTTATTTCGGTTCTTCTTTCGCTGTACAAACGTGTGACTCATCTATGACCACTGATCTCTGGCGTGAATCAGGGTTGTCGCGAGAGAAAAACAAAATGAGTACCCGGTTTCTTTACAACAGTATACGAGATGGCTAGTTATTTTTTGCCAAAGTATCTTGATGCAAACAGATTCCTATGCAATGAAGTTCTTTTTCCCCTGTACTCTTCATATATTAAGTTGTAATTATGCAGCATTTCAAAAAGAAAAATGGTTCAAATCAGCTTGGAGAAGCTGCTGACCTACGGAAGGCAGCGTTCAGTAACTTAGATACGCGAGTCGATGACTTCGTCAAACTAATCGGTTTTAAGCGTGCTTTTATGATTAGTCGATTATATAAACAATCAATCATTTAAGATAAAATTACTAAAATAGCAGTTCCGTAAACCGAACAGGTTAACCCAGTGGTTCTCAACCGGTGGGTCGCGACCCCCTGGGGGGTCGCAAAGGGATCCTAGGGGGGTGGCAAAAAGTTTTTAAAAATTCGTTTATGCAACGTTTTAAATAAAGTAACGTTTTATACAATAATTTCACAACTAGAATGGAAGAAAAAAAAATCACCACACATTATTTTACTTTATATCTTGGTTAATTTACATTTAAAGTTTTTTTTTATGTTATTACTACATAATTTTAATTCTAGTACGGTTACGTTGCAACAAGCTAATGAGATACCTCTGCTTGTCGGAACTTTTAAATTCGTAACATTAATGAAAGTTTTCACAATTAGATTTCTTAACTTTAGCAGCATAAACATTCAGTTTCTTTAAGAATCCGTTAATTTTGTCTTGGGTTTTGATTATTGTTATATTTCAACCTTGTAGCTCGGTATTTAGCTCATTTAGGTGCATAAATATGTCAAGTATGAAAGTTGAAAAAACCAAGTTGGGGAGCTAAATAAATTCTGGTTTAGCATCTTGTAAAAGTATCAGCATTTCAGATCGCAGTCCAAATAACTTGTTCAAAACCTTCCCACGGGACAGCCATCGAAAAATAAAAAAAAATTACCCAATATAATAGTTAATACAGAGTACAGCATGTGTAGGACATGGGGTGGGGGGGGGGGGTCGCAAACTTATTTTGTGGCATTAGGGGGTCGTCCCCTACAAAAGGTTGAGAACCACTGGGTTAACCTAACAACTGGTATCTAACTTCCATAAAAAAAACTGCAGCATTGAAAAATACCTTGCATTGCTGTGACAAGTTCCGAGGATGTTCATTCACAGACGCATTTTTGGCAAATAAGAGGCTCTAGCTTAGCCTAGTAATTTCGACACATTAATGGCAAGAAAATTTAACATGCCAAAATTAAGATTCCTGCTTAAGTTTAAGTAACCTAAATACATAAAATACAAATAAAAATCGTTATTGAATAGAAAAACAAGGGACAAATTATATTTAACGAAACAATAATTATAAATACTTAAAAATTTTGACCCTTTCCTTACTGAAGCGCATCAAAACGCCCGAACAACTAAGGATTCGATAATGTTATTCTTATCAAATATTACGAGGAAGCAAAAATCCATCGTAGCGAAAAGGGTTAATATGGTATGAAAAGTGTATTGGTATTCACAAATGAGTCTTTTCTCGTTCGATACTTTTTGTGGCATACGGTCTTTTGGACTTGGTCTAGCTGTTGCGGAATAAGTAACAACAACAAATCTGCCGTGGGCAGGTAAACTGCAGTAATCGCAACAATGAGTTGTACAATGGTTGCTCCGAAATACTTTTTTTGTAGTATGTTTTCTTAAAGGTTAGGGTAAGTGAGTGCTTGCAACAATGGTCCAAGTCACTGTGGAAGTTACTGCAGTTTACCTGCCCACGGCAGAAATGAGTCTTTAACCCAGCAGCACTCGCGCTAACTTAGCATAGACTAAGAATCTTCTAGATCGGGAACTCAATCTGATGCCTAGCGCCTCCAAAGTGTCGAACGGAACTAATACACTATTAACTATTGATTTGTGATTGGCATTATTAAACTTTCCAATTGCAGCTCTGTTTCTTCGAAATGTACTATAGTACGTCAGACTTTAATGGATACCTAATTAAAATTGTCGATCTTAGCGCTAACGTCGCTACGTTAACTGTCGCTAACTAAGGTGTCTACACGACAGCTAGTCGTAAAAGTACGAGGAACTGTTCCTGGCCTTTTCCGATTGGATAACTCATTAACTGTCACTAATCATTGAATTGAAAGCCATAGCCAATAACCAGATTTGTTTCAGTGATTAACTTTTCGACTATGAAATCATCATTAAATTTTCATAATTCCTTTTTTTTGGGGGGGGGGAGGGGTTGTTTGTGTTTGAAAAAACTACAAAAAAATAAAACATAGATTATTTGCAATCTTTTATAGCTAGGTAGTTAAATAACAAACTAAACCGCAACTGTGCTAAAGCTCCGAAAGGAGGCTAGAAAAAGGAAGCCGTAAACCATTACATTAGTACCCTTAGACACAATTGGGGGAGTTTGTGTCTATATCAATTTCAATATAGAAAATCCTTATAATGGTAATCCAATCAGAGTTTCAGATCTTAGTTTGTATTTAATATCTATTTGGGGTCCATTAGACCCCATGCGAGTGCTGCCGGGTTAATAAAAGTTCCTGAAATCTTCCGCACCTGTAGTCGACGAGGAACTCGCCCGTGTCCTTCTGGTAGTTGACCATCTGCTCGAACCTGTGTCCCCAGAGTACCTCGGTGGGCACGAACGAGGTTCTCGTCTGGATGGCCTGCCCCGTGGACTCGATGGTCCCCTCGAGCGCCACCACCAGCTCGTACGTGTCGGAGAGGATGTCCTGGGCCGACATCTGGTAGAAGGGGGAAGCCTCGTCGATCTCGTGGACGATGGTGGCCGGCCAGATCAGGAAGACGCGGTCGCCAGCCTCGTCGGAACGGACCTGGAAGTATAAAGGCCTTATCACACACGAGAGCTCGTTCGTTCAGCGACGTCCCTACGCCGTTTCAAAAACAGGTTTTTCGAGCAGCTTTTGCTGGGCTGAGTTTTTTCGAGTCGACGTGAAAAAATCCGCTACTTTTTTGCTGATCGAACGGCTGCTCTAATCAAAGGCGAAGTTCAGTCGTGATGGCCGAGCCTCCTCTTGTGCCTCCTCCTCCAATACCGCGATAATACTGCTTTTAAGTTTGTGATGTCACGCATGACGTAGCCTTTCTCTGGATGAGGTGTTTGCTGTCCCAAAAGTTGTTTGATGAGCGACGTTCCTTCCATCTGATAAGGGCTTAAGGGGTCTAAGGAGTCTTAAAAATGTGCAAAGAAGGAACTACAAAGCATAGTTTGATCTTTCATGTAATTTTTTAACTACTCAATATACAAGTATAATTTTTTTATATGTAATTCTACAAGATTTATTTAATATGAAACAAATTTTAAAATTTATGAAACTTTAGCCAAAACTAAAAAAAATGATATTAAACATAAAGCTATTTGAACACATTGTGATTAGGCTTGCGCGGCAAATTGTGAGGTCAAAATTGAAGACATGATCAAGAAAATGACTTTATATTGTAAAAATATGTACAAACTAGAACTTATACCTAAATTCTCAGCTCAATTTTAATTAGAAATAATTTTTAAAATTTTTTTTAATCAAAATTCAAAATTTTTTATAAATTTTTTTAGAAAAAAGTTCTTAAAATAAATTCTAATTAAAATTGAGCTGAGAATTTAGGTATAAGTCTTTGTTTGTACATATTTGTACAATATAAAGTCATTTTCTTGGTCATGTCTTCAATTTTGACCTCACAATTTGCCGCGCAAGCCTAATCACAATGTGTTCAAATAGCTTTATGTTTAATATCACTTATTTTAGTTTTGGTTAAAGTTTCATAAATTTTAAAATTTGTTTCATATTAAATAAATCTTGTAGAACTACATATAAAAAAATTATACTTGTATATTGAGCAGTTAAAAAATTACATAAAAGATCAAACTATGCTTTGTAGTTCCTTCTTTGCACATTTTTAAGACTCCTTAGACCCCTTAAAGTCGAATTGACTTCGACTATAAAATAGGAATTAAAACGTTAAATTTTGAACCTTATATACAGTTACGCATATATCATTCATCAAACCCAGTATTGTTTTCAACAGACATCCTGTAGAGTGAAACAGATTTTCTGATTTAAGTGGGCTCCGATTGTCTAGTTTATTTTCCATATTCACTGACGAATTTTAATGGTAACTTCAATTGGACGAAGTCACCAATTAAAGAGTTGGATAATTGGTTAAACTTTGGAGAACTTGAGTTTTGCAACTGCACACTTTATATGTGATATTTAAGCAAGTCCCTCCTTTAATTTAGATCAACAGCTCGTCGTTATTGTAGAGAATATCCTGAACGGACAGTTAGACTCGTCAATGTCAAGCACAAGTGTAACCAGTTCAGATGGGCAAAAAAGCTATCTCAAAAACATACAGTACGTTAAACTTAGAAAAATTATAAATTGGTAAATGTTAACTTACATCAATCTGCGTGTGGTAGTAGGGTATGATCTCCCCTTCCGTCGTGATTTTCCTCCTGATGACCTGGGCTGAAATGTTGGCTCCGATGATATGCGACTTCCTCATGTCGCCAACTCGCCACATGAGGCACAGCTTGCCATCGCGGAGGCACACCACTGCGTAGCGGCTGAACATCAGGGTCTGGCTCCTTTTCTTGGGTCTGGCGATCTTGGCGAACACCATGCCCGCCACCAGGCACTGGATCATGACTCCTGTGACGGATTGGACGCACATCATGAAGACACCCTCTGGGCATTCTTCGGTGGTGTAGCGGTAACCGTACCTGGTGAGAGGCAGGAGAGAAGGTTTTTAATTAAAGTTTCTGCCTGGAATAGTTAGAAAATAGATGTGGACAAGACCTTATTCGACGTGGCACAATTATGTAACAATATAACAAAATTCATACGTTTACCGTACGAGACTGATGTAGTCGACATGCACAAAGTGGAAGAACCAAAGTTTTAATGCACCCTTTTCTTCACAAGTGAAAGTCGGACATTCAACAATACATACTAATTAACCATTAACGAAGGCTGACAAAATAATTTATCGAGCGAAAATGTGCTTTCTACTAATGTTTATCTAACTGGACAAAATATCACTATCAATAATCATTGTGATAAATTTACATCGGACAACTAAAGTTACACGTTAAACAAGTTTTAAAAAGTCTTGAAGTAAACTTTAAATTCAGAAATGAAGTTATTAATTCACAAAATCGTTGTTGATGGGTTAATAAGTACATAACACTCACCCAATGGTGTGCTGGCTCTCGACCGAGAACAGGAACGCGGTGACGAAGGAGTGGACGTTCTGGACGCAGGGCTTCCACTCCTCGTCGCCCTCGTGCTCCAGGTCTCCGTGGGCGAGCGCGATCAGCCACCAGATCACCGCGAAGAAGATCCACGAGCCGAAGAAGCCGAACGCGAACGCCAGCAGGTTCCAGCGCCACTGGATGTCCACCATCGTCGTGAAGATGTCCTGATGAGGCAGATACAGACATTGACAATGTTAAAGTTTTTGAAAATTCAACGAATGAAACTTTCTGGACATATCTGCAGAATGCAGCCCTCTCTATCTTAACTTATTGAATCATTAACTAAAATGTAGTAAGAACCAGAGAAAGAGGAAGACACATTAAGATGGACTGCATCACTAAAGACTTTCAAAAAATTTGAAGATAAAGAATTGGGCAAACCATCCCTAAGACGAGAGCGGAATAGAAACGAGTTTTCCCAAGTGCATGGTCATCTCCCTATCATCAATGGTCCATGTCATCCCCTTCTCCTCATAAAGTTTTAAGGATTATTGCTCGGTCTAGCGACAATTTTTTTGTGAATTTAAATGGGACTGCATTAATGATGAATAACAACAACATTTTTTTTTAAATTCTAAGATCTAAACTATTTCTAGCATTCCGACATTTTTTTACTATACAGCATTTTTTACTATGAAGCTAAATCATAAAATGCAAGATCTAAATATGTCTTTTGGATTGTGATAATTTAAACAACTGTATGAGAAAGTCTTACCTGGAGATACCTTTGGCTTCGTTTCGATACATTCTCCCGGGAAATATTAACTCCTCCATTTTTCAGTATAACCCTCTTCTTGAGTCTTCCATTGGCGATTCTTCCTCGCCGGAACCTTGGCGACAGTGGCTCCCTCTCCTTGGAAAATCCATTAAGGCACATGTTTCGGGGGACGGTGGAACACTTGGAGAGGGTTCCATTCAAACTTGGGACTCCATTTTCCGTCGGGGTGGGCGAATCGTTTTCCATGTCGAGTTTGATTTCTTTGGCTGGCAACAACTGCCACACGACGCTGTTGTCTGTGTCGATGCATTTCATGGTCTTCTGAAAGTTCAAAAATGTGTCAAGTACAAATACAAATATAAAAAAAAATTGTCGACCAACAACAGGCCAGAGGCCCAGCAAGGTTGGTCCAAAATATATCCAATTCTTTACAAGTTATTCTACTCTCTTAGAATACACAACATAACCTGATAAAGCATTCCACTCATTGACAACTGAAGAGTACACGGGAAGAACCGATTGATTTTGTAGAGAAGTTTCCTTAACAGGCCACTTGGCGATGATAGCAAATAATCACCTTAACTTGTGTAAGGAAACCAGTTACTACCACAGATATCATAGTTAAAGTAATAGAGTGGCAGTTCACGTGACCTCCAATGATAACGACGGGATTCGCAAGGAGCTCCCAGAAGAGCCCCAATGAAGTCAGTGTTGTAGGTCACGCGATCTTCCACTCTAATACTTTAACTACTATCTCTGTGGTTCCTAGCTACCAAGATTCAGGTGATTGACGATCTCGACGCTTGGACCAAGCGAAGAAGAAAGAGATAAACCGGTTTTCTGCCGCCAATGTCCGCCAAGCAGACAATTACGGGCGCCCGCCTAATAAATCAATCGGTTCATCCCGTGTACTCTTCAACTCTATTGTAAAAATAACGTTTTCTTACCTTCCCTTCCAAAGGAGATTTATTCAAATCAGTTGAATATGGAGGACGATTCTTATGGTGCTTGGAAGTTGGCCTGATTTAAAATTGAGCAATGGCGGGCTAAGGCGTTATTTTGATGGCTACATTGGCCGGCATCGATTTGTCTTAGGATGATATTGAGGGAACACGCATGGAGGTGGGTTTCAAGTGTTCATTTTGCTTGCTTCCTTTTGTTCATCGCAGGTGATTGAGGTCGGGAGCTGGAAAGAAAATAAAATAATCATGATTTCCTTCATTTATGAAACTAACTAGTTAAAAAAATTAAGACGTCTACAACATTTTTGTTTAAATTAATTATATAGGACAAAGCTGCGACGGTGCTCAGTGCAGGTTCTAGTGTGCTCAATACAGCAACCGAAACGTGGTGACACTAGGAACTGTAACTCAGATCATTACAAAACTTAGTTGCCAAAGCATTGATGAATTGTAGCTCTAGAGAAAACATATTGAAATTGAAATACACATTTGAAAGCTCTTAAAATGAACCACACAAATACCATTTGTGGCTTCGAGTGTTGAGGCGCGTCACGTGTACGTAACCGAAAAAAAAAACATCCACGCTAGATGGCGCTGATTTACAACTATAATAAATACCGTAGCATGTTGCGGGTTTAAAAGAGAATGTTCAAGCTTTTCAAAATTATCGATACCGAAGCAGATGACTTATTTTTTATACAATTAACGAATGGTATGACTGTTTTTATGGAGTTGTTGGGCATTAAAGCTGTTTATAAGGCCAAGTTTTTCGACATACCTCTAACATTTAGTCTCATAAACTTAAATGAGCGCCATCTGATGGCTTCAAGAGACAAAGTGGCATCGAAATTTTCGAAAATGCAAACCAATCGTAGGTCACGACTTGAAAACGATATTTTTAGTTAAATTGTAATTTCAATTTCTTCGCAACAGCAACTCTGATTAGTTGCGAGATTATTTGTAAAAAAAAATGCTGACACTTTTGGAATTTAAAATTTGTACCCAGCATAGCACATACAATGGCAAAAAAGACACATTAAAATAAAAAAAAAGTATTAGAATTATATATTCTGTATGTAGGATTAAAGCACCGTGCCAGCTGCTGAACCCCTAGATCTCGTATGGGATAGGAAGAAAACTTCACCCACGCTAGATGGCGCTGATTTACAACTGCGTTACTACCAGACATCTAGGTTAAAACAAATATCGTAGTATACAAGTCTAGTCAGCAAATTTTCAAGATAGGATAGATAATAGCCATGTCATACAATTACATGTCATATAAAATTTTTACAAATAGCAGTTGTACAAATTGCAGTTGAATACTCCTAGCAAAATTAAATAAGAATCAATAAATACCTTCACATCCACAGAGAGAATTGGTTAATCATTATCTGAAGGTTTAAATTGGTAGCGAGAGAAGCCTTGCAACAAAAAATAACTCTCAGCTTCTGGGAACTTGCTGATTTTGCAAAAGACTAATTTAGTCAAAAGCAGCCCCATTTGAACAAAAAGCATATATAAAACAAATACGTTTTAGTTACAGGTAAGCCGTAATTTTAAATATAAAAAAACTTTTTTTAAAGCAAACAATGCTGATACAAATGTAACATAACATGTTGAACTTGTTCGCTATTCGTAGGTGCTGATAAGAGAGCACTTGCTCGAAAAAAGGCGAAGGTATCTGAGTCAAGAGACTATTTTTTCCGGTCAATTTCCGGCAGATAATAGTTTTAATAGAAAGCGATGAGGGTCACATTGGTGGCTAAGATAAATCTGCTGAAAATACTATGAATCATTGACCTTTTCAATGGCAATATACGAAAATATTTTTACTTTATGAATGCACTATAATGTCTAATTTTTAATATACAAAAGAGTCGATTGGAACGGGACCTAATTTGTTAAACTTATGTATTCCAAACGTTACAAAAAAAACCCTGCAAACTTTGATGTCACATTACATGTCGTAGGAATAGCGTATCATGATGTCTTAAGGCATCATCTTCAACGAAGTTGTTAATCTATATTATGTACTAAAGTTGGATCAGTTTTTTTTAAAAAAAACTGTCTTTCGAAAGGTTTTTTTATTGTGCAATCTGCTTTAACCTCTTGCGACCTATCAGACACTTTTGGGAAAATTTTAAAACCTCCCCACAAACAATTAACACGTTTATTAGTTTCGAAATCGAGCTGGTCCGATAGAAGATCCAATTATCAATTTTCATTTATTTCTATATAAAATGAAGTTGAACGAGGGTCAATACGATATTAGAGTTTTTGGAAAAAAGTATTTAATTTTTTTTTCATGGAGTTCTTTCAATAGTTTATTTGTAAAATAATCTGCTAACTACAATGCATAGGTGATATGGCCTTTTTTGTTGCATTTATCTTAAAAATGTGTATCTTTAGAGTATAAGGCGTGTCCCAAAGTAGGTATTAAACATATTTTTTTTAATTTCTTTGAAATGCATACTTTTTAGCTTGTAAAAAAGTATGTTTAGCTTGTATAAAAAGTATGTTTAGATTAAGAATATACACTTGTAGAATATAATAACCATCTTAATAAATAAGACATACTATTGTGGGGGCTAATTATGGTCTTACTTTTATTTTATCATCTTAATAAAAGCAGCTTTGGAAACTAATAAGTAAAAAGTAAACGAAAAAGAAAGACCAGCAAATAAATTCGAAACATGCAACTTGAGTTATGCACGTCGATAAGTCTGGACTTAATCTCTAAAAAAAAGCCTCACAGTTATTAGCTTGAAATCTGGAGACAGTCTGGCTTGGCACCTTAGCCAAAACTTCTATTCAGCATAATGATTGGCAATTAGATAGGTAGCATTCATTTGAAGTACTTTTACAATTATGTTTGTATAGTGTTGGGGGTATTATTACGGGAGCATTGACCTAACCAAGTAAGGAATATGTAATTTATTTGACTGCTGTGGGGAAAACTTTGCGTTTTCTAATTAGTGGGGGAATCGATATATTGAACACAAATAGTTCAGAGACGACCAAGAGTCTCAATTTTTTTTTTAAAAATCTAACAAAGCCATCGATTAAAAAAAATTCGGTGATTGCACGTCGTCAGTAGTCTTTTTGACTAAATAAGTGTTTAGTGTACTTGCTTTTTCGTTCATAATAAATAAGTTTTTAACAAACTAAACATTTAAGTGGCTAACTCAGAAATCAAGTGAATAAGTGTGCTTTAATTTTAAGTCAGTTAGAATTACCATTTCACGTTTTTCGATTTTTTTTTAAACCAACATTCAAGATTAGCATTGAAGACCCAGAAGTTTTAATATTCTCTGAAAAAGCAGTTGAAGTCTCAAAAGCTTTCTCCGACATTTTCAACCCTATCTAATTTTTGCACATACAGTATCATAGACACTACAACAACAACCAACATAACAAACATATTTTAAAACAAAATTAAAATGATCATTATATTCTTTATTAGATCTAAATTGACTGTGGAAATCCTAACTTGGGCTGTAGAAGTGGATGACGGGCGGACAAAGCGATTTTAACACTCGTCACTTCATACATAGTTTGGAAACTACAAAGTGGTTCTCCACTAACCTGAATGCATATAAATGGCCAATTATTTTAGTGGCAATTTTGCCTAAATGGCCAATTATTTTAGTGACAAATAGAGGGAAAAGAACACGATAAAGTTAACCAAGCGAATCCCTGACCTTCACACAAGAAAAGCGGGCACTTGCTTTGAATACGAAGGTCGAATAACAATGAGACAGTTATATTAGCTATACTCCTTTTATAAAAGGTGTTTTTTTTCTTTTGAACTTTCCGATTTTGAACCAAAATATTTATATGATAGTGAGGTTATAAGGTTATAAATGGAAATGAAAAATCGTGTTTGTTCTGTATTTTACAACTAAAGTTTCTAAGGAAGGTTCGAAGAAGTAAAATAAATGAATGGCAATGTTCCTGTAGCACATGTATAGCAACGTAAATAGATTTTTTTATAACTGATGTCATAAATTTTAAGACTGCAATGGTTTGAAACGGATCATTAGCGAAAAAGTTTTAATTAATAACACAAAAAATATTTTAATGGCAGACTATTATTTATTGTAAAAAATGTTTAGAAAAGGTGTTTGAAGGGATAATCAAATTTAATTTTTTATAGCACTTCCTATGCCAGATACCGAAAAAAAATCAAGTGGGGTGGACGGAGAAATAAGAGGAAAAGGTTATAAGAAAAGCAAAAGCATATGTATACAACTTAAAAATTGTATAATAATAAGTATCACATGTATGCTTAATATAATACACTAATTGAGAAGTTTAAAACACATTTTGAACATTTTTATACTACGAAAAAAAGCCTTCACTTTGAAACTTACCCTAAAAATTCCTAACCTTATAATTATTTTTTTGTGAGAATTTATGTGGAATTTATTTAAGTTTAAACCTTTTCTTTTTGCCACTTAAAGTCAAACTTCTGCTGTACAAATTTTTAAAATCATTAAAACATTCTTTATTTACCTGTTATACGCAATCTTCTCATTATCCCATTCGTGTCTCTTTATTACTCTATCCCTCCAAATATTTTTTTAAGGTAACGCAAGGAGTATCACAGCTTAATTATTGATGTTTCAAGTGTTGAAATTTTTTACTTTAAAAAAAAGGAGTTTTACCCATTAGGCTAAACTATATTTAGTTGTCACAATTCTGTTAGCTTATGTGAACGTAATTTTAAACGTATTTTTGAAAAATTATTAATTTTTGACAAATATTCATAAACGTATTTTAAAAACGTGTTTTTTGAAAATACCTTTATAAAAAAAAGAATTATGTATAGTATTTACCCGAGGTTGCAAAAGGGTTGAAAGACTCATTTAAGACAATATCTATATTTTTTGTCAAATATACTTGTTTCCATACCCAACGCCGTCGCACCCTTCATAAACCCAGTTTCTCAACGTCATTTTAATTTGCATGACCTCAGCTAATACCGACAGAAGGGTGCACATTTCGCTTTTGCAACATCCCCGAGGCGAACGTCTCGGCGACCGCAATCCAAATTATTTAAGATGTAGAAACTACTGGAAGTTTTACCACACTGCTCAAAACAATCAGGGGAGCACTTTGCGTACTTTTATTACCCTTTCAGTCCAAACTTTTTATTTTTGTGTAAAAAAAAATCTAAAATTTGTGAAATATATTTATCATGCATCCAGAATATGATGGTAAAATGGAGGAAATTTTTTTTAAATAAAATTTAAGGGGGGGGGGAGGGGGGAATGGAATCATAACTTTTAAATAAATTATAACAATAATTTTTTCAAATTTTTGTTTGTAAAAAAATAGTTAAAATCGATTTTTTAACATCTAAAAGTGCAATCATGAACAATTTTGGGTAATTTTTTTTATTACAGTTGTTTCAAAATGAATTTTATTTTACCATGCTTTTAATGTTTTCTCATTTATTCAAAACTAACATTATTAATTCTTCAAGCTCTTAGTGGATTGGAAAGTATTAGATTCTCCAAACTTAATTTAATTCTTCAAAAGACATGATTATTCCATCTAAAGATACATAAGGAAAAGTTAGAGATTAACTTAGTCACACAAAAAAAATCACAAGCCAAGGATTCCAAATGGAATCATTGGGTATGAAAGGATTCAAACCCTGCTTTCCCCTAATTGAACAGCGTATTTCTTATACTCGCTGCATTTTGTCATGTGTATATTGGGTGTGCCGGCTCTAAATTGTTTGTAAACATATTTTCTGCCTTTTATTTACAGTCTGAAGGGGGGAATAAGCACGCTGGACAGCGGGTCTCCAATGCAAAGTGCATCAGTGTTAATCCTACGAGGAAACAAATATTTTCTCTGCCATAATAAATGTAGCTGACTTACGGGTCCCGACCCTCCCACTTTTTGAAATTGGTTCAAATATTTTATTTTTAATTTTCAAAAAATAACTATACACAAAATATTCGGAGCAATTCCAAAAAAATAGAAAGATAGAGACCTGTAAGTTATCTACACTTATTACTTAAAAAAAAGCTGTTTGTAAAAATATTCAACACAGCCGGAGATGTGGCAGGGAAATTAGTTTTTTTCTCATTGGATTTCACACTGAGGCACTTAAGTTTGGAGACCCGCTGTCCAGCGCGCCCATTCCCCCTAAAGGTCCCGCTATAATAATTTTACTAACGATAAACAATAAAGTAAAAAAAATAAAGTCGTATCGTATAAAAAGTTAACGTGGTCTTGAGCACTTAACTTTCCTTCAATGCACTTTTCTGTCGCTGTAAAACTGTTTTCGCTACTATAAGCATAACTTTGTTAGGAAAAACACCACTAAGTACTGTTTGTTCATATTTTCTAACAATCTTGATGTGTAATTTTACGAATAGTGGCAAAGCATACAATTTAGGGAATGTAAATATAAAAGTAAAATTAAAAAGACTGCAAGTTACTTTTGTTTACAAAATTATTAATCTTATTACCTTTTCAGTTGTATCTAGAAAAATCAATTTTAAATCCCCCATTGTACCCTAAGCTTAAATCGTTGAAGTATTTTTTTTTACCTGACAGAATAAAACTTCCACTACACTCCGTGCCAACCTAACTTTGGTAAAAACAAAAAGTAAAAAAGGAAGACGGAAAAGCGTGATTGGTCCGTTTGTTGGAAACTCTTGTAAGGTAATATTTCATACAAAATGATCTGAATACAATTTAACCAAAGTACACTTTTCATTCTGATAAAGTTGCCAAAATTTTTCTCAAATAATTTTCAAATCTGTTAGACCTTAAACGAAATTAATGTTTTAAACGTGTTTTCTGTGAATGGATTCACAATTTATGGAACTCTTTACATGCGCGGAAGGATCTTCTCCATATCATATTTCTATTTACCCAACTTATAGTACGAGAGCTAGCAACGTCGAAAAAACAAGCATTTCAGTTGGGCCAGTTTTAGGATATGCTATCTCTCTCACTCTCCCGGACATCATAAGGGCTATCTGGCTGGCGGTAGTGGTTGCGTTCCTCAGTGCGCATCCTACTAATACAAGTAAAAAATTGATTTTTCAAATCATTTTAGGACGTTTTATTTTTTTATTGTTATTTTTAGCGAACTTTTTGCAACATAAATCAATTATTGCCAGACATTTTTATTGTTGTTTAAAGCTGTGCCAGACGCTAATTTTGATTTTGAAAGCTCAAGTGTTGCCCAAATTACCAGCTCAGGTGTGAATTCACCGATCATTGTAATTACGTCATCGTCATTCATTGCGCAATACCATGTGGCAATACTTGTAATGAGCTGATAATTTGGGCAACACTTGAGCTTTTAAAATCAAAATTAGCGTCTGGCACAGCTTAAACAACAATAAAAATGTCTGGCAATAATAGATTTATGTTGCAAAAAGTTCACTAAAAATAATAATAAAAAAATAAAACGTCCTAAAATGATTTGAAAAATCAATTTTTTACTTGTATTAGTAGGATGCGCACTGATGAACGCAACCACTACCGCCAGCCAGATAGTCTGTATGATGTCCGGGAGAGTGAGAGAGATAGCATATATTAAAACTGGCCCACCTAAAATTCTCTCTCAAAAACGTTGCTAGCTCTTAGACTATTAGGTTGGCAAGGAGTGTAGCACTTTGAACTACTTATATGAATAAATTTAAGAGATCTTAAGCATTTCTGAAATTATCTTATGGCAACGGAAAATAAGCTATGAAAGTTTAAAGTACTATTAAAAAGGTAATAAATACCATCGGTAAGTAAATGCGAATTGCATATTACTTATAAATATAATTGTATATAAGAAAAATTATAGTTCATTTGTGAAATACTACACTGTAAAAGGAACGTTTAAATAGGCTAAATTGTTTTGTCTGTTATAAAAAAATATTACTTGAAAACCGATTATTAAACTTTAACCCATAACTTATTGAATATTACTGATAAATACTATTAGTTTGGACTTTTAAGAAACTTTTTAAAGCTCACTAGCACAAAACACTGTACTAGGTAGACTGACCAGTGAGTGAACAGGCCTCAGTGAATGAACATTTGGTAAATACAATTAAAAAATAAGGATTGAAAATCATTCCACTAGATGGATTGGCAACACTGACTTCCTTAAATCTAGTAGGAAGCAATCTGGCATATGATTGGTTGTCCTGGTCATTATGTCCTGGTGTTTATTCACTGGCGAACGCAGCTCTTTAAACGTTCATTCACTGGTTAGTCTACCCTAGAACAAATTACTATGTAAAACACTGAATAAAATCCAACGAATCCCTCAAATCTTATGCCATGCATTATTATTGAGACACAATACAATTTTTGTATTGTTTTAACACAACTTACAATAAATGGTAAACAATTTTTTTTGTATTGAAAGGCAGAACAAGTTTTTTTTATGAGTCGACTTTAATCCTTAAAAAATAAAATAGCAGGATATTATAGGCTGATTCCATGTAATTGTAAGTTAAGTCACAATTTAAGAGGAGATTAAGAGCTTTTCAAATTTGAAAATTAAATTAAATTATATAAAGCACTTTACATTATTTAGTTTAAATACATGTAGATCAGCTACTTCACTAATTTTTTATCATTTAATGTTAAAAGTTTTATTGGTAATCACTTTTTATATACGTGACTTACACTACAGAAACGATAATTTTGCATGGAATTAGCCTATAGGTAGGTACACTCTCAGAAATAACACTTTCATTTTTGACGATTCATTAATCCTCAAGCCTCATTTCATTGATTTTGATTATTATTTCGTCAAACTATCACGTGACTTTTGAGTAAACGCGAATCCTCACTAAAACGATCTTGATTTTGAGGAAACTGAATCTGATACCTGTACTCAAATGCTCAAAAATTACGAAATATTACTTTAGATTAGACGAAGTTCGAATCCTCATAAAAATGACGAATCAAATTTCCTCACTTTGAGGAAAGAAAAACTCAGAGCATTTGCCAGTAAACGGCATCGTCAAAATTAAGGAAAATTTCGTCGTTTTTGAGTATTCATTTCTGAGAGTGTAATTGGGAAATACATAAGCTTGAAATATACCTCTAAGTGCAAGAGAGATAAAGAAGCATTTTACCTGCAACAATACGGGTAAGTCCGTCACAACTTCTTATGAGGGTCTTATCAAAGTGGGTCCAAGTCGAGCACTGACCGACAGACAGACTTATCCACCACAAGGTAAACTCATGCATAGTGATAACAGCAGAATATTTTTCCAAAATCAGGGGGACAGTGGGGAGGGGGGGTGCACTACAAATCTAGCCAATGAAGAAGCCGATTCAATGGATCTGGTGTCGAAAGGGGTAATTTGTGTGACGTCACCGAGGAAGTTGAAGTTGATGACATTTTAAGCAGCAGTTAATGGAAGAGGCATCCTTTTTACATGGCCGTCCACCCTTCCCCTCTTCATTGTTGGTGAAATTTTTATATTTTTGAGCCTTTTTTTGGAAATGTTTTAGCACTGGCGAACACTTGACTTTAGGGTTTCTAGGATTATTAATTTTACCTGGGTTTTTTTTTAAGAAACTTCAGCTTAGGACACAAGAAATATGAATGCCTTGCATTTCTTATAATTGCACTTCAAAATTAAGGAAATACAAATAGTTAAAACTTTTAAGGGGAGTTGGATGGTATTATCTCATTCATGTAATTTACCTAACTCAGGGAAAATTATCTTAGGATCTATATGATATATCATTATTTTTTTTTATATTGTGTTCACACACATATAGCTCTGATTTAAACTGAGGATATTTCAACATTTTAAAAGTACTTTTACAGTGATTTTTTTAAGATATGTAGCTCATAATATACATATATATACCCTTTTCGAGCTCATAATATATATTTTTTTATCATTTAGATAAGTACCCTAGGGGCCATACACAAAACAAATGCTATATCACAAATTCTAATACTCCCATTTTTAAAATGCTGCCCCTTGAAACGAATAATTATGGATATTACAAAAATAAGCCATTTATTGAAAACTCTGGTATAGATTTAACTTTAATGTTTTTCCAATTTAATTTCTTATTTCAAATTGACTTTTCATGGTAAATGCATTAAAAAAACTATTCGATTAAGCAAGATAAATTTTTGAAAATATCAAATATTTTAATATCACTTCAATTTTTTTAAAAAAAGCGTTAGTATGCTTGAGAATCGAAAAGTTTATGATAACCATCTACCAATATAAACAATAGTTCATTGATTACAAAAACAGTATCCATAAGTCATTTAAAAAATCAAACTGAATTGAAACGTCATCGTTAGCGGTAAATTCGAACATTAAGAAACAAGAAGCCATAAACATGTTTATGTCACTATTTGACATCATATTAAGTTCAGGACCTTGTCACCTAATAATTGTAACTCTTTCCGTATTAATAAATAGATTCTCGCTTGCGTAACCAACTTACAGTACAGATAGAGGAAAATCCGAAGATGTTGAGCTTGAGGAAACAATTGTAGATACAATTTTTTTGTGATTGACAATTTTTCTAAAATATTACAAATTAATGCGTACGATGTCGTCCTTAACGGTTGCGCTCGGTGCTTATTCAGGTGTCGGCTCGTCACTTGACTGTGGTCCTAAAATACGACGCCCGTCGTCAATATCCCTCGTGTAGCTTTAGTTCAACGATAATTCAAACGTATACCTTGAAATTATTGCTTAGAGGCATCTTATTATTTATCTACAGTTTAGCACCAAGGTGTGCAGAGTGACTAAACAGAAGCTTTTTTGAAAGTTGTCGATAGACCGAAGTATAGATGTGTATTTTTTTAATTATGTAATGGGATGATAAATTGTTCAGCAATTGACAAAAAAAAACTGACCCAATAACTTATTTTAAAGGGGACGAAAAGTAGGAAGAATTTTAAACAGTATTTTTTACATTTACAATTAGATTGAAATTGTACTTTCTGTGAAGATGTGAAATAGCAAAATATTTTTATATCAAGAGTATGAAAAAACAGTAACAAATTAATGCAAGAGCGATTAATTTTAACGCTTAATTGCTTTCTGTTAATTAAAATTACGATTTCAAAATTCTGCACTGATAAACTAAACACTCATATTTAATTAGATGCTTGAATGTTAAATATTTTCCAATATTTGGCTATAAATAGCTCGCACAAACAAATAAAACACTTTAAACTTAAAGTACGAAACAAAAACCTTGCAAATCCACTCCCTTTAAGAGACATTACATAAAATATTCAAAGTTAAGAAAACAATTCTGTTGCATCCTTAAACCTCTTAAATCAGTATTGAATCACACTTGAAATATGACACCTCATCCGCAAAACACTTTAAAAACGCACATCTATGAATAACAAATTGCATAAAACACATCCAAATTTGGTTTCAATGTATAAAAGAAACCTGTGAGTTCAATTTCCTCCCATCAGACCCACTTGGCCAAGATTATGCACGCTCCCTGCAGCTGACCATTGTAGGAAAAGTGACACCAATTGTCATTGTTTTGTCCGTTCAAGAGGACATGATCTTTTTATGAGCAAGGGCATATTCATATCCTATGCGAAATCTTGTGTAAAACAGATACTTGGATAAGTATCATTCAAGTGACGCGGTGCCAGATCAGTTAAATTGACGCTTGGCGACAAAAACACTTTTTAAGGGGGATAAGTTACAATTTAAAGTGCGACGTATTGAGAGAAGAGTAAAATCTGACCCCTCACTTACAGCCAGTCTATCGATGAAGTCTATCGTTAACGGCCAATCTATCGATAGAAAATTGACATCGATTAAAGCCGATGTCTCGTGTAGCTCTAACGCGACGATAATTCAAACAAAACCAAAAAGCCGATCAAAGGAACAACATGTTGTTAATTGAATTGAATTCTCTTGACGTGGTGTTCCCAGCATCTGTACAACACCATACATTTATAGGTAAAATTTTTACTTTGAAGAAGTCAATTTTTTATATTGAGTAACTTTCGCAATTGTTTATCATCTAAATTATCTCTAAATCTGGATTTTCATCTAAATAAAGCCTAACTGTTCATGCTAGACAGAAAAAATCACAGTATTAAGTAATTATTTTTTTAAATTTTAATCCATTTTCATTTCGACCAGATTTGTTCAATTCAAATATTTGCTCTGGGGAAAAAATGGTATTTTCCTGGGATTGAAGAGACATGTTACTTTTAATTATTATTTGTTTAGGTAACACTATTACATTTTTTTAAAGTAACAAAGTTCTGAAAAGTAACTCTTTTAAAAGTAGCGAATTCTTTTAACCAAGGGTATGAAAGTTCCGATTTTTTTATACATGAAAATTATACAAAAATGTGTATGAACGAGTTTGGTTGAGTGAATTGGTTGAGATGCACCAAAATCTAATGTCACCCAACCTTAAAAATATCTCCAGGAACAATTGCTCTTAAAAAAAGTGTTAAACCAACTACTACACCTGCGTAAGAATATTCGTGCTGATGGAAAAAAATCTTTTTAAAATTCACCGGGTTGCCCGAGTACACTGCGATATACGTGCTCGTTAAATCTGTGGAGTCGAAAGTCCGCGTTAGCTTACGATGTCGCTCGAAGATCCGTTGGGTGCCAGCTCATGTGTCGACTTCATCACTTGACCAGGGTTCTAAATTGTGAAAAGTAATTGTCTGTGTTAAAGCTCCTAAAGGAGACTAGAAAGAGCCAGTCGCAATCGATTACATTACCTGCGTAAAATAGATATTTCAGTTGCTGTCTATCTTATAGGCTAACTTCGACTGTTAAAGTTAGGCATTCGCCTAGCATGCGAAAGGTACCAGGTTTGGGTCCGGGCATCGCCAAAATAACTGCCGACCTATAAACGGCAAGTGCAGCCAAAAATGTCCAACGAATAATACCCGTTGTAGAGGGATTGCGTGTTAAATATCCTTCAAAGTCTTAACGCTGGCTGCGTATGATGTTGCCCTTAACGGTTGCGTTGCGTGCCTATTCAGGTGTCGAATCGTCACTTGACTGTGGTTCTAAAATACGACGCCCGTCGCCAATAGCCCTCGCATAGCTCAAGGGCGACGATACTTCAAACCTAACCTAGATAAGTTACTGGACTACAAGATATGAAAATATTTTTCATGGATATCCGGCTCAATCAAGATTAAACCGGTGGTTTTGTGGGGTCATTAAAGGTTGAGGGGGTCTTAGTGGCACAAGCAAACAGATTGTATTGCTTATCAAATAACTTTGTTGTAATTACAGTGCAAATGAGATAAAATGCGTTGTTTTATTTGATTTTGAGTATTGAAGGAAACTCTAGTGGAATTTTGAGGAAAAAAAATAATAGAAATTGCTGTAATTTATTATAATAATTGAAAAAGAAGTGTGTATCATGAAATTTAATTTTCATCATACAAGAAATCTACTATCTAATTAAATAAAATTTATATAAAGTATAGGCTGTTTTTTAGTGCATTTAGCAAAAAAAATGCATTTTGTAATTAAATAATGTTATAAGTTTTAACATTTTATGAAAATATCACCTGCTTTCAATGTTTTTGGTTCGAATAAACAGTTTCTTAAACAAGGAATAGTTAAATATCATCATTATATATCATTAAATAAAATATGTATCAGCCTTTTTAGGAGATGATAACAAGTTTCACAGAAGAACAACATTGCACTGAATATACAATATACACCAAAGCACCCGTTGTTTAAAAAAAAATAAGAATACAAAAGTCATTTAATCATGAATTATGAGCAAACTTACACCTTATATTATTAATTCATTTTCTGTGGAATAAATATAGATTTTCTTTAATTCATTTGCAGTGTATTCGTTTCACACTTTTTTTTTATTTTGTTTTGTCGTGAAAATTCTTAAAATTCTTAACCAATTAACGACCCATTGTGAATACCATAAACTCCTTCCTTACTGAATAAAAACGTAAACTTTACAGTTATAAAATAAATTTCACACATAAATTAATTTATCTTGCATGAATTGTTCAGCATGAAGGTCTTCATATTTTATCTTAAAGTAGTTTGCTCACTTGTACAAACTTAAGCATAAAACATATTTTCACGTGGCATGTTTTCTTGACACACGAACAATCAATTACTGCGAAGCCAAAACTCAAGAAACCTTTTAAATAACTAAACTAAAACATCGTTCCGAAAAAAAAATGGCTTTGAGAAGGAGACAAAATGTGCAACTTAAAACTTTGAAGCTTGATAACTCGTTTTCCCCCTTTTTATCACCAAGCGCGTTCTTCCACTAAGACTAAGCTATCAATTCTCCAAGTATTTGTTAAAACGGAATGAAATTAATGATAAGTATTTGTTTTTAGTAAATTCCTTTAGTTTTTGTTTACGAAGTTAGGTGACTTCATCAAAAGCCATATTCATAAAAAAAAACATAAAAAATCATAATGAAATCATAAAAAAGGCATAAGAGGGCGTCCAAAAATTTTCGTGAGGCCGTTGAAAGTTTTTTTTTATTTGAAATTACTTCAATTTTCTTACGATTGTACACTGTTTTTTGCGAGGGTAAATTACGTGAAATTTAAAGAGACCCTCTCTCCTCTCCCCCCCCCCCCCCTGGACCGAGGGTCTCCAAAGCAAAGTGCATCAGTGTTAATCCTGTGGAGAAAAAATATTTTAACTGCCTCATTACTCCGACTGCATTGAATAGTCTTGCAAGCGGATTATTTTATGCGATACATGAAGCTGACTTACAGGTCCCGACAATCCCACATTTTTGAAAGTGTTTCGATTTTTTTTAAATTTTGAATAACTAATTTTACAAAAAGTATTCGAAGCAAAAAACAGTAGGATTATAGAGACCTATAAGTTATATGCATTTATTATTTAAAAAAAAAAACGTTTGTAAAAATATTCAATACAGCCGGAGAAATGTGGCATTTTTCCCACTGGTGGATTAACACTGAGGCACTTAAGTTTGGAGACCCCCGGTCCAGCACGTCCATTCCCCTTTAGTTATAGACACCCACTCCAACTCGCTCTTTTGCGTGACTCGATGCAATGATTTATTTTACGGTACACGTCGCGACAGCCACCCGGAAAATTCACAGACAGAAGCCTGGCTACGATTTTATGGATTCTTTTCGAAGGCAGCCCCTGTAAAATTAGTCACTCCTTACGTGTTCGAAAAACCTTTTGTTCAGTTCACAAAAAATATATTCTTAAACATAAAAGAAACTCGTATGTTATAAAGTTTCAATTTAGTTAAAAATTTAGTGAGTCATTTTTTTTTCAAACTTTGCCCTGAAACTTAATGAAAAAACTTTAATACTGCTAGAACTTCTGGATGGCAATGGCTACGGCATTTATTGAGGGCATTGAACCAGCAGCTAGACTCCAAAAAAATTATAATTCATGAATTTGTAGATTTTAACAAAAGGAATTAATAGTACATTTTAAAGCTTTGCACATACCGGGAACTAAAATAGACTAGCACAGTTTGAATAAATTAATAGGTTTAAAACTTTAAACTTCGCTATTTTAGTTAATTTTTACTTTACCACAATAATCAACGAAATAAAATAAATTTAGCAGAATTTTTTTTGTCTAATTCCATGAAGGGTGAGACGGCAAACGCTGAAAAACTAAAGATATTTCGTAATACTCTTTATTTTCATTCTCATTGAAAAAGAACAGAAATCCCTTAAACATTTCATTTAATAATTAATTACACGCATAAAAAAGATAGACATCTGCTAAAACAGCATCTGATTAATGTCAGTGAAAATCAAGGTTTATGCATACTAATTAGTCAAGCGTGTTGTCTCATGTTCGGAAAGTGCATCAGTGTTAATCCAATGGAGAACAAAAAATTTCTCTGCCACATTTCTCCGGCTGTATTGAATATTTTTACAAAAGGATTTTTTTGTGATAAATGTAGCTGACTTACAGGTCGCGACAATCCCACTTTTTGAAATTAGTTCAATTTTTTTTTTAATTTTGAGTAAACAATTTTACAAAAATATTCGAGCCATCTTGAAAAAACCGCCCTTTTTTCAATTTCTCTTCAATAACTCGTTTCCAACGCCTCTAAGGCAAAAAAGTCAAATACAACTTTTAAAAATTATTGTATATGAAAATTAGGCAGGCCAGATATTTTCAACATCAATGTAGTTTGCCTTGTAGGTTACGTTAGGTTAGGTTTTGAATTATCGTTGCACTAGAGCTACACGAGGGCTATTGGCGACGGGCGTCGTATCTTAGACCACAGTCAAGTGACTAGCCGACACCTGAATAAGCACCCGGCGCAACCGTTAAGGATGACATCGTACGCAGCGTTAGGACTTGGAAGGATATTTAATGTGCACTCCCTTACACGGGATATTATTCGTAGGATATTTTTGGCTGCACGGGCCGGTTATAGGTCGGCAGTTATTTTGGCGATGCCCGGACCCGAACCTGGTACCTTTCGCATGCTAGGCGAGTGCCTAACCGACTGAGCTCCTCAGCCCCAGTTTGCCTTGTAATATGGTGCAAACTACTTAGAAAGTTTAGAACAAATAAAAAGCATACCAATTATTAATTTAATATATTTTTGGCTTACAATGCGTTGAAGCTCTTGCCTGCCAATTATGGGTGATTACGACGATTGATTGGTTCTGTTAGGTTTGAATTATCGTCGCACTACTAGAGCAACACGAGGGAGGATTGATTGAAATAATTGAAAGTATATAGCGCCATGTATCTCGCTTTAATCTGGGTGAGAAAAGAGTTGTCGAAAAATTAAAATGCCCTATGGAGAAATGTTATTCATCACGCAAACATTTGCAGTGGAATTACAAAAACAGGAAATTTCTAATATTTTTAGGACTCTTCGAAACAGGCAGGACAAAACCCTACTTAGTAGCACTGTACTGCGAAATGTAGTAACATGTTCACCGTCAAAAAAAAAAATTCTCATTCCAAACTTCTTTATTTCAAATAAGGATTCCCTTTGTTTTCAATATTTTTTTTTATTATGATAACTTTTCAAATTATTTAAATTACACCATTTACGATAAGTCCAAATAATACCCAAAAAAATACATTACAACTATCAATATTCTAAGAAAACGAAAAGAAAATATCACTAGGATTAAAGTAAAACAAAATATAATCAGAAGAAAATAAAAATGTTATCAAAAAATAAACAAAATCATAATCTGGTGAAGGTGTTTGAATAGTATTTCTCAACTAAAGTGACGCCAACTATTGCATTATTTTAATTAACTTAATTTATAAAACAATTGGAGACTTTGATTACGTAACATTCTTGGTAGTGTTTCAAAAGTATTATAAATAAACAGGTTTTCACCCTTGAAACGTGAAAATTAAATAAACTTTAAACAGGTAAAATGTGGAATTTTAATAACAGTAGTATTTCAAGGTTATTTTCACAAGATTTATATTTTATTCCTTATGCTAACTTGTTTTATAGGTAATCTAAACTGATTACTCATCAAAATTCTAAATTGCACTGTCAATTACTGAGAAACCGCAATTTAGAAGGACGAACCGCTGATTACATGAACTCAATACAAAGATTGTCTTCAAATTTACAAAAGTCATTGTTGTTGCTTGTTAGTTTACCGGGTAGCGACATTTCTAAATACTTTTTTTATGTAATATATGTTTATTCAAAAATTAACTATGACACACACCAGTCACTGTTTTTTTTTTTTTTTTAATTTTTCAAACTTTAACTTTCTATATTTCTTACCAAAATGCTTTAAGTTAATAGTTGTTTCTTTAAATGCTTATGGGGAATGGTAGCACTATACCGCGGGTCTCCAAACTCAAGTGCCTCAGTGTTAATCCAATGGGAAAAAACTATTTTCTCTGCCACATTTCTCCGGCTGTATTGAATATTTTTACAAACGGATATTTTTAAATAATAAAAGTGGATAACTTGCAGGTCTCTATCTTCCCACTTTTTGAAATAACTTCGAATATTTTGTGTAAAATTATTTATTGAAAATTCAAAAAAAAAAAAAAATATTCGAACTTATTTTTAAAAAAGTTGGAAGGTCGAGGGGCCTGTAAGTCAGCTACATTTATCACATAAAAAAATCCGCTTGCAAAAATATTCAATACAGCCGGAAAAATGTGTGGCAGAGAAAAATTCTCAGCAGGATTAACACTGATTCACTTTACTTTGAAGACCCCCGGTCCTTCGCGCCCATTCCCCCTTAATATATTAACACAAGCTAAAAAATCATGGGTCGTCAAAGTTTGCAATGCATTACGTGATTTCACGAATTCTAAAAAAAAAAAAACTTGAGAACTGAGAAAGATGTTGAATAAATATTAGGAGAATTAATCAATAAAGTTACTATTAATTAGTTCTATGAAAATTAGTTTAAAATATTTAATATATAAAGTGGGGTATTCGAAGATGTCAAGACGAAAAATAACTGCTGTCTTTATTATAAGTCAATAAAGAGAATATTGTTATGGCGAAAAAAATATGTAAATAATTGTTATTATAAAAAAAATAAAGCTTTCCCATCTTAAAAATTAAAACTATTTTTAATATGACTTTATTTTTGAAACCACAAAGATTCATAATCCGCAAAAAATGCTATAATAAGCATCAACTTAATACATTTTTCAACATTTAATATTCCTTGGGACATCATCGTTTGCAATTTACAACTGTTGAAAATTTCGTACTAGATTTCAACAAATGGTTCCCAATAGTAGCCTGCGTGGTGAATCGTTTCATTACATATATCTTTTTTTTTTGTCTTATGTAACACCGCCGTTTCATACGTCTAGCGGCCGCTGAACGCAGACGCTGGAAGCGCTTTGACCTCTAGCGATTCGACCTTTGGTTGGCGAGAAATTGGCGAGTGAAATTGTAGCGCGGCGATTTTATTCATTGTTTAAAATCAACTAGATTATGGATGACGAAATTTTGATTGCTGCTTGTGTTTTACATTTAGAGAGCTTAGATAATTATCTAGAGGTAATTAGAAAAATATATAAAAAACGTCGTCGAAGATGGTGGATGATAGCGTGTCATCGCAACCGAACAATCTAAGTAGAAAATATTAATTTTTTTTCATAGTATATTTTTCATGAAATGATATCTTTCATTACAAAGCAATATTAACCTTGTTTGGCATTTTATTTTAAGCACGATGTCGGATGTCTTTAAAAAAAAAAGTTTTTTTCAGTAGTAAATTCATAAAACATTTTTCCATTAAAGAATGTTATATACAAAAACTGTGCATTCATAGCATACAAAAATGAGCATTTTTATGGCTTTTAACTTCCAATTTAGTTAAAGTGATACTCAGGAAATACCAAACGATATATATATATATATATATATATATATATATATATATATATATATATATATATATATATATATATATATATATATATATATATATATATAAATTTACTGTAAAGCATACTTTAAAATTTATATACTTGGTTGGTAAATATGTTTATATAAAGAATTAATCTGTAGGAATTTGCTCGGTGAAGAGCTGCTAAGTAACGGGAGTCTAAAATAGAAACTTTCGATCATCTACGAATGTTTTCTATTTGTGTTTTGACGATTAATAGGTTAGGTTTAAGTTATCGTCGCACTAGAGCTACACGAGGACTATTGGTGACGGGCGTCGTATTTTAGAGCTACAGTCAAGTGACGAGCCGGCACCTGAATGGGCACCCAACGCAACCGTTAAGGGACACATCGTATGCTCATTTTACAGTGTCAAATTTTGAATTTCATTCATTTATATGCTTGAATTTTATTTTCAAAATAATGAATGCGTCCTGCTTTAAATAAAAAAAATTAAGAAAAACTCATACAATTCAATTTGATGTTTTACATAATTTTTCAAAGGATCACTTAAAAAACAGATAACACGCCAAGATGTTTGCTATTTACCTTATGGCAACCATTTGCTTTGATCTTGGCCAAAAAACCGACAAAAGTTGGGTTGGTGGCCTTGAGATCCAACTTCAGCGAATAAATAACGAACTTCGAATAAATACGTATAAAGCGGTTACCTTGAGATTCTCAAGGCCGCTGCTAGAGCAAATTGCTAGACGTATGTAACGCCGGTATAAAATCAACTTACAGATTTCAGAAACCAAAACCTGAAAAAATGGTTCTATCAAATTCTAAAACTGTATTGATACATCTCACAACAAACAACAACAACCGTTTCAGCTACTACACTCCTTGCCAACCTAACTTGCTTGAAAAGACAGTGGGAAAAGCGGTAGCCTGGTCCGTTAGTTGAAAACTCGTGTAAGATAATATTTACACACAAATGATCTGAATACAATGTAACCAAAATACATTTTTCATTCTAATAAAATTGCCAAATTTTCTCAAATAATATTCAAATCTGTTAGACCTTAAACGAAATTAATGTTTTATACATGTTTTCTGGATGAATTCACAAATCTATAATAATAAAAGAAAGAGTCTGTCTGTGTGTATGTCTGTGGATCGCAAAAGACCTACTAAGACTGCTCTAAAAAATTCGAAATTTTTAATATAGGTTCCTTTTAATACCTACGTGTGCACCTGAGGCTTAGTTTTTTCATATTTGACTGTGATTTTGTATTAATATAATTAGTTTCAAAAAAACGTCATCCACGTGGAATTGCGGGACCATAACAGGGCTTGAAAATACATGGACTGGGCCGAAACGGGGACTTGACGCCATCCTCTATTAGTTTGATTGATTGAGTTTGGTTGAGATATGCGCTCGCCCTAAGTCTGCTTCATCTTCTATTAGTGTTTGCTTTTTTAAGTGAGCATGTGCCAACTAGAATTTAATTTTTTTTTTTTTTTTTTTGAATTTGAGTGTATTTTCACAAGTAAGCATGCCTCTAAAAGGAAGCAATGCGAAATTAACGGGTTCCCAGTAAGGCGGGACCATACTGCTAGTAATTTATGAAACTCTTTACATCCGCGGAAGGATCATCTCCATGGTATATTTCTATTTCCCCAACATAGGTTGGCAAGGAGTGTAGAAACTTTTTTGGTGAAACCATTGTACGACATTTTTAACAGAACACAACATTTCAGAACTCAGCCGTTGCAGAAATTAGGAATCATTATCTTGATGAGACCTAGTACGACATTTTTAACAGTGTATAACACATCAACAGAAATCACTGTGGGTGGTTATGCATTTATGGAGGCATTTAGTCGCACTTAAGTGCAGCCAGTTTGAACTGGTTTGAAGCCGAGCTCGTCAGACTATCAATGAGCTGTAACTTGTGGAAATAACATCACCCACTTTGTATACGAAGTTAATTTGAATTGTATTCCTCTTGGCATCAATTTGTAGCAATCTAAACTTAATGACTAGATTATACCGATTGCGCACGAAGGATGCGGCGCTGACGGCGAAAATTCAAATGAAGAACAAAACAAACGACTTTGGTTGAACTGACGTCCTAATAGAGCTATAGACTATGGTCCAACGTAACTTGGTAAGTTTGAATTATCGTCGCACTAGAGCTACAAGAGGGCTATTTTCGACGGGCGTCATAGAACCATAGTCAGCCATAGTGACGTGCAGACACCTTATAACATAACTTGGAACCACAGTCAAGCAACGAAGCCGACACCTGAGCTGGCACGCAATGACTCAATTGTGCTACAGATAGACCATGGGCCAGCAATATGAACCAGAACAAGACTTATATCATACTAATACACTTTAATATGGAGTACAGTCGTAAGACCTCAACAATTAAAAAAAAGCAATATTGTTACATCGTTAATTAGTTTATAACGTTGCAAATTTGGTTTGATTCAGTAATTCTTTTTAGCAATTTATCGCTGATGTCCTTTCACAAACAATTTCTTTTTAAATTTAATCATATCTAGATATCTTATTTTCTCTCATAAAAATAATAAGAATCATTGTTATCGTCTTACCTTCTAAGATTTAAATATTTGAATCTCAGATATTAATCAGGTAAAAGTATATTATCAGGAAAAACAATTGTTTTCAGTGAAGCACAATTTTCTGGAATATTGAAAATAAACAATGGAAGGAATTTAAAATATTATTTTCCTTTTTATAAAAAATATTAAATCTTGATTTTTAAAATGCGGATTGATTGTGTATGTTTCATTGAAGGCCAACTTCCAACTTATTTTGATACATTGTATGGTCATTTCACTAAATCTGTAAGGGATGGTAAATATGTTTGTTTTCTCTGCATAAATTTTAAATTTAACTTTAAAAAACAGCACTAGTACGAAAACAAAAATCCTAATGGGGTTGTTTTACGGTGAATCTGGCAATAGCTCTGTGATTTTGTTTTCCTTACTCCCGAATAACTTTTGACTTGATTGAGTCGGTTGGTTTGTGGACCTTTATCCAGGTTAGTGCACTTGGTCAGCACACAAACCTGATTATCTCTACCAACCAATAGCAAAAGTAATTCGAGAGTAAGGAAAACAAATCCGCATAGCTATTGCCAGATTAACCGTGAAACAACCCTATTAGTTTGGGACATAAATGGCTTGTTTGATATGACGTAACTTTCAATTCTCATTCTTGGACTTCCTAGATTTCATCGGTATCACTCTCAATGCGAAGTTTCGTGCGCAGTGATATATTTTAGCAGTCGGGACGTTAGTAGTCCAGTTCTATACGTGCAATTTGGTTTCATTATTGCTATTATTAAACGTTAACATTATTAAAACTATAATTAGCAAGTGATGGTTATAATGTTCAAAAATCGAATAAAATGTTAATGAAACTAGTAATTACTTTTGTTCATTCCGATACATTTCGTAGATAACAAATATGTATTATTTATGACTAAAAATATGTCTATTATGCAAAATTTCGTCTGATAGTATTTATCAGGACGAATTATTTTAATGTATGCAAGAGCACCAAACATACAAAAGTCAGAGTTGCAGCAATTTTTTTAATTTTATTATTATAAATATTAACTCTTATTTATTAACCGAAACAAATTTTACTTCAGCAGGACCTCATAAATAAATTATTGACATTACAATATTTGTAACATGTTTACGATACCCTGGATGTAATATTTTATACAAAAAAAATACCTCTATTAAACCTGTTCCAAACGAAAAACAAGACAATAAAATATATTTATTTTCCCAAGTTTACTTTTATTACTTAAGTAAATCAACGAACCCTTTCAAAACAAACATTTCCTGTAATATAAATATTACTTAACAATGACCTAATAACACAAACCAATTTAAGGGAAATTCAAATTCAACATTTACGATGCCTAGCGCTGTAAAACGTTTAGTAGAACATTCAAATATCCAATAAAATAAAAGCGTAAAAAGACTAACAACAATGGAAAATTATCTTATAATAACCCAATTAATCACTTTAAGAAAACTGGGAATTGTGAAAGTGTTTTTTGTTGACATAATAAAAGCGGCGAACTCTTTATAAACGAATAAAGTCATTAAATCTGCGTCATTAAGTCATTAAGTTGCGCAGTTTACTTACACTCTAAAAACAAACGCGCGATGTAAACTCCGTCTGAGTTAATATTCACTCCTTTCCAGTGTCGAAATGCACTTCTCCTACAGGAGTGGATTTCACTCCTTTGTTTTAAGAGTGTACAGTAGACAAAAAGCTGTAAAAATAGTTTTGATAAATTGTTTAGCAATGGACTTAACATAGAGTTAGGGACTAAACGCGAATCTTCAAAATAACTGGGATGCATAATCATTCTTTTGTGTTCAATGGGTAAAATAGTAAGCCAGGTTTAATTTGAATTATCATCGCGCCAGAGCTACGACAGGGCTATTGGCGACGGGTGTCATATTTTAGAACCACAATCAAGTGGCGAGCCAACACCTGAGTAAGCACTCAACCCAACCGTTAAGAGCTACATCGTACGCAGCGTTGGGACTTAGAAGGATATTTTAACGTGCACTCCCTCTACGCGGGGTGTTCGCGGTTATTCGTTGGACATTTTGGCCGCACGGGCCATTTATAGGTCGAAGTTATTTGGGAGATGCTCGGAAGTCGGACCCGAACCTGGGACCTTTCGCATGCTAGAAGGTTGCCTAACCGACTGGGCTAAATATAAGCCAGAGAAATATTTTCAAGTAGCAATTCAAAACCACGAATTAATGAACAAATAACGGAATAAGTGCATAAAAATTGCTAAAACTCGTCCTGTGTTAAAAAAAATATATATTAAAGTATTAAAAAAATCGCAAACCTTTCAATTAACAATCTAACTTGGAAGTTGTTTCAAACTTTCCTACAAACATATTAAAAAAATGAATTTAAATTCCTGTAGCTTTGATTAAAAACTTGGTTTATTTATGACCCAATTCACACACAAACATTTGTTTAAAATACAATTCCAATCAAAAAGCAATTTAAAACATTGAAAAGTAAAATAATAAAACATCAGCTAAACAATCAAGATCTCACAAATAAGTCTAAAAACTTTAAAGACGATATTAACTTCCAGTATACTAAAAAGGCTAATTCTATGTAGGGGAGAGGAGGGAGGATTGGGAGGGGTGGGACAGCTGAAATTATGGCAAAATAAATTACCTAATTTAATTTCCAGTCTCACCACCTTATAGCATATGTATAGTTCCTTGTTGTCACCTACTTCTAGTTTATTCCTATTCAACTTTCAGTTCCAATTAGGAAAAAGTTTATTTTCACACGTCCAGAGAAAGTTTTTAATCTATGTTTAGTTTAATTTCTTTACTCATGTAATTTCTAAAACAAATATAATATAGTGGCACAGTACTCTTAAAGATACAATGTATGCTTATCAGCAGTTTAGTTAAGCCAAAAATTAGCATGGTTTATGTGAGAAGTTATTTTTTAGAGGCATTGCGTAGAGGGAGGAGTGGGACGCACTGAAAGAGGGAGGAATGGGACATGCCCATTCCTCCTCCTGCCAGTCCAGTATTACTTCCTACTGTCCATACGGCCATTTCCTAAAGCGGAACCCAGGAATCCATTGAATAAAAGTAAAGGAAAGAAAAAAGGACGAGCAAGAATATTAACATATACCCCACAGGGCCCGACCATGACCAGTTGGGGCCCAAGGCCCAGATACTTTGAGGGGCCCCTTATTGAATGCATATGCATGGCCAACGAAAGGCTAAAAGTTCTCCCCCCCCCCACACACACACCAAAATATCTATATATTTTTGTATTTTTGGCACAAAAATATTCTCTGTATGTTTCAAAATCTATGATTTAAAAATACTTTTATGTAAAAAATATATTTTCATAACTTTTGTAAAGCAAAACGCATAGGATTACAGCCAATTTTGGGGGCCCCCTAAAATCAGGGGCCCAAGGCCCGGGCCTTGTAGGCCTAGGCAATGATCAGGGCCTGATACCCCAGAGAAGAAGGAAATTGAAGAAGCAGAAGCTGCCAGACTTGGGGGAAAAAAGGTGCCAACTAAAACATGTATGTGCAAACCTAAAATTTAAAAATTCAAAAGAAAAGTGTCCCGTTTAAAGATATGAATCCAGTGATAGCGAAAAGTCATTATTTTCATTACATGACAGTTCAGATGAAGGCATGGAAATAGCACATGGATGAAGGACAAGCCCAACATAGGCAAATATGATTGTGTGCTTGTCAATTCCTCACCAAACGGTCAATTGTGTTTTCTACGTTGCAATTGTGGAGAGCATTGACAATGCTGAAAGTTACAATGCAAAATTTTTGAGAAAGAACACGAACAGAAATTTTAATTTTCCTCAACAGGATATGACTATGGTACGATAGAAAAAAACCCCGATATTATCATGAAATTGCTGCCACCGCAATTGATTCGTGGGACGAGTAAAGCGCAGTCTTGCTTTTCTTTTCATGTTAACCTTTCTCATTATGATATTCGATAATTTTTCTTTAATTTTCAAATGTGTCCCATCCCTCCCATACTCATGTCCCACTCCTCCCACCCAAGAGGGAGGAATGGGACAAAATTCTTGTAATTTGAATTTCTCAACAGTAATAAAATTTTTCAACATTTAAATAGTGTGTATTTTTTAAAAATAATTTAAAACATCTAAGTTTATTATTTAACCATTTGCATCTATAAATAAGCAGTGGATAATGAATTAAAAAATATTTATGTAAAAATGTCCCAATCCTCCCTCCTCTCCCCTAACTATAGTGCAATTCACAAATTGAAAAAGCTTCTTAATTTTGAAAAATAAATTAAATAAAACACATTACATTATTTAGTGGCAATAAGCATAGATCAGCTATTCCGCTATTTTTTTTTTCATTTAAAATTTTAGTGATAACCACTACACACGTGACTACAGAAAAAGTAATTTTACATTTAATTAGCCAAAAGTGTTAATACTTTAAAAACAAAATGACTCACCACCATTGAAATTAGTAACAAAATCGGCCGTAGCTGTTCTTAACTGCGAACAATAACAGAGGTGAAAAATAATTCTGTTTTGTTAGGATTTTGTGCCAAAAACGAAATATCGATCGAAAGATAGACTCATGGAAATTCCCTAAATTAGGGTTTCTTACGAGAGAGAGCAAATGAAAAGGAACTGAACTAATGCGAGATTTACAATTACAACTCATGGCGTAGTTTTCACAGTTTTTTTCCCTTCCAAGTTATGTTCGGACAGATTATATCGAATAAAAGAAGATGCTGTTTATTTAAAAGTTTGAACTCGTAAAGCAATAGGCTAGTTCCACGTGACGTATCATTCCTGCTTTCATTCTTGGATATCATTAGGTTTTGCTGATTAAGTGGAATAGCACGGTTTAAGCTCCACCTACAAATTGATTAAACACTCGAGACCTTATTTTCGTTTATGTGGAACTGTTGCCACTTATAACGTGAAACTCTCCCATTGAGGAGGAGTGAGTGAGGGGGACATTATAACTTATTATTTTTGTTGCGGTTAATGCCGGAAATCTAATGAATATTTTTTGTGTCACAATAGAAAGCATTTCAGAGAGTAAACGTAACTCTTATTCTGAATACAATTTTAGCTCTACAGATATTGTTAATGTTATTCTAATATAAACACGCATTTAATAGATTCGAATAAGAAGTAAGGCATGTAAAATAAATCAAATTTTTTCAAAAATTGCTGCAGAGGAAACAAATATGTTAAGCAAATATGACACTTGAAGAGTACAGGGAAAGAACCGCTTTATTTCGTAGGTTTTCCTTATTAGCCTCTTTGGGGATGATAGCGAGAAGTCGCCTAAACTGGTGTAAAGAAACCGGTTAATCGCTTTGTTTATCTTTCGCGTCAAACCTGATTCACGGCAGAGATCAGTGGAACGAGTCACACGTTTGTACCGCGAATGAAGAACCAAAAGAAAAACCGGCTTCCGGTCGCCAATGTCCGCCAAGCAGACGCAATTACGGAAAGACTCTTAAGAAATCAAACGGTTCTTCCCGTGTACTCTTCATATATAGAGGGACGGCAAATGAACGTTAGCTGGCCTACACTAAAACAAAGTGATGCTCATGCCATCAAATACACATATTTAGAATTGTAAATTAAAACAATTATGAATCAGTTCCAGTACATTAAAACACATTAATATCTCAGGCTTGCAAAGTACGCGTGAGCTGCCAACCTCCGTGTTTATATTCACACTGCACTTTACATGTGAAGTTGGTGCACCTGCTACAGGTGAAAGCTGAACAGACAAGCTCAACTCAAACCTCAACAAAATAGAACATGTCGGCAAGATGCGTGAATAATATGCCTCACCTAATAACAAAATTAGATTAATACTTTTGCTGATGATGATGCCTTATAAGTAAGGTTACAAATTAAAGTCGTTAATCGCAAAATGCAACTGAATTCTTCAATTTTAGGACAGTGAAATGTTTTAAGTCGTTAATTTAACTATTAATATAGAAAAGAGATTTAAAATATTATAATGTCTAGAATCATTTAAAAATTAATTTGAATAATGTGACATTTTGTCCCAAACAAATTTAAATACTTCCGCATACAGTCTTTTATTAAACAAATTAAACTGAAAACAATTTCAAACATGTTCTCTATTGACATTTTAAAACATTAAATTTAAAATCCTTGAAACATTGAACCGAAGCAGACTTTTATTTTAATAACCCAATTCACCTATAAATATTCTTAAAAATATCAAAAAGAAATTTAAAACAATAGAAACTAAACTAAAAGTAAGTTAACTATTGAACACGGCAGTTTCGGAAATTGTGACGAATTCATATGATTGGCGACCCATAAATAATAATTAAAAATTTTATCATATACAACAATTTAAGCGTATTGCATGAAATAACTTCAAATATTTTAATTATGAGAGCTTTTAATGCTTAAATAACTATATTACGAGTTTAATATTTCTATCTTAAATACTTTCTATATTACAGTATTGTGCAATAATGTAAAAGCGATAGATTTGAGTCACGTTGTGCAAATAAAAAAAAAAACTTATTAATGTAAGAAAAGTTTTTATTTTTGTTTTAATGAGGTATTGTACAATCACTGAATAGCAATGTGATAATAAACATTTTGTTGTCTAGCGATTGAATGTGGTAATCGAATGACTTTACAATGGAGTGTCCTAGAACAAAATTTATGTCAAACGAGCCGATGTTATTTTAAAGAATATAATAAATTACTTTTTAACTATTAGCTACTTCATAGATTAGGATCATAAATGTTACAAAAAGACAATTATTAAAAACAAAGAGTTAAGAATTTATTTTAAGACTACTTACTTTTAAGTTAACATTTGATATTTGTTGCTTATAAGTCAAGTGTTTCAATTAAAAAAAAATAGACAGTTGATTAACCTGGCTAACCTGGTAAGAATATTTTCTTCATTCAGATTTTTTTTTTAAAGAAATACGTGTTTTGTTTTTTTACTATCGATTTAATATTGATAATCTTATAGCATTGCAAATTAAATGATTTTGCATCCGTTCAGTAAATTGGGCAATTAAAATTTTTGAATTAAATAATTTTTGCCACTCTTTGCATAAAAATTAATGCATCATGTTCATTCTTGGAATTACTTGGTCTTATCAAAGTATGCAAGGAGGAAGGCAGGTAGGTTTGAATTATCGTTTCACTTAAGCCACACGAGGACCTTTGGCGAAGGGCGTCGTAATTTAGAACCACAGTCAAGTGACGAGTATGTCAGGAGAAAATGCTTAATAACCTTTGAAATCTTTTACTTTGCCTAAATATGCCTTTCATTCTGCAAAATTCCTAGATATTTTACAGAAACTACACGTTTTATTTTTTATTGTTTACTAACCTATAAATTCCGTCACTAATTCCTGAAACAGAATATTAAAGAGGCTGGCATTTTTATTTTATTGAGTGTTTCCATATTTTAAAGACAAGTGTATAGCATCGTTTAACTGCAATGAGTATGTGGCAGATATTGAGTGGCAACATGAATGCGGAATATTTTTTTTCTCGAGCCTAATTGCCTAATCATAATAACATGGGAACAGACCACCGATGGAAGGGAGTCAGGAATAAAAGCTAGAAGAAACTGCCACCTGAAACAAAGCAATTGACTAACATGGGAACCATTTTACACAAATATAAAAAAAATAATTTAATAAAAATATTATTTAGTTGGGATAGTATGTTGTTGATAAACTTTTATTTTTTTTATTCATCCATTTTTAGATATTAATTACCACGGCCATCTCAACTTATAAGGCCAGAGATGCTCCCGTGACGTTAAGCTAACCGTCCTATACGGATTGTCGGCTGTTCCGAAAAAGAGGAACAAAACCTGTTTGAAGTCTGAAAAGTGTACTCTGCCAATCTCGCATGGTGTGGAAATATGCCCAATTAGAAACCGAAGGTCACAGAATGATAAAACAAACAGTTCCGTTTTTCTTTACCTATTAACCTATTTTAAAAATTAACTTATCCAGTCATGTTTTACAATACTTGATTCGAACATTATGGAATGTCCTATTTCATGAATTAATTGTATTGTTTACACATATTTCCTATCGATTCTCTAAATAATACTCAGATTTACATCATATTACGTTGCACTTTTCAGTCAATGCCGATTTTGATATATATCTTTTTTATTTAATTTATTTTAATATGACGAAGCACCTTCTAAAAAATACTTGCCTTTTAGAATTAGTAGCAACTTTGTCTTGACTTATAAGTAAAACAGTATCCAAGAACAAAGTAAGTACTACTAAGGTTTTATGTTAGGGACAAATTTACCCCATTTAACGGTAAATAAAGATATAAGTTCTGTTGTGCAAGGTTTCTTACCTTGGGGTTACACCTTTAGTTTCTTACCTCTTAAGACCCGAGCAAAATCTTCCACGTATATTCTTTATCGAAACATACTTTTCATACATAACATATGCTGAGAAGTACGTTTTGCAAAGAATTTTTTTTTGAAAAAAAATTACGTTTAATAGTTACTAGGGACACGTCTTATACTCTAAAAATACACATTTTTTGTGCTATGAATGCAACAAAAAATTCCGTATCACTAATTTGCAGTTAACAGATTATTTCAACATTTTTTTTTTTTTGCAAAATGCTCTGAAAATTGACTACTAAAAGAACTTTTTGAAAAGCTTGAAAAAAAATTGTAATAATTTTTTTCAGAAGTCTAATATCGTATTGACCCTCGTTCAACTTCATTTTTTATAAAATAAATTTCTGATACCTGTAATCAAAGTTTGAAAACTGATATTTGGATCTTCTTCTATCGGGCCAGGTCAAATGTTTATTGTTAGTGGGGAGGTTTTAAAAAATTTCCCCAAATGGGGTCGCAAGAGGTTAAAACACCCCCGTGTACGTTCTGCCTTTATAAGGCGAATGATCCCGAATGACTGCCGGTCTCCAAACCAATGTGCCTCTATGGTAGTCCAATGGAAAAAAAAAATATTCTAAGCCACATTTCTCCGGCTGTATTGAATAGTTTTACAAAAGGGTTTTTTATATGATAAATGTAGCTGATTTACATGTCTCTATAATCCCATATTTTTTTTTAAATGGATCGAATATTATTGATTATTTTAAATGGACGAGCTTATTATATGATAAATAATGTAGCTGATTTACAGGTATCTTAAAATCCATTTTTTTTTTAAAAAAATAGGTTCGAATTTTTTTTTCAATAAATAATTTTACGCAAAATATTCGAACCAATTTTTTATTTAAAAAAATGATTATAGAGATCTGTGTGTCAGCTACATTTATCATATAAAAACACCGTTTGTAAGAATATTCAATACAGCCGGTGAAATGTGGCTTGGAATATAATTTTTTTCTCCATTGGATTACCACAGAGACATATTGGTTTGAAGACACACCTCCAGTTTAGTATCTAAAGAGTCGGATGTGACTCGCACTCGTCACATTTAAATGAAGAAAAGAGTGATTTGACAGTTTGCGTGCATTCATGACGCAATCGTCGAGTTTTCCTGCAACTCATAAACCGAACTCGGTTATGTTCTTTTTTGAAGAACAGTTGCTCGTTTCTGCTATATTGTTCATAGAGTTAGGAAGGAGGAGTAAGAGTGTCTATCGGTTCAAATGGCTTGAAGCAGGGCTGTCAGGTTTTTCGAGCTACTGCGCATAACAAACCGGCAATGAGATATCCCAAGATGCACCGCTTTAGCGTTTTTTGAGCTACTGCGCTTAACATCGTAGCCGAAACTATTTAAACTGGCACTGAGGTATCCCAAGATGCACCGCTCTAGCCTGCTTCTTTTGTGCGTTACTGCGCACATACATGGCCCGCTCTATTCTCTTTCCTAACTCTATGATATTGTTTCATTTTTTCTTTAGTTTATTTTTCAGCCATTAAGAGTTATAACACAGTATAACTTGTCACAACTTCTTCACGCAGAAACTTTAGTTTGTATTTCTAATAAAAACACATTATAAAACTAGATTTAACTCCTCAGCGCAACAGCACGTTAGTAGGACAAGGCCTGCCGTGCCCAATTCAGGTTTCGAGACTAAGGGCTCTGGAGTGCTAGGCATATGTCCCGGTTAGGTGGTCAACCTCATGTGGGACCCCCAGTGTTTAGTTAGAGTGAACCCGCCCAATCCGGGATTTGAACCCCGGACCTGTGGCACGGCAATGCAAAGCACTACCACTGGGCCTCCTATAAAACTGACCTCAATATAAAACTAAGAAATTTTAGAAGCTTTAACTTTTGGAAAGTCAAGTAACAAGTAAAATAGAAACAAAGTGGTACTTAATTTACATCCCATTAATCATTTGCATATACGTAGTGGAGGTAGGTGAACTTAACGTGAATCGAATATTGTTTGACGACAAACCACACCATCTGTTGACAAACTATTCGTTTTGAAGAAGCTTTTCGTAGCGGTTGGCTTTCAATCTCATCTACGGGGATATTTTGGTTACGTAGTAAAATTATAGTGCGGGTGCACTTGACACTATTAAATTGGACACTTGTCTAATTATAGTGCGCGTGCACTAAGAATAGGACTAGTTTTAATATTTAACCCTTTCAGTCCCAAAAATTTACTACGCTACAGAAACATCTGATATTAACAAAATAAGCTTATTTTAGGTCAAATATACGAATTCCATAAGAAAAAAAATTCATTTACATTTTTTATATGGTTTTTGAAACAATGCTAAAAATTTTTAACTGTGGAAAACAACAAAATAAAAAATATATATAACCTAAAAACACTTCGAGTTGTATATTTTTAGGTATCTGACCATATTATTAAAAAAAACTTAGTAATTATTTCAACCGAAATAGTTTAAATTGTGTTTTAAATATGTGGAACTGAAGTGAACTTATCAAAAATCAGGTGAACCGCTTGTTGGCCATTTTCTAAATAAAAAAAATAGTAGTTCTGACTTCTATTGAGATTAATGTAAAATATTGTCTAATAGAACAAAGTGTGAAGAATCGAATGATGTGTGTTTGGATGTCATAACGGGACATAAACATTTTGAAAAAAATATTGAAAGTGATGATGCCAAATGGCATCACTGGGACTGAAAGGGTTAAAGGGGAATGGGCACTCTGGACCGGGATCTCCAAATTCAAGTGCCTCTACGTTAATCCAATAGCATACACCTACTTTTCCTGCCACATTTCTTCGGCTGTGTTGAATATTTTTACAAACTGTTTTCTCAAACATTAAATGTAGATAACTTACAGGTCTCTATAATCCCACTTTTTCAAATAGCTACGAATACTTTTTGCGAAATTATTTAATCAAAATTTTTAAAACAAATCAGACCAATTTCAAAAAATGGGATCGTCGGGATCTGTAAGTCAGTTACATTTATCACATAAAAAATCCATTTGTAAAAATATTCAATACAGCCGGAGAAATGTGGCAGAGAAAATATTTTTTTCTCCTTTGGGTTAACACTGATGCACTTTGCTTTGGAGACCATTGATCCAGCGAGCCCATTCCCCTTTAATGCATTGATTTATTGTCCGATAATTTAAAGTAGTGTAGTGGTACATACCTCTAATTTATGAGGCGAAAGAATTTAAAAACAAAACTTATTGTTTATACTTATATATAAAAAAAATCAAAGTCAAGTGTAAATTAGTAACCCACCCACATTGATATAAAATTCGCAACAATCTCATTTATCAATATCAAAACATCCTTAAAAGGTATTGCAACTGCCAATCGTAATATCTTTTTACGTATAATTATTATCTATCTTAAATAAAATAATAAACTGCATTAACCCATTGAAACTATCGTGTAGGAGTTAATTTTCGGAATTATTGCGGATTTCCCTCAGTTAATCATAACAAGAAAAATCGATAACAATTTAAGAATATTGCACACGTTTAATTATAGTTTCTCCTTCGTTGCAACTATATGTGCAATATCTATGCAACGAAATACTTATAAAAAGGTTTTTGGTTTTGAATTTTGTCGACGTATTTCCTTATTTATTTTAGTTAAGGGGTAATGGGCGAGTTGAATAGCGGGTCTCCAAAGCAAAGTGCATCAGTGTTTATCCAATGGAGAAACAAATATTTTCTCTGACACATTTCTCCGGCTGTATTGAATATTTTAACAAAGGGATTTTTTATGTGATACGTGTAATTGACTTACAGGTCCCGACAATCCCACTTTTTGAAATTAGTTCAATTTTGTTTTAATTTTTGAAAAAATAGTTTTACAAAAAGTAATAGAAGCCATTTTAAAAAATGGGATTATAGAGACCTGTAAGTTATCTACATTTATTATTTAAAATTCTGTAAAAATATTCAATACAGCCGGAGAAATGTGGCAGAGAAATATCTTTCCCGTTGGATTTTAACATTGAGGTACTTGAGTTTGGAGACCCCCAGTCCAGCGCACCCATTCCCCTTTAATTATGTGACGAGGTGCAAGTTTTTAATCAGTAGGTAATACACTGTATAGAAAATAAAAGTAATAACCATTTACCTTATTTTTTCAGTGATTGTATAAAGTGAAATGTAATTTCTTAAAATAGTTTTAAACTCTCATATTAGCAAAAACATATGAATATAACAAATACATAAAAAAGTTTCTCAATTATATTTTTAAAACGAGTATATTTATTTAATAATGGTTTAACAAATGTGCGATTCGGATACCAGAAAAATAGTACTTAAGAGAAGTTTCACATCAAAAGTGTAATTTGACCAAATGAAAATAAAACCTGAAAAAACATTTTTGGATGAACCTAATAAAACTTACTATGTTGCGAACTAGACGACTTTAAAAACGTAACTTTTAGTGCAAACATTAAAACATCTGATTCAATAGGTCTTATGACATAATATCGAAATAAATACTAGTGTTTATAAACAAACCATATAAGTCAGCCTGGTACGATTCGGTAGAGGGGTATTTATTTTACTTTAGTTCGCCATACAAAGTTGAATTTACATTTTTGATCATAAAACGTAACTGGTGAGCAATTGAAATAAAATTGACAAAGAATTTATAATCATTTTCACCCTTATTTTTGATTTGTATGCATTTTGCGAGAGTCATAATTATATATTAGAAAAATTCGAAGAATAGCTTTTTTTACATTTGACGTCATTGGTGGGACGTCATCTGCCCCTAGTTTTACATGTGTTTTAAATATGTGGAACTGAAGTTAACTTTTCAAAAATCAGGTGAAACGCTTGTTAGCTATTTTCTGAATAAAAAAGTAGTAGTTCTGATTTCTATTGAGATTAATGTAAAATATTGTCTAATAGAACAGAGTGTGAAGAGTCGAATGATGTATGTTTGGATGTCATAACGGGGCATAAACATTTAGAAAAAAAAATATTGAAAGTGATGACAAATGGCATCACTGGGACTGAAAGGGTTAAACTGATTACGACTGTTTGCAAAAAAATTGTCACACTAAAATGAACCGAGATGAAATGAAATATGATTATAAGACAATTGAAGACCACAGTTCGGAACAACTTTAGTTAGACAAATTAAGTTACATGGAAAACTAAAAACATTGTTTTACTTCTAAATTGAACGATTATAATAAAGGAGTTAATAGAACTCACAAAATCGTCGTTAATATTTTATACCAGTTGTTTAAAGCGACTACACTCCTTGCCAACCTAACTTGGGTAGAAACAAGTAGTAAAAAGGCAGGGGGAAAGCGCGATTGGTCCGTTAGTTGGAAACTCTTTTAAGGCAATATTTACAAACAAAATGATCTTAATACAATTTAACCAAAATACACTTTTCATTCTGATAAAATTGCGAAATTTTCTCAAATAGTATTCATACCTGTTAGACCTTATATGAAATAAATATTTTAAACATTTTTTCTTGATGGATTCACAAATAATTTATGGAACTCTTTACATCCGCGGAAGGATCTTCTCCATAGCACATTTCTATTCACCCAACTTAGGTTGGCAAGGAGTGTACTGTCAGTATGCCAGCCAAGAATGCAAGTTAAAATCGACAGTAGCTGAATTCGGCTCCATCAAGATATAAATAACTAAAATAAGAAATTCGATAAACTTGGGAAAATTGTAACTCTAGGAAAACCAAACATAAAGTGTTTCATAGAATTAGAAAACGGAAGTCTCAAATACCGAAGGTTACAACGCGACCTCGCATTGACATATACGCCACAACTCAGTCTCGTTCACTCATACTCGTCAGTTGTCAGCGTAAGTTGTAGCGTATGCATAAAGGTGGGAACGTTTAGGTTCGGAGAATGACTTTCCCAAAACAATCGAACGCCCTTATCCTTGTTTGTCTGTCTTTCTCATACACGTGGATGATTTGGCTTATTTGAAAGCGACAAGGCGCAAGTGCTAGAACTTATTCAAAGTTTATGGGAGTGGCAGCCGGGTCTCCATACGGAAGTCCTAATCCAATGGTCTAAACTAAACTTTTTTTTGGTTAACGTAATGGAAATATAATAATTTTCTACACTCTTAAATCAAACGAGCGATTTTAACCCAGTCTCAGTAAATTTTCACTTATTTCAGTGTCGAAAATGCACTTCCCCTATAAGAGTGTATTTCACTCTTGTTTTGTAAAACCTCCGACAGAATCTCCACCACAGTCCTCTACACTTCGAAATTTGAACTGCTGTTAAGTGGAGCAGATGAGACCAGAGCTTTCAAACAATGAAAAAAATAGTTAATTTTTTTTTCAGTATTTTTCCAATAATGTGTGATTATTAAAGACACAAGCATACAATTTTTTCGGGACGCATTACAGGGTTAAAGCCAATTTCAAACGACTATCGAAATGGGTTTGCATTCAGACCTCCAATGGTTTCTAGATCTGAAAGCTAAAGCCTTAGTTAGGGAGGATTTTAAAATTAATTTTGAGTTCAATGATAATAAAGTAGTGCGGACGCTTCAGCCATATTTATTAGAGCAAGTCTAAATGCATTCACTTCGACCAATCGTAACATTTGTTTTAAAAATGGTTAAGGCAAGACCTCAGACAGAAAAAAATTCTTTTATGGGGCTGGATAGCACGAATTTGAAAAAATTAAACTTTTTAAGCTATGAACACTAATTGAAAATATGGGCTTTTCTAGACTCTCTTGAATTCAAGAAAATCAGAGTGAAAATAGCAACATTGCTTTCTACTATTTAATCAATCGCAGAAAATACTTTTTTAATACTACAGTAAGAGCAGTCCTACTTTACGGTAGTGAGACCTGCAAGCTCACCAGACAACAAGAAAATAAACTTGATACTTTTCAAACAAAATGCCTAAGAAAAATATTTAAAATATACTGGCCAAATAAAATAAACTATGAAATATGCGATAAAACAAATAGCAAACCTGCATCCACAATAATAAAGAAAAGAAGATGGCAGTGGATAGGACATGTTTTCTACGAATGCCATCGGACCCAAATCGCATTGCCCTCACATGGGCACCTGATGGGGAAAGGAAAAGGGGTTGACCCAAACTAACCAGGCGTCAAATTGCTATAAAGGAAAGGAGCAATTTTGGATGGCCAAGCTGGGGGGTAGCAAGGGATGCAGCACTTGACCGGAGGGGATGGAATGCCATGATTGTGGCCTCATGCGCCACTTTAGCGTAAGGAGACTTGTCAAGTAAGTCCAAGAAAACCCGATGAAGTCTGTATTAAAATTTAAAGAGAACAGATACCCTGTTAACCCTTTCAGTCCCAGTGATGCCATTTGGCATCATCACTTTCAATATTTTTTCCCAAGTTTTTATGTCCCGTTATGATATCCAAAACACACATCATTCGATTGTTCACACTTTGTTCAATTGGACATTATTTTACATTTATCTCAATAGAAGTCAGAACTACTATTTTTTTATTTAGAAAATAGCTAACAAGCGTTTCACCTGATTTTTGAAAAGTGCACTTCAGTTAAACATATTTAAAACATAATTTAAACTATTTCGGTTAAAATAATTACTAATTTTTTTTCTTAATAATATGGTCAGATACCTTAAAATATGTATAACTCTAAGTGTTTTTAGGTAATATATATTTTTATTTTATTGTTTTCCACAGTATAAAAAATTTTATTTATTTTTTTTTCTGATGGATCTCTTATTTTTGACCTAAAATAAGCTTATTTTGTGAATATCAGATGTTTCTGTAGTGTAGTAAATTTTTGGGACTGAAAGGGTTAAAGGACTGATTAGTTTTCCATGCTTTTGCTTTCCCAATACAGACTATACATTACAGGAAACTTAACTGCTGTTAAAAAACAGAAATGACGCAGCTAATGACTTTGAAAAGTAAAAATAAAAGTCTTCGGTTCCATCCGGAAATCTGACCTTTTCCTGCCATTGGGACCACGCCTCACAGACATTTTGCAGCTGTAAGCGTGTCCCATTTAGGACGAATGCAGATTTGATTGCATGGGTGGGAGTAATGGAGATAATTATGGTCGAGCAGATACATTGAACTGGTGGTAAACGAGAAATTGTACTCCAACTAAAGATTTGCGATAAGGTTACATGAGCAATTGAATCGGTGAGTGCAGAAACAACGTTAGTCACAAATTTCAACTTTTTCAGGAGGGAGAAAAAATTTAATAACTCCTCCTCTATTTCTGCACTCAACACTCGAAACAAACGTCCTGTATATACGGAACTACTCAACAGACTTACATAGTTTTTGCACCCAACACGCATCTTGCCTTTCTACGCTTATTTTCATTGAAAGGAGTTTTCGGATTTTTTTTTACTGAAGTGGTTTCTGCACTCACCGATTCAATTATGGTCGAGAAGATACATTGAACTGGTGGTAAACGAGAAATTATATTCCAACTAAAGATTTGTGATAAGGTTACACTGAGCAAATGAGAAAACCTATCAGAGGATACAAACATGAAAATTTACATTGTTAGTTATGGTCATCATTTCAAGGGCAGGTGCATTATTTAACTAGAAGAGTGTAGTGGAGGATTTTGAGAAAGATATGTAAATTAAAAAGCTGAACACACCCTCTTCCCTCCCCCACCTTCTACGACAGCAACCTTTACAGTAAAACAATAAAACTGACCCCTCCCTCTAATTTTTTTTAAGTATAAAGGGACACGGTACCCAAAACATTATTTCTAGAAAAAAACAGTATAAACTTGTAAATTATAGTGGTTTTATATAATGTTCACTCTAAATAAACATTTTCTAGCAATGAAAACAAATATTTACAAGTAGTTTTGCATTTTTTTAAAAAAGACAAAATTTTGAACTTTTTTAAAACGCTACTCCTCTTTCAATTTTGAGAATAACTCCACCAAACTTTTATAGTTTGTTTTTAGTACTAATTGTTCAAGAACTGGGCATGAATTTTAAAAGGGGAGCTACAGTTGAAAAGTAACATGCATTTATACTGAAAATCACAAAAAGTTACAAATTATTGAATTGAATATTTTTTTAAAAACAACTATACATAGTAGACCTAATTCCATGCACAATTTTGTGCACCATATATATATAAGAACATAGGTTAAAAATTTCAAAATTCTAACTTAATTCGAAAAAAAGCCTTAGGGGAAAAAATTGATTAACTCTAACATTCAATGGAATAAAAAAAAAATCAAAAATATGAAATTCGAACCCATGAAATAACTTATTATATTTCATCCAATAGTATGCGACAGATTCGTGAAAATCATTAATTAAAATGAAATTCTTTTAAATCTTTAGTTAAATTGTAATTTTCTGTTTATTTTTACCTTGGAGAATTGGTGGAAATATATTTGTATTATTAGCTAAATTTAGATAAAGTTGGACCAAAACATTCTTAAATATTTACATAACTTCTCTATTCCTTGATTCTAGGTACTGCAAAAAAAGCCCTAGAAAATTCATTTTAAAAGTAATATTGGTCAAAAATTATTTTTTCTATGCTGGCAATTTCTTCAACGACTATTCTTGGTTTCGGTAAAACAATAAAATATGTTTACTAGCCAAAATGTTCTGTCAAGATAATGTCATCATTAATTATTTTAACAACATAACTACTTATAGATCTAGTGCGGCTATATTTAGACAACACAAACCGCACCTTTGGAGCTAGTAGATTATTAGATCACTTGCAATAGTCTTGCAAATTGTACTGAGGCTGAAAGCTATTTGATAAAAAGAACACGTATGATAACAGAAATAAAGAATTTCTATTTGAAGTTTAGTTTGAATTATCGTCGCCCTAAGGAGCTATATGAGAGCTATTGGCGATCGGACGTCGTAATTTAGAACCACAGTCAGGTGAATAGTCGACACCTGAGTAGGGATCCAACACAACCACTAAGGGCGTCATCGTAAGCAGCGTTGAGACTTTGGAGCATATTTAACGTGCACTCCCTCTAGAGAGAGAGTTGTATATGTCTGTTACTTCATTTGTCATTTTCAAAAGCTCCACAATATTTTCTAAAGTGTTAGCTAATATGTCAAATGATTTCTATCAACAAAAACATAACACAAAAAATTTCATTAGGCAAAGACTTATGAAAAAAATACTTACATTTTTTAGAATGGAAATGAATTGTTATATTTCACGAACACTCTTACCCTTGAATAATCCCCATTAGGATACAGAAGCCCTCAAGTGGAATAACTATACACTAAATAGACTATTTTTTATAAAATATTGCTACAGGGCCCAAAAGCATAGGTGGTCAAAAGAACAATCTGGTCAGAGGTACAACACCTTCTCCTAATAACCAGTTGCTCATAAAAGACAGCTTCAGGTTTCTGGTGGAAAATCAATTGGTTTTAAAGTGGAAATCCGAGTTGTGAAAGATCTTTATGATTTTGAAGGGAGTGAATCAATATATGTGTGTGGTAACATCAACAATGGATGGAATAGCTTTAAATTAAAATCAATCAACCTCAACAACCAAAAACAATTTAAAACTAAATCGCCAATATTTATCATAAAGCAATGTCATTTAGAGGTCGAAATTCGAAACTTCCTCTTAAAATCACAAAAGCTTTTTTTTTTTTAATATTCTAGAATAGGATTACACACAAAAAAAAAAAACATTTCCCATTATTTCCTTTTTCGGCCATCTTCACTCAAGTGACATTTGAATAAGAAAGTGACAAGCGACAAAAAGAGTATGTAGTGTCAAGTGTGAAGGTGACAAAGTCACACTTTAATAGATTTGTATAAATATAAACTAAAATTATTTTTATGCAACATATTAAGGAAGCGTACAAGGCGACAATTTTAAAAGAGACTTCAAAATGACTAATAAATTATGTTTAAGCCTCTTTATAAATTTGACCAATTGACCCTGTATAAAATAAAACAGTGTGAGAATGCCAATATTTCCAACAATATTTTTTATATATATTACAATATTAGTAAAGTGAAAATCATACAAATTTTAAAATTTTAGTAAATTTTCATATAAATTTTATACATAATTACTCATAAATATATACATAATTTTTCATTAATTTTTACATAATCATTCATAAATAGTTACATAACTGTTCTATACATTTTTTAATGTTATGTTTTTTTTTTTTCATATATACATAGGGCGAGTTTTAAAACCATTAAGCGTCAAATCTCCCATTTCTACAATCATTGATTCAGAATGTTTTTAGCCACAGTTTTAAGGTGTTAGAAAGATCTTTGTTTCTCATTTAATATAAATTTGTTCTAATTTTTTTCGGTTTACGAAAAGCTACTGTGGTCTTAAAGTTGTGTGAGTAAGCCATCTCCTAACTATTAACAAGAAAAATTGAATAGATGAGGTTTAGCAAAACACATTATTATTCAGCGTATTTGACGTATAAACACTACCTTTTAAAGATATAGGAAGATAAAAATGCACGATTTATAAAAAATTATATATCATGCAGCGATTGAGCGGTCTATGTGTCAATAACTTCCAAAACAGACTAACTGCTGAGTAGGATCATATAAAGCAGGGGTTCCCAACCTTTTTGCACCTGCGTACCACTTGACTTTTTGCTTACCACCTGACCTAAATATCTTAAATAAATCTATAATATTTACTCTTCTAAAAGTATTTAAAGGCTTTTCGAATTAAATTCCTCAGAAAACTTTATATAAAATGGTTAAATATTTGTTTATTTATAACGTGCTTGTAATACAGGAGAAATAAAAATATTAAAATGGTATTAATTTACAGTTTTATTTATTATCTATTGATCTAAAAACATACAAAACAATAGTAAACACTCAGCAAAAAAATTAATCATCATTCAAAATATACATTTATAGGCTTTAGTGTGAAATTTGTTGTTGCTTGCATGTGATTAAAATATCAACGTTAGGAGTAATGGAACTTATCTTCACCCTTAACTCCTCTTCAACACTTATTCTGCTTCTATATTTTTTATGTGCAATAGTTCATACAATAAACTCTCACACAAGCAACTCGTAACTAATTATATCAAAAATAGTCCCATCATATAGCTAACATCACTCACACGTACCACCTGAAAATTTCCTACGTACCACCAGTGGTACGCGTACCACCGGTTGGGAACCCCTGATATAAAGGGTGGCACAAATAGAAGTGGCCCGGCTATGGTGGTCAGAATAAGATAAAAATGCTGCCAAGTCAAAAAAGTTTGGTGTTTTTTTTTAACACGATGGAATAAGCCTCAATTTTAGGACCCAGTCTATACTATCCTAGAGTCGTGTAAGCTTTGGTGATATGGCAACCCACGTTCACTAAGGCATTATTCTGGGGAACGCATGGCGAATCGCCATTGGCTTAGAGTGCACTAAACGGGCACTAAATTGCCTCAGATGGTGAAAAGAAATAGTTACTAACTAGCCAGAACTAGTTAACAATGGAGTTTTTTGCCGAGGTAAAAGTGGTAAATGAAATGAAGTATTGGCAGACGGAAATTTCTCCAAACACCAAATCACAACTTAAAAATTACATTTTTAAGTCCAAAACAAACTTTTAAAAAATTCTAGCATTGAAAACTAATAATGAGTAATGAGAATGTTACAGTTGATGTAACGCTCGTGTTTTCATTTTTCTCATACTGTGGTTTCATTAATCGCTTCGATTTCATTTAAAAATTGTCGATATTAATAAAAAGAAACCTTTTTTTTCTATTTAAGCTTACTTTAAAAAAAAAATAACCAATAGCACAGCAAGAAGTTGGCATTTAAAATATTTAATAACTAAAATATTCTCAGAAAAATCTTTTTCGAAAACCAAATCATATACCAAAACACACCTTAAGTTTGCAGCATTGAAATGTTCTGGGCGGAGGAAACGGCGTAAACAACGCTGCTGGCGCCAAAATTTTGCCTGCTTTGATTGGTCGCTCTTTTGCGATACGTTCACCCTGATATTCGTGCGCCCTGTTGCGTCAAAATCGAAGGAAAAAATAATTGTTATTTTATTTCTAACTGAAGCAAAAACTAATAAAAATATGTCTTGAAATAACGAATAAATTGGTTTATTGAATGTGAAATACCTTTTTTATTCGATTCTCGCACTCGAAAAGGAGAACTATTTACCCTTTTTCTAGTAGAGCATTTCTATACTGCTAACTTAATACGAGTTTTACTGTAGTTCCAGTCAACAAATGACAAACAAACCATTGGAACATCCATGACGTGAAATAAAACAACCCCATTGAAATAAGATAGGTAGGTTATAATTAAAATAAAAAATCGTGAACAAGCATTTCTGAATGAGACAGAAGAATAACTCACCAAATGACAAACGTGGTATTTTATTGATGTATCGAACGTTTTACGACATCACTCAACACACAATTGCGCTTCGACTAGCCATCAACTGGTTCATACACGTGACTTTAAACGTCAAAAAATCCATTAGTGTTTGTTTCCTTGTATAGAAAACCTTGCTTTACCTGATCATCAAGGAATCAGTTTCGTTCTAAGTTCATTTTTCCTAAGGATTTAAAATATTTTTTGTTACCGTTACTTCTCGAAATCGAAAAATGTTGTGTCAATTCTTTGCAAATTTTAATTCTTAAATGCTAAAGATATTTTAGTTGTGAGTAAGAAAACGGACAAATTAGATTTGTGTGTTTCGTTACTTACAACTAAAATATCTTTAGCTTTTTATTTTAGAATTTTAATTTGCAAAGAATTGACACAACGTATATACCATTTCGAGAAGTAACACTATAAAAATATTTAAAATACTTAGGAAAATTAACTTAGAATAAAACTGAATTCTTGATGATCAGGTAAAGCATTTGTATTTAAATTAACTCGTTTACAATACAATTACAATAGAATACATTAAGTTTTCAAAAAGATTCATACTTTAATATTTTAGCTTCCACACTATTTATATAACGCTAAAAGCGGAAACTTTTATAATGGTTATGTCCGTCTGTTTGTCAGTCACCCACTTTCGCAAACCAAACTACAATGGCTACAGACAAGTGCGATCCGTCTAAAAAAAAAACTGCGCATCGAAACTAGAAAACAATGAAATTATCAAAAAAAAAATCGAATTAGAAGTACTTCAATTTAAAAAAAAAACTTCCAAATTCAATATTCATTTAAAAATCATTAAGAAGGCAGTTTGTAATAGAAAAAAAATAATCATTTAGCTTTAAAAATAAATTCGTTATATTATGTTTTGAAGGTGAGTGATAGATAGTTTCAATGTTGTGGATTAAAATAAATGTTTTACTTTTTAAAAAAAATGCAAAAAAACTACATATTAATTCACAATAATTATTGAATTTTCGATGAAAAATAGTTCAATTTTGACATTTAAAAGTTGAATATAGAACTAAATTTGTTGAATATAAACTTTTAGACGCTCATAAAAGTGACAGTTTCTATTACAAACCTACTTGTTATGTTTAATATCTAAATATTGAAATAGTTATTTGTGTTTGTTAAACATGTCGCAATCAAATTTAAATAAAATTATGCTAATTAAATTGTACACGCTGTAAAAAAATCATTACAATTCCTAAACGTATACATTTCTAGAAGTTTTGACATTCAAGACAGAAAAAATATATTTAAAAAGAACTATCAAATTAATCAATGAATTACCTCTTCAGCTACTCGTCATTAAAATGGTAAAAATGCCCACATTCAACTGATAGCATGTAAATTATTGTTTTAAAAAAATTTCATTTTAAAATACAACACTTAACAAAGGGTTCTCATTTCCAATAAGCTAAAGGACAACAACAACAAAAATAACCCTTAAAAGGTCACTTCAATGCAAAGCAATTGAAAAACCTTGAGCAGTGACAAAGGCAATTTTTTAAGGTTGTCACTCGGAAAAACAAAATAGACTTAAAAGGTGGTTGTCAGTGACAAATCTATTAATACTGCAACATTGGCGGTGTTTTTTTTTTTCTGAACTCCTTGCCAACCTATGTTGGGTAAATAGAAATATGCTATGGAGAAGATCTTTCCGCGGTTAGGGTAGGTTTAAAATTATCGTCACACTAGTGCTACACGAGGGCTATTGGCGACGGGCATCGTATTTTAGAGCCACAGTCAAGTGACGAGCCGACACCTGAATAGGCACCCAACGCAACCGTTAAGGGCTACACCGTACGCAGCGTTAGGACTTTGAAAAATATTTAACGTGCACTCCCTCACACGGGGTATTATTCGTCGGACATTTTTGGCTGCACGGGCAGTTATATTGGCGATGCCCGTACCCGAAACTGGGACCTTTCGCATGCTAGGCGAGTGCCTAACCGACTGGGCTCCCCAGCCCCGATCCTTCCGCGGATGTAAAGAGTTCCAAAACTATTTGTGAATCCATCCAGAAAACATGCTTAAAACATAAATTTCGCTTAAGGTCTAACAGATTTCAATATTAATTGAGAAAATTTGGCAATTTTGTCAGAATGAAAAGTATTTTGGTTAAATTGTATTCAGATCATTTTGTATGTAAATATTACCTAACAAGAGTTTCCAATTAACGGACCAACCGCGCTTTTCCCTCTACCTTTTTACTCTTTGTTTTTACCCAAGTTAGTTTGGTACGGAGTGTAGGATTGTTTATATGTTGGTTTGTTTGGGTTGAATTTTTGTCGCCCTATAGCTACACGAGGGCTATTGGCGAAGTGCGTCGTAATTTAGAACCACACTCAAGTGACGAGCCGACACCTAAAATCCTAAAAAGGCACAAAAACGCAACCGTTAGGGGACAATTGAGTAAGTCCAGCAAAATTATTCTTTCTGTAGTGTAAGTCAACGAAAAGTGATTATCACTACAACTTTTAACATTGAATGAAAAAAAAATAAGTCGAATAGCTGATATACAATTTTAAAAGCAATGTAACCGACTTTAATTAATTTGATTTATTTTTCAAATTTAAACAGCTTTTAAACTCCTCTTAAATTGCGACTTGCACTACAGTTACATGGAATTACCTTACTCTATTATTGTTTATATGTATAACTTTTTTAACTTGGAAATGAAAACTGTTTAACATTAAACTACTGATAAGGATTGAAATTCACAGTTTGTTTAACCACAGACTTTGTTAAATAAAACTACGTCTGATAAAGTAATAACCCTAATATCAAGTTATTTTTACAAGTACTAATTATAACCATAAATATAATTTGTTTAAATCTTGTTTTCAAAAATAAATTCTTCACAAATGCGAACGAAGTAAAATGAAATACTACTGTCAAAAATGAAGAAAAAAGTATGTTTTTAAAATTTATAAATGTGTATTTGGGGCTGAGGAGCCCTGTCGGTTAGGCCTTTGTCTAGCATGCGTAAGTTCCCAGGTTCGGGTTCGGGCATCGCCAAAAGAACTGCCAACCTATAAACGGCCTGTGCAGCTAAAAATATCCGACAAATAATACTCCGTGTTGAGGAAGTGCACGTTAAATATCCTTCAAAGTCAACCTGACGCTGAGGAAAATGTCGCTATTGACGGTTGCGTTGGGTGCCTATTCAGGTGTCGGCTCGTCAGTTGAGGTTCACAGGTTCCAAAATACGACGCCCGTCGACAATAGCCCTCGTGTAGCTCTAGTGCGACGATAATTCAAACTAAACTATAAATGTGTATTGTTCAGAAGACTACGGATGGAAGCGTGTATTAGAGGATAAGATATAAAACCAATTGGAGAAAATAACTGCCAACCATAAAAAAAAAAACCAGTCTAATAATGATCGTAAATATCGAAATTCGACCGCAATCGTAAAAATTCATTTTTTAAAAACTAACTGAACTCCTCGAATGAAGTTTGGATTATGATTTCTGGTGATAAATAGGGTTCCATTCAGTATAATTTACGTCGCAGCAGAAATCCAAGTTTGCTTGCTATTGGGAAGGATGGAAATATATGTTTATTGAGACATTTAAAAAAATATTTGTATGGAATGAAGTGTTTATTCAGACATTTAAAAAAATATTTTGATGGAATGAAGTGTTTATTTTATCAAAAAAAAGGCATTTTGTTATGAAATAAGGATTTAATTTAAAAGAGGATGGGAAAAGAAGAGTGTGCAGTTTTAAGGTTAAATCTAGCCTTCAATCCAACACGCATGTTCTAAATCTAAACATACTTTTCATACAAATATATGCTAAAAAGTATGTTTTGCAAAAAAAAAGATAAAAATATGTTTAATAGTTACTTAGGGACACGCCTTAAACTCAAAAAATACATATTTTTTGTGCTATAAATGCAACAAAAAAGGCTGTATAACTTATTTGTATTTAACATATTATTTTAGCATTGTTCTTAATGCAAAATGCCTTTGAAATTAACTACTAAAATTATTTTTTGAAAAGTTTGAAAAAAAATTATTATTATTATTTTTTTTTGATGTCTCTAAAATATCGTATTGACCCTCGCGTTCAACTTCGTTCAACTTCATTTTTTTTTTGTAGAAATAAATGACTGATAATTGTAATCAAAGGCTGAAAACTGATATTTTGATCTTCTTCTATCGGATCAGGCCAATTTCGGAACTAATTAAAGTGTTAATTGTTTGTGGGGAGGTTTTAAAAAAAATCCCGAAAGGGGACGCCAGGTCGAAGAGGTTAAAGGAGGATGAGAAAAGTAGCGTGTACAGTTTTTAGGTTAAATCTAGCTTTATTAGTTTTCTAGTTAAATTGTCAAATCTAATTGTTATTGTAGATTGGAAAGAAAAGATAAAATTTCAGAAACTGCACAAGTAAAAGGGGTTAAACTTATTTATTCGTATGGACTTGATCATTTTACCTGTTAATTTTATTTAGAGAGTAGTTTAAAAAAAAATTATAATTCCGATAATTTTTTCGGCGACAACATGATGAAACAAAGTTAGATTATTACCAAACTAATACTCTCAAACAAGTTTATTTAAAAACGACTATGATTTATGATTGTAAACAAACCTTTATAATTAAATTTAAAAAAGCACTTTATGGATGAAACTATTGTTATAGGAAAATCTATATCGATAGATATTTATGGAAGCAATTGATTATTGTTGTCAAACTAGTTTAATAATTTTAAGTTGCACGATTAACAAATACAGGGGATTGTTATTTTGCATTATAAGAATTTAAAAAAAATGCATGAAAACTGTAAAGTTTTAAAGTTTATTTAAAAACGACTAAGATTTAAAGTTAATTAATTATCCAATGTGTATTTTATGCAATCTGTATATTCCCAATCATTAAAATTCAATATAAATTATTTTATAGAAATCAATTAATGAAGTATTCGATTACGTAGAACGACTAGAGGATCACTAACGCATATGGCTCAGCAAAACACATCGGAATGTTACAATGCGTTATTATTAATGCATGCATTTATAATGTGTCTATAATTGATTAACTTACCTGTTCCCATGGTAGTGTTATCGACAATAGTTGCTAAGGTAACGGCGACGCCTTCTAAAACGTTCCAGACGGCAATCTCTAATTGCAGTTGTGTTGATGACAAACACGTAGCTTGAAAATCGTTTGACGGTATCTTATTGGCGGGTCTGCAATCGTGTGGAAGCATTCGGTGTGAAAAATTTAATTAAAATTTATAAAAATCACAAATAAAATTGTAGACCGCGTTGACAACTTTTTGGCCATAGCGTTTTCGAATTTTCGAGAAGCGTAGTTTCAGTGCCGACGAGATTTTAGTTTCTGAATCGTGTTTCGTGTTGTTGGGGTTCATTTTTCGGTGCGGCGCTGGCACCGCCTCCTAGCGGTTGTGCGGAAATGGATGCGATTGGTTGAAAGTTGGGCGATCCTTTTTGTTTTGTTTCCCTACGAGGCTACTTGTTACTGTGGGGAAAGTGGATTGGCATTGGCCTTGCGATATCTCTGACCCATCACTGAAAAGAAGGAAAATTATAAATTATAAAATAAAACTTATGAAGTAAAAAATTCTGAAATTAATTAAATATAAAGAGGTATGCACGCAATTAAATTTAAAATATAAAAGTAATTAAATAAACCATCCTGAAACTCATTAAATAACAAATTCTGAAATTACTTAAGGGGGTAAGATACCTCCGACAATGTTCTTTTAATTTACTTACACATTCCAAATTTTTTTCACTTGTTAAGCATGTATTAAAAATACAATTCAGCTATTAAAATTTTATATAAGTCAGTTGGGGTTTTTTAAAAATTAAATTTTTGTTAAATTTTTAACAATTTTTAAATCCCTACTCCTTTTTTATTCTTCAATATTTTTTAACACAAATTTTTTTATACAACATTTGGAAGATAATTCAAACCAAAGTACTTATTTATATTTCGATTAAAATGAACAACTTTTTTCAAAAAAATATTTGAAGAAATTCTGCCCAAAAAAATGCAGGAAAAAAAGGAAATTTCAACCTTAAGAATTTTTTTTAAAAACATTGTGTGACAGATATCAAAAATCCAAACGCATACTTCTGTTTAAAATATATTCATTTGTCTTTGAGATAAAATAATATTAATGTTCTTATAATATTAAAAAGGCCTTAGCATTTTTAATAATCCTAAAATTGAAAAAACGCGAAGAGATATTAGCGTTTACAGTTTACATTTAGTAGTACAACAATGTTCGAGGGTCTTGTACAAAAATTCATAACTCAAAAACTAAATGCGTATTTTTAAGAACGGTTTCTTCTAAAATGTTATGAAATATCCAAAAATTATTTTTTAAATATAAAAAAAATTGGTTTTTTCGCGATTTAGAGGTAGAGGACTCCCTTAAATACAAAATAATAAAACATTTAAATATTAAGTAATATGGTTGATGACACATAAAGTAAGAAATTTAAGAAATAGATAAAATTTTGAATTTAATTGAATATAAAATTAATTTTTTAAAAATGAAGTTTTAAATTAATTAAATGTAAACTTATAAAATCATTTAAATATAAAGTAGAAAAATACATTTTGAAATTATCTAAACATATTTAATGAAATTTATTAAATATACAAATATGAAATTAATTTAATGTTAAGTAATAAGTTAAATTTGTTGATTTAATCTTGAAAAATTAACATTCTAACCGTAGCGTTTATTACGATATAACGTTAAATTTAATTTAATTAGTTACTTAATGTTAAATAACAACACTTCATTTGATCAAAATATTTGTTTGAATCTTCCCGTCACTTTTAAGAGAAATATATTATGATTGTTTCAGTATACGTACAAGACATTTTCATCTAAATTCAATAAAAATTTAAACTTATTTCATTCAATCTACAATAAACAAATTTTAATGTTTAAAATAAGTTGAGTTGTAAAAATTAATGTTGAAATAGGAAGAGGTTATTCGTATGCATTAATCACATTTTATTAACCTCGAAAATTTAAGTCAACAGTCTAAACACATCTGATCTGAATGTAGTGTACTAACTCCGCAGAAACTCTCAAACGTATTTAAATTAAATTTAAAGCTAAAAATACTGTTAAAACTGTATAAACTGAAGAATTAAATAAATTACAATTCAAAAAGTAAACCGATTGTAATTTTAAAATTAAGCAATACTTTATATGCCGAATTCATTGAGAGCAGGGAAATTAAAATTTTCAAACGCGTATATAAGTATGTATTTCAGATACATAACAAAAATAGTATTCTTATGATCTGTATATATATTTAAAAATAAAAAATTCTAACAAAAATACACCTTTAAAAAAAGGAGGGGAAAACTTTGCATTTGCTATTCCAAGAACTTATATTAAAAATAGAACGTAACCTTCCCCTCTTTGAATATTATATATACGGTCTATTTGTACAGAATAAAAAATCATTAACAGAACAAAGCTATTAACCTATTCCAAACAATCATCGCAACAGTTGAGGTTTAGAAAAACCGTAAATTTGTGGTTACAGCTAAGCAAAGAAACCGGAGATATTTTTTCCCTCTGACCATCATCCGATCAGAAGTCAAGGCCTTTTTCAACCCCTCTCAGAGTCGTAAACAGACACCTGTTACTCCTCAGAAACGTCATCATGAACTTTTCTTGTTGCTAGGGTCCCGTTCTGGTACTTGAACCAAACGAATCAGATTAATGAGGAATAATTTTAAACATTTAATTTTTCGAACGATAATTACAGTTTTAGTCAATCGATATTGTTCTAGTATATTTAAACTCACATCTTAACAGTATCATATCATAATGTATTTTAATATTGTTGAAATTGTTATTCAAAACTAAAATCAATAAAAATTATTAGTGAATACTGAATATATTTTCTATGGCTAGAAAGAAGGCTTTAGAATGGCTAGAAATATTCTTAAAATCACTGTTTCATGTTTTTTTTATTGCTTTCATGTATACATTCAAATATTTATTAATTATTATTTTTAAAAGATTAGATTTCATCAACGTTGTTAGAATTCAGGAAAAATTTGCATAATAATATTGCAAAATCTGTGAAATAAACACATTTGATTTGTATTGTATTATTCATAATTAAGATAATAGGTAGAAAAGGTTGGCAAAATCAGAAATAACACACAAAGTAAACCTGATATTCAGAAAACCACACACATTTTTGAAAAATTAATATATAATTAGGAAAACTATAACCTACAATGTAAGTCCAAAAATTATGTAAAACTCACGTTTATCAATAAAAATTTCTTTAATATAGTTCAAAAGCCAAATATTTAATGCCAATTTTCATTTGACTGTTTCAGAATAAAACCTACACACACTTGAAGGAAAAATCAAAACAAAAGGAAATTTAATGCTATTAAACGCCTTATCTACGTCGTCTTATACGCAAAACAAATCAAGCAAGGCCAAAACCTTCTTGTTATTTTTGAAATTGAAATAAAAAGATTTATTCAATCAGGCTGGCAACAGACAAAAAAATTTCTCCATTTGTTGCTATGCAACTACATAACTCAAACAAAATTATAACTTATTAGCTTCCACACTAAGTCTATAATGTAAAAAGTTGAAAGTATTATAATAGTGCAGTCAGTCTGTCCGTCCGTCACCCACTTTCATAGCCCAAACTACAAATGCTACAGACAAGTGTGATGCGTCAAAATTAGCAAGTGTGCGCATCAAAATAAGAAGACATGGAAAAGCTCAGAAAAAGTAGAAGAATGGTTCAGACTGACAGACAGATAAACCGATGCTCGAAAACCACTTCTTTAGAATCAGCACCCACCAAAATGTGTAGAAAATACAGAATCTCCATTTCGGATTTTTGACCCCATCGCAATACTTTTAATACATATCTAGTATTTCTTATTAGATAATTGAAAGTAAAAACGTAATTTGATAATATCTATGACAATTTTGGTCGAATTACGCAAATAATAAACTTAAGTCTGCAAAAGAATATCATTTAATTAATTTTTTTATTATTATTTTTCTTAAAATGTATTTGGTTAACGAAAATAAATATCAATTAAATTAGTCAGAAAAAAATCAATTAGCATCTATGTCAAATAATAAAAAAAAAATAGTTTATACCATTAAATTTAAACGCTGTTTTTTAATTGTACAAATCTTGGCTGACGGCCGTTGTGAGATTTTCTAACCCAAACCTACTTTATATAATTGCGTAAAAAAACTGACTTTTACAATTCTAATACCCGATGCGTTTAAAAAGTTAGAATTTTTTTGAAACAGTAAAGTTTTTTTCACTCTTCTCATAAAATGCCAACACTTCAAGTAAAACTTTTATTTCATAATATTCATGTTAATAGTAACAATGGAACCTTACTTAAGCTTATATTTGACACTCTATTTACATTGGAAACACCGTTGTTGTATTTCTATCTTTTCTGGAAGATAAAAACTTTCAATTTGTTTGTGAAAGTCTGAATAAGAATCCGTGTTCAAATGTCTGAAAAAATTAATAATCTCTAAAAAAAATTAATAAGATATATTTCTCACCCAGTTGGCAACAGCAAGGGTCATAGCAACTGCTCTTGATAGGTCTGTTGCCATGTGATGATGATTGGTTCTCCACTTTTCAAATGAACTTTTTAGTACCGAGGGTTAAGATGAGGGGAGGATGATTACACCAATGTGATGCAAGAAAAGAGGGAAAGAAGGGGAGACTTGGTATGGGAAGGAAAGTTATAGTGTAGGCCACAATTCCCTACTAAAAGTCATTTTTTAATTGAAGCAGAAAAATATAATATTTTTCTTTATTACTTCAAAAGCAAAACTGTAAGATTGAATTTAAAAATGTCCCATTATGTAAGGCAAATTAATGCCTTAAATTGGATTATTTAGTGCGATCGACATTTCATTTCTTTAGCATTCGATTGCATTCTTCTAACTGAAAGTGAGTTTAACCAACAATAAATAATAATAAATGAATCTAAGAGAGAAAATTATTGAAAATAGCCAATTTTAGCTTTCAACCCTTTCGGTCCCAGTGATAACATTTTGAATCATCACTTTCAATATTTTTTTTTTCAAATGTTTATGTCCCGTTATGAAATTCTAACACACATCATTCGATTCTTCGCACTTTGTTCTATTAGACAATATTTACATTAATGTCAATAGAAGTCAGAACTACTATTTTTTTTTTATTTAGAAAATAGCTAACAAGTATTTCACCAGATTTTTGAAAAGTTCACTTCAGTTCCGTATATTTAAAACACAATTTAAACTTGTACGGTTAAAATAACTACTAAATTTTTTCTTAAATAATATGGTCAGATACCTTAAAATATATTACTCGAAGTGTTTTCAGGTAATATATATTTTTTATTTTGTTGTTTTAAACAGTTAAAAAATGTTGGCATTATTTCAAAAGCCATGTAAAAAAATAAAATGATTTTTTTTCTTATGGAACTTTTTTTTACGTAAAATAAGCTTATTCTGTGAATATCATATGTTTCTGTAATGTAGTAAATTTTTGGGACTGAAAGGGTTAAAAGTTAAAATTACAAATTACTACTAAAGGGCTGTGTTGGGTTTTTTTTTTTCAAAGGTGCACGAGTCTTATTCGGAATATAGGAAACTTTTAGATCTTATTGTTTTAATTAAATTGCAATTTGGTTTAAAATTTGTTCCTTAAGTCTTGCTGAATGTTATATCATATTTTGTATTGAAACTATGCATTAATTTTTAAGATACAAAATTGTTGAAAATTGTAGAAGTTTCTTTCTTCGGAAGCGAATTAAATGATAAAAACTTTTCCCCTTTTTTTCATTTTCAGAAAATTCACGAAGCGGGACAAATCCTTTCTAACCTTAAAACAACCTACGAAAATTACATAATCAACAAGTCATTATAAGTGGCAGTATCAAGGACAGGTGAAGTAAGACTTTTATTTAAATTTTTAATCAGCTTTCGTCAGATTTATTTTGAAAGGGGAATGGGCGAGGTGCACCACGGGTCTCCACAGCAATGTGCATCAGTGTTAATCCAATGGAGAAAAAAAATCTAAGCCACATTTTTCCGTCTGCATTTAATATTGTTATAAACGGATTTTTATGTGATACCTACACTATTAAAACAAACAAGTGAAATTAACTCAGTCTGAGTTAATTTTCACTCTTTTCAGTGTCGAAAATGCACTTATCCTATAGGAGTGTATTTCACTCTTTTACTGAATTAAAACTCAGGCAAGATCACTCCAAACGAGTGATTTTAACTCAGTCTGAACTAATTTTCACTCCTTTTCAGTGTCGAAAATGCACTTCTCCTATATGAGTGGATTTCACTCTTTTGTTTTAAGAGTGTATGTATGGCTTAAAGGTCCCGAATATTCCACTTTTTGAAATTGGTTCGAATATTTTTCTTTTTTTAATTTTCAATAAACAATTTTACAGAAAATATTCGAAGCAATTTAAAAAAAATAGGATTATACACTGTTAAAAACTGTTGTTTTTTACAGTTAAAAACTGTCAACTTTGACGCCAGTTAATAAATGTTTTTTTTTTGCAGTTCAAAACTGTAATTTTTTGGCATTAAAACTGTATTTTTTACGAGAAAACTGTAATTTTAACAGGAAGAAACTGTTAATTTAGTGGGAAAAAACTGTTAATTTAACAATTTCTCCCTGCTAAAATAAAATACCCAATACCAGCCTTCGTGACCGAGTAATTACTTTGTCGAAAACGGTGCAGTATTGGGCTCGCACGCAAGAGGTTCCTGGATGAGGTATGGACCGGGACCGGTTTTGATCCAAGAACCTCTTGTTTTCGAGCTCAATACTAAACCGTCTGCGACAAAGTAATTACTCGGTCGTGAAGGTTAGTATTGAATATTTGTGTTTAACGATGATCTCAATCACGTGACTCTTTGCACGTCTAATTTAACAGTTTTTCCCTGCTAAAATAACAGTTTCTCCCTGTTAAAATTACAATTTTCCAGATAAAAAAATTACAATTTTCCTGATAAAAATTGCAGTTTTCCTGTAAAAAAATGCAGTTTTAAACTGTGAAAAAAAAAAGTTATTAACTGACGTCAAAGTTGACAGTTTTAACAGTAAAAGAACAGGTTTTTTTTTACAGTGTAGAGATCTGTAAGTCATGCACATTTACAGCTTAAAAACCCGTTGTAGTACTGTATATACAGTACAGCGGGAGAAATGTGGCTTAGTAATGTGACTTATAATATTTTTTTCCCATTGGATTAACACTGAGGCACTTTGGTTTGAAGACCCGCGGTCCACTGCGCCCATTCCCCCTTTAGTATTTAAACTGATTTCGCAATTCAGTACTAATAGATCCAGGCAATTTTCTTCAAAATCTAAATTGTTCTTTAAAATCGAAAGGATTGTTATATCCTTTGGAATTTTATTATTCGAACAGTTAAATTGGAAAAATTAAAATGTGTTTTAGTATATGACACTATCAAGGACGAGTGATGAAAGTCTGATTTAAATTTTTAATCAGTTTTTGTCAGATTTATTTTAAATATTCAAAGTAATTTTGCATTTTACAAGGACAAGTGACGAAAGACCTAATCAAAATTTTAAAGCAGATTTCGGAAGATTTATTTTAAGTAATTAAATTAGTCGCCCACTTTGTCACTTCATTGGCAGATAATTTGTCACTTTCAATGATGAGGAAACAGTGTAAAGTAGTTGCTTTTGCAAGAAATGTTTTAAATGTTCATTTAAAAAATTTATTTTTTATCGTGTTTTTATTAAGCAAACTCTGATAAATTATGTTTAAAAAAACTAATTAAAAATATATTCATTTTAATTTATAATAAAATAAAATGTAAATTTTTTAAATCAAATATTTATTTTGGAAAGCATGTAAAAGTAAACAAGTAGGTTTGTTACAGAATCTGTCACTTAGACCACTTCCACTCAACATTTGCGTTCAACAGGAAACTAGGCACAAACGCAGCATTAATTTTATATTAAACATTGACACGCTAAATTTGATTAATTTAGTTTAATTTCTTTCGAAAATTCAATAAGTATTTCCCATCGTTTGCTAAATTAATTTATACATTTCACGAATAAATATGTAATATTCTTCTCTTTTAAATAGAAGCAAAACATTTTATATCAACATACAAAGAATCTCTTTATGAAATAGTATATGCAACGTTATTTCAAAACCTGATTTATGCCGCAAAAATAAATATCCTTTAATTTATTATTTAACGAAAGAACGTTTCTCGACGATTGTTGGTAATGACAATTATGATTTAATTCTAATAAAAATGGCTTCTTATGCTTTTTAAATGAGCATAAATTTTGCTAATTTTTTTTAATAATTTAAGCGCTTCGAACTTTAAAAAAAATTTCTGAAATTTTCAATGCCTTATCATTTCTATGCGCTGAATTTTTTGACGTATCATACTTGCCTGTAGCATTTGCAGTTAGGGCTATGAGAACAGCAATAAGATTGTTCCGAAAAGCTCACTCATTTTTAACAGTCTCTACAATAATCAGTAAGATTTTTCTTTAATGCTTCTACTCTCTTTGGAAACACAACATAATCTGGTAAAGCATTCTAGTATTTAATGAATTTTCAAACATTATTTCTTTCCTTCAGCTCGGAGCCCTATATAACGGCTCATGGAGCCCAATAAATTTCCGACGAGTAATACCCCGTGTAGAGGGAGTGCACGTTAAATATTTTCCAAAGACCCAACGATGTCGCCCTTAAAGGTTGCATTGGATGCCTGTTGAAAGGTCGGCTCGTCACTTGACTGTGGTTCGAAATTACGACGCCCGTTGCCAATAGCCCCCCACTAGTGCGTATCTCTAGTGCGACGATATTTCAAACCAACCTACCTATATCTAACTGATTAGAATTGCCATGTGATTTTGGGAACGATTTTCGGTGACAAATGCAAAGCTCTTCTTTGTACGTTCCTGTAGTTTGGTTTGGTTTGAATTATCGTCGCACTAGAGCTACACGAGGGCTATTGGCGACGGGCGTCGTATTTTTAGAACCACAGTCAGGTGACGAGCCACACCTGAATAGGCACCCAACGCAACCGTTAAGGGCGACATCGTACGCAGCGTTAGGACTTTGAAGGATATTTAACGTGCACTCCCTTACACGGGGTATTATTCGTCGGACATTTTTGGCTGCACGGGCCGTTTATAGGTCGGCAGCTATTTTGGCGATGCCCGGACCCGAACCTGGGACCTTCCGCATGCTAAGCGAGTGCTTAACCGACTGGGCTCCCCAGCCCCTGTACGTTCCTGTAGATTTTGTTTGTAAGACACACAAACTTGGTTAGGTTAGGTAGTGTTGTACGTTTTCTGCCTGTCTCTTACTAGCCTCTGTGGAGATTTAACCCAGACAATTACGTCCCAATTTAGAATCCTGGTCAAGGGACGAGGTGGACATCTGAGCGGGCACCCAAAGCAAAACAGTGGCGCCATCGTGCTCTTGCTCGGGACTTTCCACTCAGCTGATTTAACCCTTTTTGTCCATGTGATGCCATTTGGCATCATCATGATTCTGATCATAATTTTTTAAAAAAATAATAATAGGGTTCATATCCATTGGGATTAATAAAAAACATTTTCGAATAGAAAAAAGTCTGATGAATAGAATTATGTGCTTTTGATATCATAAATGACTATAGACGATCAGAAAAAAAATTCCAAAATGATTATGCCAAATTGTCATTTGGACTGAAAGGGTTAACGTAGTTTGCAGTGTATTCAGGACATCTAGATAAACACACAAAACCCATATGCTGCCATACCCAATCCATGCCCATATGCTGGGATTCAAACTCGGGACCTTCTGAGTGCTTTGTCAGCTCCCTCACCATTCAGCCGCCGCACAGTGGGGTATTTGACCAATCTAGCTGGACAAAAGTCGATTTTAAAAACCTAAACATATGAAGAGAAAATAGTCATTTCTGATAGACAAATAATGAGCGCATGTCGAACAACACTTTTTTTTAATTGCAGACGACTTTTTACATTCGTAATGCTGGTTTAAAGTTCGTTGTTCAGAAGTGTTCGGTTTTATTTTTCTGACGTTCGTAAACAGACGGAGCAGTAATTATTTTTTATCCTAATTAAAACAGCGAAAATGGATTTTTGAGTTATTGAATCTAATTCAGCAAGTAAGAATGTATACTTTCCACCAGTTTTAATTATTTTTAATGTTTTATTTTAAGCATATTAACGTTTTGAAAATGTTCTATTTTTCATCATCAATTTTCTTCGATTTGATTTACATTTTAGACAAAAAGTTATATAGTTCCGCAAAGTTCCGCTTTGAGTTTTAGCTTAAAAGAAAGCTTAGAATCTAAGCTTTAAGAACCTGGTAAAATTTCTTGCGAATTTTTGCGAATTTGCGATATAAAAGTAATTTTCCATCATCGTTAGGTATGTGATCTAACAAAGTACGCAAGCTTCAACCTACTCTCAAGACGTTAATTTTTGTTTTAGGATCATCAAAAGTTATAATCATGACTAGGAAAGAATTTGTTTGCCATTATGCAGTAACAGCATTTGAATAACATAAATGAAAAATTAAAGTTTTCAGAAAATTGCCTTTTAAACATGGATAATTTTTCCGATGAGCTCACGCGTTTAAAGATTGTTCAAATGTTAACTAAATTCAAATTTCGTTGTCATAAGGCTCAAAGAAAAGAAGATATTTTCGCTAGAAAACTAGGATTGGCTTGAAAGTTTATTTTTAGTTCCAAAAATTGTGAAAGGACAAAGTAGATATCTAACGAAATTTCACTGACTCGTGATCGGAGTAAGAGGAGAAAAACAAAAGAATTACGAAAAAATACCGCTTTGGAAGTGTTTACTTTCGCTACACAAACCAAGCTTAAAAGAAAGTGGGAAAGAGATGCTTCTCTATCGTACTTAAAACATTGCTAATATCCAAATACGAAAACCTTTGAAGATGATTCACATTACGATGCACATATCTTTCAAAAGTTCTATAGTTCCTATTTAACTATCTTGCTGTGTAAATAATTCAATCATTTGACAAAATCCAATACAATCTTCGCCACAATATTGTCGTCCAATAAGAATGGGTTAGGTTTAGTTTGAATTATCATCGAACTAGGGGTAGTTGCGCTCTTAAAATAAACGAGCGATTTTAACTCGGGCTGAGTTCATTCATGTCTCCAGTGTAGAAAATACACTTCCCCTATAGAAGTGGATCCTTTGTATAATAAACTGCGACAGTATCACTCCAAACGAGTGATTTTAACTCAGTCTGAGTTAATATTCACTCATTTCCAGTGTCGAAAATGTACTTCTCATACAGGAGTTCACTCTTTTGTTTTAATAGTGTAAGTTACGAGCCGACACCTGAGTGGACACCCAACGCAAATCGAAGAGCGTGATCATACGCAGCCTCGGGATTTTGTAGGATATTTGACGTAAAAGCCCTCCACACAGTATGTAATTCGTCGGACATTTTTCGTTGCTTCACGAGCCGTTTGTAGGTCGACAATTGTGTAGGCAATGCAAGGACACGAACCTGGGACCTTTCGCATGCAAGGCGACATTGTCTATGAGAAAGTCCTCTAACTCCTGGAAGGCCCTGGATATAATTGGTCAACCCCTTATATCAGAATGGGAGGTATCAATTGGCATAAAATAATAGTTTACATAAAAAAAACAATCACTGTTATTAAGGGTGCACCCGTGCAACGCCGGGTTTATAAAGCTAGTTGTTGTAAAATGTTGTATTGTACTTATAATATCCGAAATTAACTTAAGATTTCATACATTACTACCAGAAGTGAAAAAAATGTTTTTGTCCAGCTAGATCGGTCAAATACCCCACTGTGCGCCGCGTCGTCAGTCGGCTACCAACTTGATGTTTTTTTTCCGACTACATCCACAAATCCGACATCCCAGTGAAGAATACCCCTTAGAGATAGACAGTGCCGGATTTCGGCCGAGGCCCGGGCCTAGGGGCCCAGTCAGGAAGGGGGCCCTTAAAAAGATATAATCGCGAAAAAATCGTCTAAAAATTTAAAATCTCCAAATTTCGAAAAACCTATTATCTGATGAAGGACTCAAAAATTGCCAAAATCAAATTATAAAGTTCATAGAATAACTATAGTAACATACTGTAGAATTCTGATGTTTATTAAAGACTATTAAACAATATATGTTCTATACTATACCAAAACCGACCTTAAGTTTGCAGTATACAAATGTTCTACGAGAAAAAGGGTAAATAGTTCTCATTTTTGAGTGCGCGAATCGAATACAAAAAGGTATTTCACACTCAATAAACAAATTGATTTGTTATTTCAAGACATAAATTTATTATTTTTATTAGTTAAGCTTCAGTTAGAGGGTTATTTTAATTATTTTTTTCCTTCGATTTTGACGTAACAGGGCGCAAGTTGCGGCTAACGCTAAGTTGCGGCGCCAGCCGGGTTGTTTACCCAGTTTCCTCCGCTCAGTACATTTCTCTGCTGCAAACTTAAGCTCGGTTTTGGTATAGTGTATTTAATTTGCTAAATTTCCAAAATAGCTTCGAAATTCGAGCTAGTGGGGTCCCAAATGTCAAGTGCCTAGGGGCCTTGGGTCTTTAAATCCGGTACTGGAGATAGATTCTAATCCCGATCAAAACCAAAAATATCTGCTACAAATCCGGAAAAATAATCTTCGACTAAAAAAAAAGAATAAAAGCATTAACCAAGGTCGAAGAATTAAGTTTTGTTGGAGCGTCAACAACCGTTTCTACTACCGGTGTTGTTGCTCCCTATTAACCTTGGCTGTCAATATCAAGCAGTGAAACCGGCCGTGAAAACAGTTCTAACTGGTATTTGGCACACTAAGCGGAGAAATCAGGAAAACAGAGTATTCATAGGGATGGGCGGAACTTTGGCTATTTTTCTGAAACAATTCATAGTCTTTATCTGTCTTTTTAAGTAACGAACTCATTTCAATAGCTAAATTTTTGTTAAATTAGATTGTTATTTGAATGAATTTTGAAATGAAACCCTTAAACTTGTTTTTTATATTCATAAGTTAAAAAAAAACAATAAAAAAAATGATGGTCAAAATTTTTCTTAAGTAAAACATTTAACCTCTGAAAATTATAAATTTAATGTTAACCAATAGAAGATTCATAGTTAGTGAGTTTATTTGGGTTAAGTTTGTGACACCGGCCATGAAAAACAGTTCTAACTGGTAATTGCCACACTAAGCGGAGAAATCAGGAAAACAGAGTGTTTCATAAGGATAGGCGGAACTTTGGCTATTTTTCTGAAACAATTCATAGTCTTTATCTGTCTTTTTAAGTAACGAACTCATTTCAATAGCTAAATTTTTGTTAAATTAGATTGTTATTTGAATGAATTTTGAAATGAAACCCTTAAACTTGTTTCACAGTTCATCTATGTTAGCGTTTTTTTTAATTGAAAAATAAGGTGGGGGGGGTGGGTGTAACACTATACTACTTTCAATTACTCTTCAATTAATAAAAGATAATCGTAGAGCTTAGTTTAAGAACGTGCTAAGTGACATTTTTGGAAAATTTGAGATGTTTGTGTCAATGAACATATTACATAAGTTGAGTCTTCTATGTTTTACGTTTAACGGTTGGCAAGTTCCGTTTGTAACAAATCCTAAGGCAAACTAAACACTTTTTTACATTATTTCTCGTGGCTTCAGCTCTTTTAGTTAAGTGGTTTCTGATGTACAGACAACCTGGCAAACGGACCAACGTTCAAAAACCAACATTATTCAATTTAACATTCATTACCTTACTATATCATCTTTGGTAATAAAATTTAAAAACACATTTCACGAATTATTTTTTCTTAAAAAGTTTTTTTTTTAATGAATTTTGAAGGAAAATCGAAAAGACTTACTTTTTATTCATAAGTAAAAAACATGAATTAAACAAATGATGATAACAAATTTTTCCAATAAACATTTACCCTCTAAAAATTATAAATTTAACTTGCAAACAGAAGTTTTATGGTTAACTGATTTTGGTGAAGTTTATTTTAATTTTAACCTTTGGCATAAAACTAGCAACTATTAAAGGCTCTATGCTAGGAAAATGGTTAATTTGCGTCCCAACCGATTTTTTAAAAGTATTTTTTTTTAAATAGTCTCTTGAAATATATTTTTTAATTAGTAACGAGTTTTTTGCTTTAAATCCTAATAAAATGATTACATTTTGTTGATATAATAATTGAATTTCTTCGCCAGACTCCTCATTACTCCTGCAAATCTTTCGTTTCATAACCTCTTGCGACCTGGAGTCCCCATTTGGGAAAATGTTTTAAAACCTCCCCACAAACAATTGACAAGTTAATTAGTTTCGAAATTGACCTGGTCCCATAGAAGAAGATCAGCCTTTGATTATAGGTATCAGTCATTTATTCCCATAAAAAAATGAAGTTGAACCAGGATCAATACGATATTATACATAGTTCTGAAAAAAATTATTAAATTTTTTTTCAAAATTTTAATAAAGTTCTTTTAGTTGTTAATTTTAAAGGCATTTTGCATTAAAAACAATGTTAAAATAATATTCTAACTACAAAAAAGTGATACGGCCTTTTTGTTGCATTTATGCACACAAAAAATTTGTATTTTCAGAGGTTAATGCGTGTCCCTAGGTAACTATTAAACATTATTTTTTTAAAAAATGTCTTTGAAAAAATTAAATTTTAGCATATACAATAGAGTCCCGGTTATCCGAATCCCGGTCATCCGAAATTCGGCATAACCGAAAGGCTTCATAATTTTATTTTTCTAAAATATCAAATGTATGCCCGAACGCAGAAATAAAGAAATGCACAATAAATAAATGTTCTTACAAAGTTGGATTTATTTCTCAAAATATGCATTCTATGTTTTTGCTGCTCAATTTCTGTTTGTTTTAAAGCAGCCCTCTCCTCTCCCACCATCTTTTAAACATAAGAGAACACCTCAAGTATTGGTTTCATCTTGCACTTCTCCGATCTAAGATTTGTGTAGCCTTCTGTATGCAAAGTGCTGCACTTGCCAGGATCGGGCTCATCTTCATTATCGAGTTCATTTTCGTCAATGGTTACCTTTGCAATTGGTTCTTGTTTTTCTTGGCGTGAAGTGAATGATTCCCGATTAACCAAAAATTCCTATGTAATCTCGATCAACCGAAAGTGCTCCGGTTCCGTACCTTTCGGATGCCGATCCAGCGGCGTAGTGGTTAAGGCATTGGCCTCTGGAGCTGTTGGGTCCGGGCTCGAATCCCGTTCAGGCATGGATGTTTGTGTTTGTCGAGTATATGCGGAGTACGTGCTCGGAAAATCTGTTGGGTCCGAAAGTCCTGTGGGCGGTCATTGCGCAGTTTCCCATGGGTACAGGTCCCTGGAGAAAATTTCCCTCCCCTTCAGGGACATGTCTAAATTGCGGAGGTGGCGACAGATGGCAACATCTGTCATATGTGTTTGTGTGTGTCTTGTGTTGTCCTACTTGACGATGGTTTATAAGCGGGTCCTTGCGACCAAGCACACAAGCCTGAAAATATATGTCTACCAACCAACCAACCTTTCGGATAAGCGGGACTCTACTGTATTTGCATGAAAAGTATGTTTAAATTACGAATATACGTGTATGATTTTGCTCGGGTCTTAAGAGGTTAATATTAACCCCAAAGAACAACTGACGAATAAAACCTAGTTATTTATTCAGCATCTTCATTTCGAAGACAAAATGTTATTTGGTGTCTATAGAGTATTTACTCTTATATTCGACCTTAAACAGTGATTGAAGATTCTTCATTTCTGGTAATGTAAGGATTCGGTTTTTATTTATTTCTAATGAAAACCGAGCTCTGTGTGGGAGTCACCTACTCTTAACTTGGACCTTCAAGTGGCCTTCGGAGAAAGTTGGAGAATCGGAGTGGGATTTAATATGTTGTTTTCCATTTATGGACACTCACAAATTAAATGCTTTTGAGGGTAACAATAAACAAATGTTTTGATAAAAAAAAGAACACAATAAAACAGGGATTAGAGTTGTTTTTTTTTATGCCACTCGGTAACCAAGCCCTGAGTAGAGAACTACCCGATTTTAACCCTTTCAGTCCCAAAAATTTACTACACTACAGAAACATTTGATATTCACAAAATAAGCTTATTTTAGGTCAAAAATAAGAATTCCACAAGAAAAAAATTCATTTTAATTTTTTATATTGTTTTTGAAATAATGCCAAAATTTTTTAAGTGTGGAAAACAACAAAATAAAAATATATGTATTACTTAAAAACACTTCGAGTTACATATTCTGAGGTATCTGACCATATTATTAAAAAAAAATTAGTAATTATTTTAACCGACGTAGTTTAAATTCCGTTTTAAATATGTGGAACTGAAGTGAACTTTTCAAAAATCAGGTGAAACGCTTGTTAGCTATTTTTTAAATAAAAAATATTGTAGTTCTGACTTCTATTGAGATTAATGTAAAATATTGTCTAATAGAGCAAAGTGTGAAGAATCGAAGAGTCTCTTTCACTAATCCATTCTCACTCACATATCGGAATTTGGATCCAGATTGAAGGCCGTTAACCCCCTGATCTGGAACTCCCAGAGGTATTAGTTTAGTATGGGAACATGGAGGACATTGTGACCACGACATATTGAACGTGCCCCAGCCACCATTAGTCAGGTGGTGTAAGTAACAGTTACTTCTTTTAGGTCACGCCGTTAGATTTTTCAGATAGTAACTATCTAACATTAGTTATTTATCACTGTATTGAAAATTTTTGGTAATTGTCCGTTACTTCTCATGCTGCTCATCACGGATAGTTCGACATTGAGTTTAAAATTTTACATTTAACAACGTCGAATTTTCGTTCTCAACTTTTCCCCAAATATCCCTATTTTTTTGGACTTGGTTATCTTTGAAACACGATAAGATGGCTAAATTTAAATTTGTTCTAACTTGAAATTTCAAAAAGTTTTCTGTGATTAGTCAATTTTCATACAAAATAACTGTTACGAGTTGCTTTTCATATTAAGTAACTGTAACTGTAACAGAGTTACTTTTTAAAAGTAACTTTCAATGAATATTCTCTGTTGGAAAATTTGAGAACTAATTAATTTTTTTATTGGATTATCTCTCCCTTGTCGTCAATAGTCTCTCTACCAAATGAATAGAATTTCCACCAGTTAGCTTGCCCTACAGAAAGTCCTGAACAAAGAAGTTTAATTATAACCACCCTTCACCTCATATGTAATTACAAAACCTGTTTCGAAGCACAAATCCATTATTATACTAAATTATAAGGTTTAAATACATTTGAATTTTACTACGTTCATTCAAGGATCTATTTCCAATTAACAGGACGAAATTCGGCCTCTAAAAACACATTTGTGTATAAATGACGTCGTATAACGTATTTGTTTTTTTAACACCCAGCATAACATAGAACATACATTTTTGATAGAATCATTTAAATGTAAATTGGAATTCGCAATAAAGGAGTTGCATTCAAACAGAAGCAGTGAAAACTCGGTCAAACCCATAACTGACAAAGAACTTGGAAGGTTCAAAATAATTTCGATATTTTAAAACTTATAATAGTTATGCAAATAAAATATTTATGCTATTTATTAATAATATATATTCTCCGTTTATTCTCATTCCCTCGGATAAACTTTTTTTTAGATTGATGTATGTAAGAACGGGTCAAATTTTGAAACTTTTGTAATTTCGATATACGAATGTAGTTACTGACTTTAACCCTTTCAGTCCAAGTGATGCCATTTGGCATCATTGTGTTTCAGATCATAAACTAAAAAAAAATATTAATAGGGCTGACACATCTATTGGGATTTATAAAAAACTATTTTCTCATAAAAAAGTTTGAAGAATCGAATGATGCGCTTTTTGATATCATATGACTATCTGTATACCAGTGATTCCCAGCCTTTTCTGGACCATCGCCTCATTCTTTAGGTTGATTATAACATCCATCGCCACCTTTTAATGTTCATATTATATCTAATCATAATTTGAGTTAAATTGTAACTATAAAACAGTTTTATTATAACACTTACTGCCGTTTATAAAAAAAAACAAAGAATCCTTATCCGGTAACTTTTAAATAAAATAAAAAAAAACATAAAACACATATTTGTAACATAATTTTACAGAACAAAAGTGAAACAATTAAGTAAGATATTTTTACTAGTTTCTAGAAAAATTAAAGGAGTTTAAATTAAAAATTGGCTGGTTTGGTTGGAGAATGGTTTTACTGTACAAAGGTACAACATTATTTTAATTTTCCCCCTTTGAATACTCGTCGCCCCCTGAGCTCCTCTCAAGTATTTTTTGCCCCCTTGATAACACGAATCGCCCACTTGGGGTCGATCGCCCCCAGGTTGGGAACCGCTGCTATAGACAATCAGAAAGAAATTTCTAAAATGATGATGCCAAATTGAATCGGGTGAGTGCAGAAACACTTCAGTCAAAAAAAGTCCGAAAACTTGTTTCCAATGAAAATAAGCGTAGAAAGGCAAGATGCGTGTTATGTGCAAAAACTACCTTTGTCTGTTGAGTAGTTCCGTAAATAAAGGACGTTTTTTTCGAGTGTTTAGTGCAGAAATAGCGGAGGAGTTATTACGTTTTTTCTCCCTCCTGAAAAATTTGAAATTTGTGACTGACGTTGTTTCTGCACTCACCGATTCAATTGTCATTGGGACTGAAAGGGTAAAAATGTATTTTAATCTGAATGAGTTTTTCAATTGGATAATATAATGTTTTGTATAGTATTAAAAAGATCTATTTATCTTAATATTTGTTGATTATAGAGACTAGAAATAGACTGCCGGAACTATACTAAATACCATATTAGTCGTAGGCCCATCAATACCATAGATCTAAGGTATTTTTAAAAAAAAACATTGGATCTGTCAAAGTATATATTGCGCTCCACCTTAATTCCTCTTCATCTAAGTTTGAAAATCGCAATAGTTGCAGAATGAAACAAAGGGTGTGAATCACTGTACGACTTTCCATTACCACTCAACTAATCAATGCATAAAAGGTAATTATATACCCTATTAGGTTTGTCAATGCCTTTTGAAAAAGTTCTAGGGCAGCAACCCTCTGAGCATGAGTATTTTCTCGAAAACCTTATCATAACGTCCAACAGGCATTGGGGACTCGTGTACCAAATTGATGTCCTAGCTCATTTAGTTCGAGCTGTAGAGTGGTTTCAGATAGACAGACGGGTCACTTACGTTGAATAAGCACTTTTCAAAATGTGTAGAAAACACATAATATGTATTTTGGATTTACGATCTCCCCCCCCCCCCCTCCCCTTGCCCTAGCAATATTTTCATATTGGGTAATTTAAAGTAATGATTTCGAAATTAATAATATATCATCTGGATTAAATAACAATTTATACTTAATTTTTCAGAGGAGCTATATGGTTAGTTGGTTAGTTGAAGTTGTTCTTTTCTGTCTGTTATTGCTGCTATTTTTATTTTTATTAGCTACCTCTACCTCTTCCCTGAACTCCTCGCGATTTTGTGCAGCAGCAAGCTCTCTGACCACTCGCCATCTAGCCTGGTTCCACTCGTCTGGTTCCTCTTTCTCTAAATGTTTCTTAAATTGTTAGTTTCTCTTTTTTCTTTTACCATTTTCGTCCAGTCAGCTACTGCTGGATTGACTTGTTATTGTTGGCATTTCGTAACTTTGTTTGGGCATGCTTCTACCTTATTTTTTTAAATATTATTTGCCATGGTTAAATAATTTAAAGTAATGATTCGAAAATTAATATATATCATCTCTGGATTAAATTTTATACTTAATTTTTCATTTCAGAGAGGCTTATATGGTTAGTTGATATGGTTAGTTGATATTTTCTCTTCTGTTTTGCTGCTATCACTATTTTTATTACTTCCTACTCCCTCCTCTCTCTTGAACTTTGGCCAGCGCTCTTTCTCAGCTCTCTTGCTTGACCATCTAGCCCAGCTAGTCTTGGTTCCGACTCTCTCTCACATTTCTCTAAATGTTAGTTTAAGCATGCCGTTCTCTTTTTCTTTTACCATCGGCGGTCCATGTCAGCTACTGCTGGTTCTTTACTTGTTCTTTTTGTTCATTACATTCATTTTGACCAATATTTTTTTTTTTAATTTTTTTTTTTTATTTTATTTTGGTTTTGGTTTTATGTTATTGTTTTAGGCTCAATGTTTGATTGATAATTTGTAACCAGAAAAATCCAATGGTTTTCCGTAAACACCTGTTTTGCAGCTGTTAATTTTTTTTACTTCTTTTACTTACTATTTTTGTACCTGGAGAAATAATGCTTGCTCTGAGCAAAGCAAATACTTTCACAGCAGTGAGGATTTCAAAACTAATTCGACCTATATGCAACTGGCCATTCCTTCTAACTAATGAGTAAATAAACTCATTCATCATGAAACGAGAACAAGTGTTAGGGTATTTTTATCATTTACGTAACTTATTTCACAAATCTTTACATGTTACACAAAGGCACCACTATGACACTGAAGTTCCTAAGGGCGGGTAACATAAAAATTTGCAATAGCTATGACATGGTTCATTATTTAATGCTGGTCACATTCATAAACTTTGAATGAAAGTTAGTGTTTAAATGATGATAGTAGACAGATAGTTAACTGATTATTTAATTATTAAACTTTGTGATATGTTTCTGGGTGGAAATTAGGACATGGAGGCTTGAGATAATATCTATGTATGCCATATGCTATGTTTAGAGATATTTAGTAGTTTATCAGTTTATCACTTCAATGAAATATTCATTGTAAGTCGAATTGGACTTGGAGTGCAGAAGGATTTAACGTGAACTAAGTCTCATGTTATCTTATATATGAAAAAAATTGCATACACGATCCCTTTAAATTTAATGATGCCTGATTAATGAACGGTAACGAACAGTCGATGTTAAGAGAGACTGTCAGCCCCACAGAGCTAATGCATTAGTTTCGAAATCACAACTGTTGCAAAAGAATTGCTTTGGCGTGTTGTCCCATTTTTTGCCGGCCCACTGGCACAATGGTTAGTGTACTAGCCTTTGGAACTGCTGGGCTCGGGTTCGAATCCCGGTAAAGGCATGGATGTTTGTGCTTGTCAATAATTGTTGTTATTTGTCTATGTGTTTGTGCCGTCCTTCTTTTTGTGTGTGTCTCTTATAACTGTCTCTTCTGGCGATCTGAGTAATGGAGCTATAAAGCCTACACTTTTCCCTTCTAAGGGGCGCATTCACTGTCATTTGTCATTGTCCCATTTTCACCAGGTATGGGAATCAACATTACATCAATTTAAAACAAAATTGCAAAGAAAACAACATTCGGTTATTTAATTATTAATTAATTAAGTTTTAAAATAGTGTCGTCATCTGCTGCAGATTTTAGGCATTTTAAAACTTCAAAATATATAATAAATAAAATGTTTGTTTCAAATTTATTTCACTTAGATGTTATGTTTATACTCAGACCTGGGCAACATGGCAAAGCCATACATCTGTGGAAGTTGTGATTTCAAATGTGAAGCATTTAGCTCTACGGGACTGACAATCCCTCATATCACCGTAGCAAGATGCCTCTCTTCTACTTGTCTTTTTTGGAAAAGGCATGGAGGGACCATAGAAGCAAGAAAATGTAATAGAATCCTCAGCCCCATCATCCAGCTATAATTTAAACTTCTTAAAGCCAAAATCAACATATTCATTAATTTTCTATCGCATATAAAATTAATATTACTTATCATATCTGCTTGATTTATTGCAGTTCTACAAATAACTATAGATTTATTTATTACAAAAAACACAAAACTACTCCAAAATGCTATTAAAGTAAGTTATTATTCCATTAATGGTCCTTTCCCCGGAAAAAGGTGTTCGACAATGAACCAATGAGACAGATATTTGGCCGACAATTTTTGTTTTTGTATTTGTATAAAGAAAGAATATCATACTTGGCAACTTAGCACCTGCTTGTGAAACAAAATTGTCTTTAAATAAAAGGCTACATTTTCTTATTGGGTTTGTTGTAATGTAATATTACACAATTTAATTATCAGGATACTCTTTGAAGCATACTGTGTAACACTGCACCTACTTTCAGTTACCACTCAATAAAGCATTTAAATTTAATATAATTTCCATAATAAGTCATTTTAATAAGTTCGTAACCTAAAATGTTCTGTGGTAGCTACCCTTTGCACATGTGCGATCACAGGGCCGGATTAAAAGATTTGCCGCCTGTAGGCCACAATTGATTTTCCACCCTGTCACAATATTCACGAAAGGTAGCTGGTTAACTGCAAAATATGGTAGAATGTGCTTTTTAAAATAGTAGTTACACATATTAGAATCTTCCATGTACCTTTACACAATAAAGCGAAATAGGCGAATTTTTTGTAACTGTTCTACTAATCCGGGAGGTAGGGGTGCAATTGCCTTCGCAGCGACCATGTTTTCTACGCAGTATTAGTACTACACGTTTATCTATAATAATAAAAGAAAGAGTCTGTCTGTCGGTCTGTCTGTGTGTATGTCTGTGGATCGCAAAAGACCTACTTAGACATCTCTCTAAAAAAATTCGAAATTTTTAATATAGATTCCTTTTAATACCTACGTGTGCACCTGAGGCTTAGTTTTTTCATATTTGATTGTGATTTTTAATTAATATAATTAGTTTTTAAAAAAACGTCATCCACGTGGGATTGCGGGACCATAACATGGCTTGAAAATACATCGACCGGGCCGAAACGAGGGCTTGACGCCATCCTCTATTAGTTTGATTGGTTGAGATATATGCAATCGCCCTAAGGCTGCTTCATCCTCTATTAGTTTTTGCTTTTTTTAAGTGCGCATGGGCCAACACGAATTTAATTTTGTTTTGGTTTTGAGTGTATTTTTCACAAGTAAGCATGCCTCTAAAAGGAAGCTATACGAAGTTAACGGGTTCCCAGTAAGGCGGGACCATACTGCTAGTGGTTAATAAAGTAATAAGGTTACGTAAGGTTAATAAGGTATGGTTAATTATACATAATATATATATAGCCTACTAGAGGGCGCATTCACTGTCATTTGTCATTGGTACACGAGTTTCCACCGATAGACAAAAGTCATAATATAGTTTTTGAGAAAAGTCACGCATGCGTGGTTTTTTTTCCCCACGGAAGCTGTTTTTTCTACAAGTTTCCAAGTGAGTGAAACTACCTATAATAAGGATATGATAGGGTAATTCCATGCAAAATATATACTGTCTGTAGTGTAAGTCACGTTTGTAAAAAGTGATTATCACTACAACTTTTAACATTAAATGAAAAAAAATTGGAATATTTGATCTACACTTATTATAACTAAATAATGTAATGTATTTATTTAGTTTGGTTTATTTTTTAAAAAATTAAAATGCCTTTAATCTCCTCTTAAATCGTGACTTACACTACAGTTACATGGAATTGGAATACATAAGTATCTTTAAATATATATTGATTTATTGAGTGGGGGGTATTTGAAAGTCCTGTAGGTGTTACACATCCCTAGGTTTTTTTTCTAATGAATTGATGACATGATGTTATTTCAAGGGTAGTGTGTCTCTGTGTCGAGGCAGTCGTACAAAACGAACGTCCGGAATCCTATCTCAATGGGGCACATCCTTTCCCATGCATGATCATTTCGACGGAGAAATACGACGCATATGCCATACTTAATACTCATACCGTTATGCTCATGTAATCGAACTGAGGCAGGGACGTGCCAACAGGGGGGGGGGGGGTTCTTCTCCCCCTCAGCTTTAGAGGTGAGGGGGCGAACAGTATATTTCGCCCCCCCCCCCCCCCCCCCCAGAAAAAATTTTTGGGTTTCATATTATAAATTATGTTTTACATTCAAATACTATGCCTAAGAAAACTAAGTATATTTTTCTTTCAGTTGAAAAGAAATGCAAAATATGCATATATATTTTGGAATATAATGAATGAAAACTGTATGTACCAAGCAATAAGTATATATACATTTGTGATAGTGAAAAGGGCTTTACAGTCCCTTGTCTCTGGAACATTTAGAGTGTCTTACTAAATTAAATCACTTTATAATTTTTAATTTCAAAAACGGGAAAAGCAGGGACCGCCCCCTCGATGTATAATGTGAGGGGGGCGAGCTATCTATACAATTGTGATAGTGAAAAGGGCTTTACAGTCCCTTGTCTCTGGAACATTTAGAGTGTCTTACTAAATTAAATCACTTTATAATTTTTAATTTCAAAAACGGGAAACGCAGGGACCGCCCCCTCGATTCAGAATGTGAGGGGGGCGAGCTATCTATACAATTGTGATAGTGAAAAGGGCTTTACAGTCCATTGTCTCTGAAACATTTAGAGTGTCTTACTAAATTAAATCACTTTATATATTTTAATTTCAAAAACGGGAAACGCAGGGACTCCCCCTCGATATATAATGTGAGGGGGAGAGCTATATATATTGTGATAGTGAAAAGCGCTTTACAGTCCATTGTCTCTGGAACGTTTATAGTGTCACTTTATATATTTTAATTTCAAAATAGGGAAAATGCAGGGACTGCCCGCGCGCTATATAATGTGAGGAAGCGAGTTATCTATATTGTGATAGTGAAAAGCACTTTACAGTCCATTGTCTTTAGAACATTTAGAGTGAGTATTATTAACAACAAATTATTTCTGTATTTATGCTAGAAAAACATGAATCTGCCTTGTCATAAATCTTCTCTAACTATATCAACTAATGTCTCAAATATCTTATATTCTAATGACTTTTTTACTAATTTGTGAAGTTAAGATGTAAAAATTGTGCATTATGTAATATATGAATGTGTGCATTGTTTTTTTCTCACTAAAAATTAGAAGTCTAGTTTAATATTTTTCTAAGAAGAGTATTGAGACATAAAAGTTTTAAGTTTTATTGCTAATTTTTCTTTGTTAAGCTATATAAAACACACACCATTTCGTTTTTTTTTTTAAACTTTTTTCAAACAGTAAAATAGCAGTTTATAATAAATTTTATTTCGCCAAAAAAAAAAAAAAAAACTTTCAGCTGAAAGTAATTTAAACACCGCAAGACACAAGATAATCTTTGTAGTGTGATGTGTGTGAAGGAGGAGTTTCGTATAAGTTGTCGAAAAAAGCACTTTCCCAGGGAAAGGATTGTTGGGGGTCGTCACCTCCGCTTTCCAAAAATACAATCGAACTCCCATTGTCCAGCTTCTGCAAAAATTATCTCTGATTTTTATCAAAGTAGGAGATGAAACCCCGTTTTTGAGAGTTTTATGACCAAAGAAGAATGGCTGGGGGAACAGATCCTTCTTTGAAACTGGAGACAATTATTTACGACCTCCCACAGTTTGCTTTTGGAAGTATTTTCCCGAAGGCGCTTTGTACGTTTTCTCAGTACTTGCCAGATCTCAGAGGGATTTCCTGGACTGGCCAATTGGCAAAAAAATAGATAAGCCACTAAATTTATTGCTGGGTGCGTCATGAAAGTTCAATTCAATCCTTAGCCTCTGAATATTTGGAGTTGGACCGGACAGTTTAGACTTTAGCATTCGACGCTGTGTGAAATAGTATACTATTTTTGTTTGTTCTCTGTATGCATCGAGTTTTTTGTTATTTATTTGTGGCTAAAACTCCAGTTTAAAGGTAAGATACTATAATAATTTCATTTAAGGTAAAAACTTATCACAATTGAGCTATCGTAAAAATATAAATTTCGCTTTAATATGCACTATTTTTATATGTATTTATGGTTAATACGTGTTCCGTTAAAAATTGCTTAAATTTTTGATCAATTGTTTATTTCTGTTATATAAATTTAGATGTGTTGGTATTTATAAATTATTTCATATTTTACGATCAAGATAGTATACAAAAGTGTTGTAACATACAAAAAGTGTTGCAAAAAAATTACTGTTATATAATTAAAAAAAATTGTATTCGATTGATTTTAAATTGGTATGTAATTTATTCTTCGGGAAATGTCAGCATGTGCTTAGAATTATTTATACTATCCTAATTTAATAATTTTAATTTGTAGAAAAGGTAAGAAAAGGAAGCTGGTTAAAAATAATAATAATAACTGTTATATTTTTTTAAAAAAAGTTCAAAACTTACAATTTTTTAAAACTTTTAAAAAGTGTTACGTCATTAGAGTATTTTGTTTTTTCATTACATGTCGTAAGTGATGCTGTCATAAAGTTATTTAGGTTTTGCATTAAAAAGTAACACGTGAATACCGTTTCTTTTTAAATTCTGAATCCTATAATAATAGGATAAAAATGATACAGTAACCCCTTGCTATATCGCGCCTCGTTATAACGCGCATTCGGACATATCGCGCCTTGCATCATTTCTCCCAATCTTGTCAATATAATTAGTATAATATTTATCTAGTCGCTCGTTATATCGCGCATTCGGTTAGATTGCATTTTTTTTTCTTGTCTCTTGGGAAGCGCGATATAACGAGGGGTTGCTGTATTTTTGATTCTATATTTTTATTTCGTAAAAAACACTTTTGAAATATTTTTAGTCATTATGTAAATAAACCTCACGCATCTTTGTTGTATTACTTCTTGTATTAAATAAACATTTTTTTATAATTTGAGGGAAAAAAAAATCCGATTTTTACACTATACTTTTATTATCAGACGCGTGCGAAAAGTTATACTTTTTTGAAACAGTGATAAAAAAATATATTTTTCACTACGGTTAGATACATAAAAATTTATTTCTTATTAACCTAAATTTTGAAACGTAACTGTAAAAGTAACTGTACAGTTACTTTTTTTAAAGTAACTACAACTAGTTACTTTTCAAAAAAAAACTGTAACAGAGTCACTTTTAAAAAGTAACTTTCCGATCAAAGCAAATCATCTACGAAAGAAAGACGTCTTAAAAAATAGTTTCAAACAAGTATTTGGAAACAGTTGCTAAAATTTATTATTTAAAATTTTCAATTTTTTAAAAATGTTCTATTAAAAATTGGGATTCATTAAAGATTATCAGTTATAGCAAATCACAACCCCCCCCCCCCTCCCTCCCCCCCCCCCCCCCCCCCCCCCCCCCCCCCCACCCCCCCCCCCCCCCTCCCCACCCCCCCTCCCCCCCCCCCCCCCCCCCCCCCCCCATTCCCCCCCCCCGAAAAAAAAATAAAGTACGGATTACAGTAGTGGAAACCCGTGCAAACCAATACCACCTAGATTAGAAGGCCGAAGAACTAAGCAACACAACGTCACACTAGGGTCACTCGATGGACAACTCAACTCCGTTAAGTAAGGGTCCCGACTGGTTCGTCTTCATTTTGATTGGTGGAACAATTTGAGTATACAACTAAGCCCGCCTGGTATAATTTTTCTCGTGTGCCATAGGATTTGTATGGCAGCTAGTGTGTGATACATCACCCCAAGGGTTTAAAAATCCGTTTCATCACCACCGGAAAATCAAAGGAATGCACAACATTTATATGACTGAATTTTGATTTTGAAAGGTTGAAGCTAAAACTTTGCACTAAATATAATTTTTGGAACTTTATTTGTGCAAAAGTAATTCTCGCTTTTATTCGAAAGACGTTGATCAGTGGTTTTTCGTGTTGGTTTTTAACCTTTTTACGTCTTTTATCTAATATTAATCTTGTTTTTATGTGTTATTTCCGATAGAATGCGATTTTATCATATACGCAAAAAAATATCATCAAATGTAGTATCGAGGAAATATTAAGCGAGATATAACTAATAACAACTTAGTTTCTGCAGACGACTGTTGGCGAAACTTTGGCGTGCTTTCGAAACCGTTTTGGCGACGGTTTATTGTACTTGCTTGTTGTATTAAAAATTGTGCATAGCTTAATAAGTTGACCATTTTTAATAAAATGTTTAAACATCAATTATGCAAACTTATAATGCAATGTACATAGCCGTGTTTTTTTTTGTCCTTTGGAAATTGCCCAGTTGCTCTTGATGACCTGCATGCCCATGTATGAAAAAAATGCATAGTTTATTTTTCTTAAATAAAGTATTGAAACTTCGGTTGATATCATAAAAAGTTTGTTTGGTATAGTTTTTTGTAGTATGTATCGAATAAAAATATTTTAAAGATAGATTTTATGTGTGATAATATGGATGATTGAAGATGTGTTTGTGTTATGCAGTAAATCCTTAGTGTTGTAATTAAAAAAAGTTCTATATTTTTGTAATAATGAAATATAAATATATTCTTCTTTGCTACAATTGCATTTGATTTTTTTTATAATACGATGAATGAAAGAAAATATTTAAAAAAAAAAAAACAAAACTAAAACACCAAGTTACTCAGTTTGAGATTCCTTTACATTTAGTCTACTACATTCCAATATCAATCTATGTAAAATAGGGGGTTTTTGATTTCAAAAACTTTATGTTTTAAAAAAATGAAAGGTATAATTTAAATAATAAAATAAATTTAATAAATTAATTTAGATTAAAAATAATTTTTTTACCGGAAATATACATTATTTTTTCTTATAAATATTATTAATTAAGTATATAATTGTAATATAATTATTTTTTATAATGTATTTTGTATATATTTATAACAATGTTGTATAAAAATAGTTTTTAATCGGCATTTCTTTATAATTGATATTGTTGCAAGTCGTTTAAACTTTTATAATTTTTAGTTTAATATGTAATAAAAATAAACATATAGGAAGCAATCAAATGGAATTCTTAAAAAATATATATATGAACTTAGGACGAAATCTGCTTTTATTACCGCTTTTAAACTACATTTGCGATCGTACAATAAAAAATAATCAGTACAGAAGTTTAACGTATGCAATGAAGTAAGAAATAATCGCATAACTTCTCTCAATTTAAAGTTTATGGAGCAGCCAAAAAACAAAAAGTTATTTTCGTTCTAATATGGCGATGTTAATAAAAAAAAGCGAACTCAACATTCCGTAGCAACCCCGCGAGTCGAATGAGGTTACCGATTTCTCGTTTTCCCCCGTAAATTTCGGAGCCTGTCGATTTCGATTTGTTGACCAATAACGTTGTATCTTAAGATGACGTCGCATCTTGATTCATCTTATCTTAAAAATTTATTCAAATATTCGTTTTTTTTTTTTACTGCACGGGCCGTTTATAGGTCGGCTGTTATTTTGGCGATGCCCGGACGCGAACCTGGGACCTTTAGCATGCTAGGCGAATGCCTAACCCAGGACCATTTACGGAAAATGCTGCAAATGATTGAGCGTAATGATCGTGCTAGTTGGCCAATGTATGAGATTTTTTTTTTACCATTTTACAGGCTTCCTTATAACATCGATCAAATCACTTTTAGGTTAATGTCTAAATGAAATTAGAAATTAAAAACTAAGTTTATTTTTAAAAATTTAAAATTTACCAACATTTTGAGGTTTTACAGCATTTAGCATAATAACTAAAATTTAGAGCCACCAAGACCCGAGAATTTGGGGGTTCCTAGGCCCGTGTCTAACGGGAATTATGGTAATGGTACCTAGGTACTAATGTATAGTTATGGCAACTAGCACTTGCAGTCAAAAAAAAAAATTGTTTCAAAAATAGAAAAGCAAGAACAGATTTTCTTATCAGTTTTATTTCTTTTATTACACTATTTTAAATAGATATCATATTGTACTTTGAAATAGAAAGTAGTAGAGTGCTAAAAAATTATAGTGGTATTTATATAAGGCATTTTGCTTTTTTTTTTGCTGAAACTGTCTTAAAATCAAAGAACTAATGTCAAGGAAACATCTGTAGAGCATCCGGCATCCGTTATTGGGTTACTGCGTCTCTGCTTGTATTTTTTCTTTAAATAAAATAGAAGTTAGTGAGTTAAGTGTTTGGCATTAAAAAAATGTATAGTAAGGCTGCCTTATATTAATTAATTAAATTATTATTATTATTTTATTTATTCACCGTACTTTTTATTTAGTTCAATATTGCGTAAGCATAAAATAGTATTAATGAATAAATTAGAAACTAGAAAGGTATTTAATTTCGCCAAAACACCGCCTTATAATTCTTTTTTCAGAAATAGGGATAGTATTCTTGTTTTAATGCAGATGGCAGCAGCACCTGCTCAAAACATCACAGAAGGGAAGCGCTTCGTCTTTATGAGGTTTTTTTTTCACGAAGGAACTTAATAAAATAAAATTTTAATGCAAACCACTGCAATTATATTTATAATCTGTGACTTTAAAAAACCGAAAAGAATTGAAGAAAAATTAAGACCCAGAAGAATTTACAATGGCCAAAGATGAATAGTACTAAACATTACTTGGCTGTGTTGTATTGTTATCAGTTAAGAAGTTGTGTGTCAAAATTTGAAGAAATCATAATAACATTGTTTAGTGTTAACTCAAACAAAACAAATGCGAAAATAATTAAAATATTGAAATGAAATATTTTAAAGGCAATATTGTACTCCGTACGAAACGTTAAATAAACTGACAATTGTCCCTGTAACTCTTTTAGAGACTGAATTTCGACAAAATATGGAAGAAGCTACTTCACAGAACAATAGACCTAACGATTATTTAAGTCGACTAGTACCTGATGCAGAAGATGGTAAGGATTCTCTATAAACTTTCTTTAAAAAAAATATTTAAAAAAACGAATCTGTTTCTGATTGTTTCACACTAAAATAAAGAATTGCCAATTTTTTTTAAACAGTTATGATACAAATGGCCGATTTGTTCATTGGAGGGCTTGAAAATTCGTAGGGTTGCTAAAATGTCTTTGTTATTTGTAAAAATGTATAGAAAATATGACACAAGTAGTGTGTAACGCGGTCAGCCATATTTATCCCGGTAAACATCTTACATGCACTGTTGCCACATCATAGAAAACAAATATTGATCATAACAATTCTCCCACGCTTATTGAAATACTTAATTTAGAATTTAGTTAGTGTCATAGTCATTCAAATAATCTGGTCTCCTTCGCTGACGTGTTGATCGGCGAAGAAATGATGAAGTCGACGGATGTTGTCCACTAGGTAGCATTCTAGGTGGAGTCGAGTGTTGAGGCATTGTATGGGAGTGTTGTGGCAAAGTTAACCAACTGGAATGGGTAGGTTCTTCTGCATTTTCTGGTGGATTGTCAATCTTCGTTTCAGGACTGAATGTGACTGATTTCTTTGATATCTCTGTTTTTCTCAGTTGATCAATGTGCCGCTTAAATATGTGACCATCATCCAGTTCTACTTGATAATGTAACTTGCCAAATTTCTGGAGGATTGTTCCGAATTTCCATATGTATCTATTTCTTATGTAGCACCGTGCCTGCACTCTCTCTCCCACGCTTAATTGTCGAGATCCAAGGGCGTGTTCCTTGTTTGGCATGTGTTTCACTGGTCGTAAGGCATCCAGTTGAATTCGAATGTTGCGTTGTAGATACAGTTCTGCGGGAGTTTTATTATTTGCTAGGGGAGTTGCTCGGTATCGGAACAAAATTTCTCGTACTTTTGCATACATGGTCATTGGAGTATTTGACATTGCTTTGAGGCGATTTTTCAACGTTTGAACATTTCTTTCCGCCAATCCATTTGTAGCTGGATGTCCTGGAGCAATGAATTTTTGAAATATGCCATTTCTGGAACAGTAGGATTGAAATGATTCACTCACGAAAATAGTGGCATTGTCTGACACCATTGCGCGTGGATATCCATGTACGGCAAAAATATCTGCAAGCATTTCGATGGTTGAAGCAGTTGTTGGAGCATTTCGAGTAATTTTAATCTCAGCCCATCTTGATTTTGCATCCACAACTATCAGGAAGTAGTGGTCTTGGAATGGTCCTGCGTAATCGATATGTATTCTATCCCAGTTTTCTTTTGGATCATCCCAAGGATGTATTTGAGCTTTAGCTGGATTAGTCTTGATTTCAGCACAGGATTCGCATGTTCGTGAGATAACTTCAATATCTTTATCGATTCCTTTCCAATAAACATATCTCCGAGCTAGCTGTTTCATTTTCGTGATGCCAATATGAGTTCGATGTAGCTCTTCCAATACAGATTTTTGTAGACTTTTTGGTATAACCACTCTTTGGCCTTTGAATAAGATTCCATCTTCCATGACGAATTCATATGCTAGATCTTGATTGTTTTGAATCTCTTGTTTTAGTTTAGATAAATGTTCATCTGCATCAGTCTCTTTCCGTATTTCGTCAGCAGTCAATTTCACAGTTGAAATTTCATTAATAGAAATTGTGCACACTTGATTTATTTCTTTGTTGATTAACATATCTTCTGACAAATGTGTTTGAAGTATTGGAGCTCTGGAGAGGCAATCGGCTTCGACGTTTTCAACGCCTTTCTTGAAGACAACTTCATAATCAAAACCTGTCAGAAATGTAGCGTATCGAAGTAAACGACTTGAAGTCATTGGAGGTAGTTTGGAACTAGGGTGGAAGATTCTTGTTAACGGACGATTGTCTGTTGCTAGTTTGAAATGTCTTCCATAGAGGTAGTTGAAGAAGTGGCTAACAGAAAATACAATGGCAAGGGCTTCACGATCAAGCTGGGAGTAATTTTGCTCTGCTTGACTCAATGATCTCGAAGCAAATGCTATTGGTCTTTCCTCGTCTCCCTCAATGTGTGAGAGAACACCTGCTAAGCCTACTGGACTAGCATCACACGTAAGTATGATGGGCTTTGTCGGATCATAAGGAGTAAGAGTTTTATCACTCCCTATTTCCATTTTCAGTTTGATGAAAGAAGCTTCACATTGAGCTGTCCATCGAAATTTTGTGTTCTTTCGTAGAAGTTGTCGTAGAGGATAAGTATTTGTAGAATTACTTGGAAGAAAACGGGAGTAGTAAGTTACCATCCCTAGAAATCTGCGTACTTCTTCCGTACTGGTTGGGCGTGGCATTTGCATAATAGCTTTAACTTTTTCAGGAGATTTTGATATCTTGTTGAATTCTATAACATGCCCTAAATATTCTATTCTTTCTTGTAAGTATGAACATTTGTTTTTGTTCAAATGAAGATTGTATTTCTTCAACCTTTGTAAGCATAGTTGAAGGTTTTTCAGGCATTCTTCTTTGGTTGTTCCATGAACAACTATGTCGTCGAAGTATGACAGAGTTTTTGGCAATCCCTGAAGAATTTGATCTAGGACACGATTAAATTCACTAGGAGCTGTTTTGATGCCAAAAGATAACCTGTTCATATGGTATGTTCCCCGATGAGTTGAAATTGTTTGAATAACGCTGCTTGCTTCATCTACTTGAACATGCAGATAAGCTTTATACAAATCCAGGGTACAAAAATATCTGGAGTTTCTAAGACAATTTAAGATATCATCTATTCTTCGAATTGGGTAATTGGCATTTACCAGTCGCTCGTTGACACTAATCTTGTAATCAACACAGATTCTCACATTACCATCTGGTTTAGGAACGATTACCATCGGTGATCCCCAATCGCTTGTTTCTATCCTGGAAATTATCCCTTGTTCTTCAAGTGTATCCAGTTCTTTGTTAACTTTATCTCGAAAAGCATAAGGAACATCTCTTTCTTTGTGAAATACGGGTTTGGCATTTTCTCTAAGTTGTAATGATACTTTAAGTCCTGGAATGCAACCAATTTTCTGTTCAAAAATATCTGGATAGGTTGATATAATATCTTCAATATTATTTATGCATTTCACTTGTAGCTTGTTTGTACTTTGAATTTTCTCGTGGTCGATTTCTTCCAGATTAATTTGTAAATGTCGAATCCAAACACGTCCAATTAGAGCATTATATTCATCTGGAACTATATAAAGTTCTTCTTTTGAAGTTTTATCATTATAACTGACATTTACTATCACTTTACCATCTGGCTTGAAAATATTTCCTGTATATGATCGAAAAGCAACATCAGAGTCTTGAATTCTATTTGAAATTTTGAGCTTTGCAAATTTATCACGGGGCATGAAAGTGTATCCTGAGCCTGAATCTACTTCAAATTTTCCTTCATGGCCTTCAATATTAACGACAACATAATATTTTTCATCATCTTGTATGCTTTTACTTTGATAGATATCAACTATTCTGTTGACGCCAGTGAAGTTAAAGGTTTCTTCTTCACCATCATTGATATAATTTGTTGGTTGAAACTCTTCATTCTGTTTTTCTTTTTCTTGAAGTCGAAATTTTAGACAAACTTTCTTTAAGTGTCCAGTTTTTCTACAAAAGTCACAATGGAGCTTATTTCTGTCACATCGACAATTTTTGGCAGTGTGGTTGTTTTTCCCACATCGTAAACACGTATCTTTTAGTCCAAGTTCCTCAAAATTTATTCTAGATTGCGAGGTTGAACGGTTTCTATTCTGTCTCACTTGAAAATTTCGTTGGACTGTACTGATGACTTGACTTGGCGCGATTTTGGCAGCTCACGATTCGTACTTCTGCTTCTTGAAACTTTGTATACATTTTCATTGTATTCCTTAATAGTTGTACTCCTTGAAATTTCTGTGCAATCAAATTTTGAAGCTTCCAGTGCTATTGCCTTATTAGATATTTCATCGAATGTCAGAACTTCAGATTGTAAAAGCTGTTCACGTATTGAATTTTCACGTATACCACGTACAAACTGTGCCCGTAAAAATATATCGGCAATTGAAACTTTGCATTCACATGGCGAAATAAACTCACAGTCTATAATGTCGCGTCTAAGTTCAGCAATGTAGTCAGGAATGTTTTGATTTACTCCTTGATATTTCAACAAAAATTTATTTTGCGAAACAAGAACGTTCTTTTTTGGCGAAAGATGAGTTTCAAATGCAGTCATTATTTCATCGTACGTCAGTTCGGTTGGCTTTTTAGGCGAAACCAGAGCAGATAACATGTTGTAATTAGTTGCACCTATAGAATTCAAAAGGATTTTTGCACTTAAATCCTTGTCTTCGATAAGTTGTTTCATATCCAAAAAGTTTTCAAACCGTTGGCGATAGAATTTAAAAGGTTCCGTTTTAGAGTTGAAAGAGTCAAAATTTTGAATTAAGTTTGTACTTTGTTTATCGCTCGTACCGCTTATTACGTTTTGGTTCACTGCAGAATCATCTTTCTTTGTTGTCAACAGTTCCTTAAACACAGTCATAAATTCTTTGAACTGTTCGGTATCCATGGTGACTGTTTGCACAATGTAGGATTCGAAACTAGTTTTTGTCAGCAAGTATTGAAATTAACATCACTTACGTTCTTGAGAAAACAGTTTTTGAAAACAATAGTAAATATTTTTTTTTTCTTCGTCGCCAATTATAAAATGTCTTTGTTATTTGTAAAAATGTATAGAAAATATGACACAAGTAGTGTGTAACGCGGTCAGCCATATTTATCCCGGTAAACATCTTACATGCACTGTTGCCACATCATAGAAAACAAATATTGATCATAACAGTTGCAATCTTCAATTTCGGTGCAGCTATGAAATAACGGCCGGTCTGTTCATTGGCGAGCTTGAAGATTTGATGAAGGGGTGCGGTCAATTCCTAGTTTCGGTGTACGGCGACTTTTTATTTCTCGCCAAACTTGTTGGCAATAAAACATCGCGTGATTGGACGACGCTACTCGGAAACCGCGAAGTCAAACAACTGTAAATCACGTGACGGTGTTCTGGAACAGTTGTTTAGGGAAAAATGGCCGCCATATTCAAATACGTTACACCACATGTGACAACAAAAATTATCAAATGTAACGTTAACTTCAGCCACTTAACATCGATAATAGCATGCAAAATGCAGAAAATTTGCTTTTTTTTAAAAATAAGTTATCGCCGATTGCTAAAACATTCAAATACATTATTTCAAAAATAAATACCTATAATTACTACAGCGAATTTTCCAGTACACAACAAACGCGCGGCATAAATGCAATAAAATCCAATGGGATGGAATCCGTCACCTTTTCCGTTGTTAATAAATGATTTAAATTAAATAAATTATACATTTCGCATTTAAGAGCAATAATTGAGAAAATTAAAATAAAATGCAGATGATTTAAGAATTTAAAACGATAAAAATCGAGTAGCGTCATCCGAAAAACACCAACCGGACCGGAAATGGTCGTTCACAACTGAACGAATCCCAAGAAAAAAAATCAAAAGTGACTCATCACATTCCGAACCCCCCTTCTTCCCCGTCAGGTTTTAGGGTTGCCACACACATCGCGGGAGGAATATCGTTGCATGGTTGCCGGATTGGAATTATTTATCGCCTATTTTTTGTCGCCAAAATTCCGAAAAAGTCGCCGTACACCGAAACTAGGATTTAACCAGGGGGTGCAATAACCTATGGAGTAGCATGTAATATGCAGTGAAATGTTTACCGCATTTGGGCAGTTTCGTTGCTTGGCAACGTAAAGCAAGTCGCCTAATCAAAACCGGCCATTATGTCCTAGCTGTTCCTCGATTTGCTATTTGCACAAAATATTAATTGGTTGTCACTGCCATCCGAATCTAGATCATAAGATATGTTTCTGTTATTAACTTAACATTTAATCATCAGCAGTATCACCTTTAAATCAAACCAATAAAATTTAAGAATAATTTTTTTCGTTTTTTTTTCACTAAAAATGTATTAAAAAGAGTGGCAATGGTAACATAAAACATCTAAATTTCAGCGCTTTGCTGCCAAATAATTCTTCAATACTGAGATAAAATCCTAATTTATTGAATGTCAACAATTTAATGAAACTTTTCAATGAGTGATCGATAACTTTTGGCTACCTTATTGTATGAAAGGAATGGAAACCGGAGTTAATAATGTTACTGATAAATCTTACCTTGGGCAATAGCAACATACATAAATTTTGGGATTTTCAAGGTGTCAGCCAGCTTGAATAGTCACTCAATGCCGTCTTTACCATAAGGGCACACGGGGCCCGTGCCCAGGGCCCCCATTCTCAGGGGGCCCCGAAGGACCGACAGTTTCTTTCACACATTTATTCTCAAAACATTTTTGTCGTACACATCCCACGTTTTTCACAAATCATTAATCTTATCAGAATGTATTTACAAGGCATATACTGCTCCATTATATCGCTGCGCCTATTCTTACTGTACTAATTAATAACATTGCCCGATCTGTCCCACGTTGACCAACTGACTTTCATAGTTAGATACATAAAAACCATAGCAAAGCAATCAGCAGATTTAAATACCTCAACCATACATAACCTAATAAAATTAGATAAATTCGAAGAAACCTTTCCAAACGTAGAAATTGCTACAAGAATATTGCCTAATGGTTACCAATTGTAGTGGAGAGCGGTCATTTTCGCAGCTTAAGAGAATAAAAATTAATTGCGAATAACAGTGTTACAGGAACGGCTGAGTGTCAATATGTGCATAGAAAGTGATAACCTCAAAAAAAAAAATTGACTTTGACGATATAATAAAAGATTTTGCTCAACAAAACCGAAAAAAAAAAACGTTATCGTAATTGTAAAACCAGCAGTATTTTTCATCAATGACATATTATATCATACTGTATTTGATTAACTATAATAAATGGTCATACTCGGTAAATTTTTTTTTATTATAATTTGCTTTTTTTACATTCTAAAAGGGCCTCAAATTCTTGTGTGCCCAAGGGCCCCAGCCTAGTTTAAGACGGCCCTGTAGTCACTGTAATGCTAAGAAGGATTAAATTTAGTATACATTTTATTTTTCCAACTAACTGCCTTCTACTTTAATATTAAAATTCAAAATTTTTGAAATAAATAATTTTCATGATAGTTTTAATTTAGATTTTGTCAAATCACCAGAAAAGCGGAACTCATCCAATTTCGACCTTATTTTATAGCTATTACATTTATTTACATTACTACATTTAGGTTAAACAAAAGTGTTTAGTCTTGATTTGTTTTTTAAAGATATACCTTTGGTTGTCTAACTCCCCGGCACTACAGTCCAATGCTGGACCATGGTCCCTCTTACAATACAACTCCAAAGCTACCTGTCTTTGGTCTTCGCTTTCCAGTTCTTAATTTTCATGTCTTTTAGATGTTTAGATCTCTTTCCACATCATCTAGATCCATCTTTTTCTCTGTCATCCTCTTCTTCTATCTCCACCTTAGGTTGTCGGACATTATAAATTTTTAAGGACACTCTACTATCCACTACATTTGTTTAAAGTCTTCAATTTTGTTAGGTTGGGGAATTTTAACAAACAAAAAAAGGCTATATTTTGAAACTTAACCCTCTGAAAGATATGCAAATTGACCGAAATGTGAACTTGCTTTCATTGCAGGACATTAAAATTTGAATAAATTATTATATTCCTGTAGCCAATGATTACAAATGAATTTTCCATACTTCAAATTTTAAACTTTAATAAAGTTAAACAGTGTATAAATTTGTACCACATATATTGTTGCTGAGTAACCTGACTGTCAAGTAAAGGGTTTATATGTCTGTGTCCTAGAGTTGACCCCCCTTAAGTTTCAAAGTGAATAAATAAAGACTAATTTTGTGATTCATATTTACTTCAGGAACTGAATTTCATGATCTGTGGGATACCAGTGAGCAGTTATTCCTTGCATCTTCTGTTCTCAGGACTGATAGAAACTGGTAAGTAATTAATTTTTTGAAGAAAAAGTTAAAAGGTTGTCTGTGACTAAGGACACTGTGTTTTACTGTTTTTGTTACTTCACAGGATGTCTGTGTCAAGAGCAATTAAACCTTTTGGCGAGCTAACTCGGCCCACGGATTGGTATACCCCAAAAGTAAGTTATTGTATTTTCAAAACAATTGTCTTTTAAACACTAAACTGAACCAGGGGAAGAACATGTTATTTTAATGAATAATGGCAAGTTTTTAAGATTATAGGATTTTAAGAAATTGAATGACCTAGATTTGTATTTTGAAGTTTTAAATATTAACTTATTTTTTTATTTAAATAACCAAACAGAAGAGATCTTTAAAAAAAATTATTGGGTTTCTAAATCAAACCAACTGGTAAGGGGAGCTCAGTCGTTTAGGCACTGGCCTTGCATGCAAAAGGTCCCTGGTTCGGGTCATCGCCAAAATAACTGCCGACCTGTAAGCGGCCTGTGCAGCCAAAAATGTCCAACGAATAATACCCCGTGTAAAGGAGTGCACATTAAATGTCCTTCAAAGTCCTAATGCTGAGTATCATGTCGCCCTTAATGGTTGCGTTGGGTGACTACTCGTCACTTGACTGTGGTTCTAAAATACTTCGCCAATAGCCCTTGTGTAGCTCTTGTGCAAGTATAATTCAAACCTAACCTAAATCAAACCAAACTTTTTTACTGTTATGCTTATGATGATTTATGTTATTAATTATATTTACCTCTTTTTTTTAATATAGAACTGTGCATTTCAATATAATAAGCTGTTGAGTGAAATTGAAGATGATTCAAAGTAAGTGTTATGTTAACAGTTGAATTCTATTTCAACTCTTGTTCTAAAAACTATGTACATTAAATCATTTTTTTTCTTTGATCAGGAAAAAGACTGTGCCTCGGACGGAAAGAGAGACGTCTGAAGTCAGGCTTGTCAAGAATATCACGGAAAAACGGTTAAATGAACTTTCATGGTTAAGCAAACAGACGCAGAGCTCAGCCAAGTAATTATGATAAAGCTTGTTTAACTGATTAATCAAATATTCTTTTCAAATTTTTTTTAATTCGTTTTGTAAACCAACTAAGGAAACCAGACTTATGAACTTGCACCGCACCTGACTGTAGGGTTTTCGCACATACATTTTTTCAATTTATAATTTTACTAAATTTTTGATTTAAGTATGGAGGTGTAATTTATAATCATCTGCTACAGAAATGTAATTTTAAAAATGTGAGCAAATTAAGCTATTAGTTAGGATTTAAATTTTAAACTCATCCTGTTAATGCATCAGCCAATTTATTTAACACCCTGTGAGTTAAGTAATTGATAATAAGATTTGGATTAATATTGTCTCTAAAGATATAATGTATGCATAAAATGTATCTTATTCTGTATTTATGGATGGATTTACTATAAATGTTTATTTTTTAGTACTGTTCGGAGCTACGTAGAAATGATTCAAAATAATGAATTTGATGATGATGAATTAGATGAGCTAATAAATAAAATGGAAGAGTATGTTACTTATTTTTTGCAATTGTTTATCCTTTATTTATGAATTTTAGATTTTAGTTTATAAGTTAATAAACAATGAACACTTTATTAAGTATTTAGTTTGTAGTTTTAGGAAATTAATCATTTTTAACTTTACTTGATATTTTTAAATTGAAGTTTCTATCTAAATTATGTAGCACTAGGTAAATATACTTCTCTGTGTAGAACAAGCATAAAAAAAATTTCCCATAAAATAATGTACTAACCTGAATATGTTGCTTTTTTAAAGAAATTCTTCTATCCCTTCTATTATTAAAAAAAATAAACTCGAATTTAATTTTTGATCCATTCATGATGTTTATAATTAGAAATATATATATAAATATTTTAATAAAACAACTTAACTAATTATATTGTTTTATTTTTTCCCTTTTTAAGATTTGATAAAACTGAAATAGAATACTACAATCAATACCTGGGCAAAAGAAACAAATTAATAGAAGCCAAGAAATTGAACACGGGTAAAATCAAAGGCAAGGCCAAGACCAAAGTAATTGAAACAAAGAAGAAAATGCCAAATTTTCCTGACCTTTCGGATTCTTCTTCAAGGCAGTCACCAATGAAAGAGATTCGTATTAAAAAAGAGGTATGCATCGTTACAAACCTATTCTTTTTACACTGTTCCTACATATCTTAACCATTAAGGTTCAACAGTTTGAACTAAGCGAGTTTTTTTTCTAACTTTCTATTTTTAATTCTGAAGTTATTTTGTTTTGTCATATTTAATGATTATTTTGATGCTTGAAACTACAAAACCTACTGAAACTACAAGCTCAATCTAACTATAGCTAAACTGTATGCTCAAAACCTACCATGGTGTAGGCAGAGTTCATTCTAGAATTAAAAAAGGGCAGGGTGCTTTAAATATAAAAAGGGCACTTGCAAAAAGTTTAGGGCATCTGAAATGGGATAAAATAGTTTTTTCGGATTTTTAGAAAATAGAAAATGCACTAGCATACCAAATTAAATATTTGTTAGTTTTCTACTCCATCATTTTATGAAACATCTTTTCTAGTAAGTAAAGGAACATAATGAGGCACTTATGCCTAACAACGAGCCAGAACTGCAAACAGATCTCCTTGAGCGAAGTGGTGAAAATCATTAATGCTACTAATCAAATAAACATGGATTTTATTTGCATTCAGCTCTAGCATTTAAAATTAAAAGCATGGTTCTTACACTTTTTCCGAATTTGGCAGAACTCCAATTATTCAAATAGGTGCTGACTATAAGAATACCAGAAAAATTAAACTTGGCCTACCTGTTACAGTTCCTCTTTATTCAATGTCAAGTCTAGTAATTTTTTTTGTACCCAACCAAAAATATTACTAAGCATGACATCCAACAGAGACAAACAAAAAAATAGGCCGAGTTTGTTATAGATCCCATAAAAAATTTAGTACACTTTTTCCAATATTCTAATATAAGTTGAAAGAAAAAAAACTATTATTAAAAGATACAACTCAAACTGAAACAAAAGCTATAACCCAAACAACATCATAATTTGGATTTGGTTAAACCGAAAATAAAACTTCATTATCTCACAGCCCAACAATACATTGAGTAATTGATTACAATATATCTTTTCTCCAATTAACTCAAATTATCCAAATTTCCAATTATATGAACGTGGTTAGGTTCCAATTCCAATTGCTTAGATAATTGGAGTTCTACTGCATACTATTCAAGAATTTTTTCCAGAAAAATTCAAGAACTAGTAATTACAAACAAAAATTTATTTAATTTATATATAGCGTGTATAAGCCAACACTCTATAAAAAAAAAAACTAAAACCAATCTGAAACCCCAGTATAGGACAAAATAAATAAAAAGAGCCCAAGTTTCAAAAGTAAAAAAAAAAATAACATTTCAGCTGCTCTTGTGATCACAAGGTCACGACTCAAAACGATAGATTAGAAGAAAAGATTCTGGTTGGTCCAATGAGTCCTGTACCAGAGCTACAAAAGTATTGCGACACTCTTCCCGATCACGCAAACGCATCAAAGCCAGCGAACTGTCAATCATTGAGTATAGGCAATGTGACGTCATCAGTAGATTTCTAAAAAATTACTAGGCCGCAAAATAATCAAATCAGGAAGCATGAACTGCATATTTTTGGTCCGGATGAAGATGATCCCTTTTCAATGGGGGATTGCACCTGTTGGTCGATATTTGAAGACATCTTATTGTAATACAATCCTAATTCATCCTTTAAATTTTAATTAAAATTTTTACTTTTATTATTAAAATCTATTATTTAAACTTGTTATTTATCAAAATTTAAGTTTAGTTTTCATCGATATAGACCGTGAATGAAGGAAAGAATTTTTTTAGGTTGGGGGGTGTTGTGGAAACCCCTTGTCACCAGCGTGTAAAATACTTTTTTTTTGTGTGTATAGCAGTTTTGCTACACCAAAGTATTTGTGTGTAGCAATTTTTAATTAATGCATAGCACTTTTGAAAAACTTTAAGTAAGGATCCAAAAGTCGCGAAACTACGGTGATCCGAAAGTCGCGGAACTCCGGGGATCCGAAAGTCGCGGAACTTCAGGGATCCGAAAATCGCGAAACTTCGAGGATCCGAAAGTCACGGAACTACGGCGATCCGAAAGTCATGAAACTCCGGGGGTACAAATGTCACGGAACTCCGGGGATACGAAAATCGGGAAAATACGACGGGGATCCGAAAATCGCGAAACTTCGGGGATTCGAAAGTTGCGGAACTCCGGGATCCGAAAGTTGCGGAACTACGTTGATCCGAAAGTCGCTGAACTCCGGGGATCCGAAAGTGGAAGAACTCCGGGGATTCAAATGCCACGGAACTCCGGGGATCCGAAAGTCGTGGAACTCGGGATCCGAAAGTTGGGAAACTACGGCAATCCGAAAGTTGCGAAACCACGGGCGACTTCCGGATCGCCGTAGTTCTAAAACAATTCAGCTTTGTATCGCAACTAAATGCGATACAAAGCTAAATCGCTCAAGTTTTCACTTCGGTGTCGCGTTTCGTGATGCGATACCGCTTATTTTACACGCTGCTTGTCACGGCATTATTTTTGCTCAAAATTCTCGATCGTCATCTAATTCTAAAATCGATTTTCTTAGGTATTTTTTAATAATTAAGTTTAGAAAAACGGGTTTAAAAGTATAATATAACATAACCTGGGTTAAATATTTGAAAAAGAAAGTTGGATAAGAGTAATTTTTGAAAAACTCGGGAAAATGCGGACATTTTTAAAAGAAAATCGGCAACGAGGGCAGGATTTATTTTGTAAAAAAGGGCAAAGAGGGCGGGATTTATTTCGTAAAAAAGGGCATTTAGGGCGGGATTTATATTAAAAAAAGGCGGGCAGGGCGCCGCTCCCCGTGAAAAACGCCTAGAATGATCTCTGGTGTAGGTGTATTTTTTAGTCAATACTTTAAAATTCAAAATATGTCAAAAACTTAATAGTTATATGCATAATTTTTCATCTATTGATAGTATTTTTAAAAAAAATCTGGTCATAATTACCACAACTGACCTCCCATCCCTTTCTAATAAGCTTCTCACTTCAGGTTAATATAGTGTGCTGAATAAAAACTACATAATTTATTTTAAATAATATGAAATAGCCCCCCCCCCCCCCAAAAAAAAAAAAACCAGTTTGAACCAATAGACCATTTGTTATTTTTATATTAAAAAATAATGTGTTCAAGTTTGCAGTAGTTCTTATAATTGACTTAGAAATTCCTTCAGCTCATAATTTTTCTTATCACTGATTGCTCCTGAACTTTAAAAAAAAATATATAACACTAAATTTAAGACATTTAAGCAGGCAAATTCTTCACAGTATGTTTTGGTTAGACTTTATTTACTCTAAAAAATGCTTTTGTAGCTTCAACTTTCCAAATTACTCAAACGAATTCAACCCTTAAGAGGAAGAGGGATAAGCAAATTCGCATAAACATGCTAGTTCTGCATGAGATTTCAATTAAACTTTATAACTAGAAATTTTCTCAATTTTTTTAGAAAAACATGTTTCTGTATTAAATGGTTATTAATAGCTCCTCCATGCTTTATATTTTAAAATTTAATAGCATTAATAAATTTTTAAAAACTGTGTGCTGACAGTTAGGTAACGAGTTTATACATGTGCATCCATCACAGGGTTATATGGGCTCCTTTCGGCCTAAAATATTAAGTGTTTAGTTTGCCATATTAAATGTTATTCCTACAAATCGCCAGGGCTTTGGAGCCCAGACAGTTAGTCACTCGCCCAGCATGCGAAAGGTCCCATGTTTCAGGTCCCAGGCATCGCCAAAATAACTGCCGACCTATAAACGGCCCTTGCAGCCAAAAATTTCTGACAAATAATACCATGTGTAGAGGAAGTGCACGTTAAATATCCTTCAAAGTCCTAACGTTGGTTGCGTATGATGTCGCCCTTAACGGTTGCGTTGGGTGCCTATTCAGGTGTCGGCTCGTCACTTGATTGTGGTTCTAAAATACGACTCCCGTTGCCAATAGCCCTTGTGTAGCACTAGTGCGACAATAATTCAAACCTAACCTGCAAATGCTCTGTTTGTTGCTTAGCCTGTCGAAGACGCCAAACCCATGAAAACAGAAAGCTTAACTCCGCTAACCCTAAACGCACTTCTCGACACCAAAGTCACCACTGCTTCTGAGTCCCCTCTGCTGACTTCGCTTCTCCGCAGCATTTCATCCCCACAAACTCCGCTGTCCACTGTCTGTTCCCCCTCCAAAGAGGTATGTCTTGCTTTTTTTTTTGTAATTGCGTTGGCAGTTTGAAGAAGGAAAAGTTTCCCCTTTGGAAAGTCATAGGGCTTATTCCCTTCTTCCAACTGCTAGTTTAGTTTTTGTCTGCTTTAGCTTGTGTTGTGTTATGTTGCCTTTGAAGATCTTATGTTTGTTGGTTGCTCTTTTTGCATGTCATTAATGTATTAAGTGTTTGTATATAATAAATGTGTTAAAAGTGAATATAATTAGTGCTATTATTTCATATGAGCTAATTGGTTACAGAAGTTTTTATTCTACTATTTGCATAAGTTTTTATAGAAATGTCTCCATAGTATAACAAATAAAAGTCATATTTTGTAGAAATATTTTCTTAATGCATTTCATCGGAAAAAGTTACTCACATTTGAATTTTTATTATGTTTGCATCTGTTTAGTTTTAAATAAAAAAAACCCTTTAAAACAAATGAAAGTACAATAAAATAATTCATTGCATTCATTAATGTTTATCTTGGTAGAAAAGCATCATTAAAATTTATTTGTAAGCAGTAAATTGTATGAATACCAGTAACTAAGTATTAAAAATACCATTTTACAGGGTTAGTAAAGTATACTAAACTGTACCATCTGGTAGTTGTTAAAATGGTCCCTTAGTATTAGAAACTGGTTAATTGTTTAATTAATTTTATTTATTTGTATTAAGAATAATTTTATTGCTGGTATTTTTTTTTGTATTTATTTATTTATTGTAATGTGTTTAGATAATCTTTATTATTATTTTTGTTTAAGGAGCTCTTTAGTAGTTTTAAATAAATATTAAATAAAAAAATATATCAACTGGGATTAAACACATTTTTTGTTTAATAATTAATTGTTCCAAATTTCACTGTCAATTTGCTTACTAATTAACTTTCCTTAATGTATAAATTTCCTTTTATCATATTCTACTTCAAATATACTGTAAACTCCCGATTATCTGCGGAATTGGGTGTTGTGGCTTCTGCTGATAAGCGAATTCGCAGAAAATCTGCAAAAATGAAAAAAATGCCTATAAACAAAATTTCTTCTTTGTTTTATTAAAGTAAATTACAGTATATAGCATGTACAAATTTACTGACCTCAAAATGTCTATTACTGTCATTTATCCTACGCCATAGTGCAAGCAAATTTGATTTTTAGAGGATCCGTTTTCCATCTTTTTAATGAGTTGTAGTTCGTCTTGAATTGTCAAGACAACTTTTTTTTAGTTCCTCACGCATTTTGCTAGTGTCAAAATCACTTAAAGGAATTCAATTAAAACAGCGGGCAGTTTATTTTACAAGAAACGCTTTTTGACAAAAACCTGTTCGTGATGTACACCAGGTTTCCTATAGTCATTCTTATTTTAATGCATTTGTTGTTCTTGCTAAATGTATTCATCGTTCTTTGAATGTGTTCGTCATTCTATAAAGGAATTTGTTGTTCTTGGAATGCATTCTTCCATAAAGTTTCGAAACAAATAAAATTCTTTTATCGCGTTTTTTTTTCTTGATTTGAATTGAAAAATAGGAGGGGGGAAAGGAGTTAAAGTGGCCCGCGGATAATTGGGAGTTTACTGTATTTTTGTTTTCTATAGTTTGTATTGTCATCGAATTAGCTTAACTAACTAAGAGGGTATCTTGGGCTGCCTTGCTTTTGCATGTCACACTTTGTCATTTTCTCAAGCTTCGTCTAACTGCTCTGCTAAGCTCTCTTTTTATTCCCCCCTCACCCCCGTTGTTTTGAAAGGTTAAGGCCGAGAGCCAATCCGCCCCAACCGAGAGCTTCCCAAAAATCGGCGTCTTTCTCTCCCCAACAAAGCTTTCAGGTGCACCAGCCGTCTCTCCACTGCTAACGTCTCTGCTCAAATCTGCTGCCCTTCCTTTGCCTAACACTAACTTGGCTTCTAAAGAGGTACAGCTTTCTTTGCATATCGTTTTGGACCCTTAAAGTAAGGACTTCCTTGTTACAGTAGATTTCAATTGGGTTGTTTCACGTTGTGGATGTCAACAGTTCCTGCTAGGGATGCACCGAATACCAAATTTGGCCGAATAACGAATATTCTGCCTACCTAAACCAATTATTATTATTTGTTAGAACTAAGAAAATTGTATTTATTATTCATCAATTCCAATTCAGCATAAACATATAAGTACAAAATCACACAATTTTAATACGATATAATTATTAAATAAATTTTTAATTAAAACAACATACTTTAAAGTAGAACTTGTTTGTTATTAAAACAAACCTTTTATACCAAAACCGACCTTAAGTTTGCAGCATACAAATGTTCTACGAGAAAAAGGGTAAATAGTTCTCATTTTTGAGTGCGAGAATCGAATACAAAAAGGTATTCCGCATTCAATAAACAAATTTATTTGTTATTTCAAGACATAAATTTACTATTTTTATTAGTTTAGCTTCAGTTAGAGTGTTATTTTAATAATTTTTTTCCTTCGATTTTGACGTAACAGGGCGCACGAATATCAGGGTCGAAGGCGCAGCCAATGAGAGTACGCGAAATTGCGGCGCCAGCCGGGTTGTTTACGCAGATTCCTACGCCTAGTACATTTCTCTGCTGCAAACTTAAGCTCGGTTTTGGTATAGAAAGTGTAACTTAGTAAAATCACAACACAAAAGCATAAAAAAAATCTGAAGCAGAATAAAAATGATTAAAAAATTAAAACCATGTCTTACACTATTATTATACATTTACAATATTAATATTTTTAAATATTTTAGTGAAAAAATTACATCTGTGATATAAATAGTAATTATTGTTTTTTAAAGCCCACTCACTGCAACTGTTTCCTTAAAGATACATGTTTATGTAACACACTTGAGGAAAGCTTGATTTAACATTATAAATTACAAAAACTTAAGAACTTGAGTCCATCTAAATAAAAAAAAAGTCCTGTTTGGGAATTTTTTGACATTTTACAAGTTAATAAAATGAATAAATTTGAAAAAAAAAAGTAAAATTTCACTATTCGGCCGAATAGTAAAGCTATTTGGCTAAAGTGGCTGATTACCGAATAGCAATCAAATATTTGGTGCATCCCTAGTTCCACCTTTCTTGTTATAATTTTTTGTCTGGAATTACTTTTCTTTTGGTATTCGTGAAAGTGAGTTTTCTAAAAATAACGTGTTCAGTCAAACCCTTCTATAATGAACCTGGGATATAGTGAACCCTCGCTTATAGTGAACGTTTTTAGTGGTCCCTTCTGAACTCCCATTCAACTCATTGCTTTTTGATGTGGATATAGTGAAACACTTAGAAAATGAGAATTTGCCATAGTGAACCAAAATTGCTCTTTTCTAATATTTTTTTTCTTTGTATCTCGGTATTTTTAGTTATCAAAGCCTGTCAATCAGATCCATCAGAAGTCGGCAATTATTTTGGAATAATTTTGAAAATTAATCAATTTAAGTGTAAAAATTATTATTTTTAATCCTTTTTAAATTTGATTTATTTATTCAATATATTCAAGATGTGCAAAACCATTTTTATAACTTTCCTTTAGAAGCCTTATATCATATAAGAAAAATTTCAGCAAAATTGGCTATGGATATTGTGAACCAATTGGCATGGGATATTGTGAACCAAGTGTTGGTTTGGTTAAGGGTTCACTATAGCGGGGTTCGACTTTATTTGCTCCTAGTTGCTCCTAATTTTCTTTGTCCAATTTCTAACACTGGCAGTGACTATAGTTGAACCCAGTCTTTCTGGATGGAATCTAAAAGAAGACTAACCCTTTATCTACTGGCCTATTTCCTTTGGAGATTTCTTCAAATTAAATGACAAATAAATTAGTTAAAGGGTATGAGTGTTCTAGTTTCCCCCTGATTCAGATATAGAAACCATAAAAAACCATATCCCATTAATTGGAATCTACTGTAACTATTGGCTAAAAAATTATCTATGTTTCAAGATTAATTTTACTGGCAATATTACATTTTTCTACAGTTATTAAGATATTACAAATCGTCATTGCACTTAACATTTAAGTTTTTAAAGAAATATAGTTGTTCTAGTTAATTATAAACTTGTTAACTATGTTTGAATGTCTTGCGTGGATGTGAGAGTACAAGAGTATGTTATCTTATAATCTTAGCACTCTGACTACTAACCGGTTGTGTTTAAAATTGAAAAAGCAACTTAAGCTATACCTTGTCTACCAAAATGCAAGTCTCAAAAGCATTTTCCTCCCCCATCAACGCATGCGGTTTTCTTCGAAACGGCGAGGGTGTGTTTTTCTCCCACCCTACTTGGGTTTGAACTGTTCAGATTATTAACCTCACAACAGAAACTTAAATAGGTTAGGTTTAGAAAAGCGATGCTCCCCCAGTTTCCTAGATAACCAAAACCAAACGAAGGAATGGGGAAGAAATAAATGCATTCAAGGCTTGCATTCTGGATAGACAAGGTATAGGCATACACGAAAGGAAAGGACAGGACACAAAAATATTTTCTAAACTTCACTACTCTTCCTCCCAGATGTTACTAAAAGTATTCTTACCCATCAATGATTGCTTTTTTGGCCACACAAAACCAATCAATAACAAGTAAAAATGCTTCTGACATCATAAAGGAGGAAAGGCATGTTGTTGAAGACAAGAGGCTCACATGCCCTGTTTCTCCATTTATGCCTAGCTTGACTTTTAAAAAAAATTCACATGGATACTAAAAAAAAACTATCTTTGACCCTTTGGAGATAAGCAACTGACATGTTTATATGTTGTTTGTATCACTCAGACGGATGATATATTTCAAACGAATTTAGTTAATATCGTTTTCTAAAAAAATTTATAAATTAAGTTACTTACTACCAAACATGATAATCATTTGAAGTTTGTTCCAAAGTCGGACACAATGGACGAATTTAGGTCTGAAGCTTCTCCGAGATCTTCAGTTCCACCCTCTCCCCGTTCCGCAACTGCTTCTTCCCCAATGCTGAACTCATTGCTGAAGAACTCCCCATCGTCCACAACGCCAATACAGTTGTCGCCAGTCAAAGAGGCAAGTTTACGAAACTAAGCAAAAAATGCATTTTTTTATTTGAAGAGTAAAGGAGAAAACCAACTTCATTGCATTGGAATCTTCCCGTATTCTGGTGTGCTTGGCGGACATTGGCACAGGAAACCGGTTTCTCTCTCCTTTCTTCTTTCGCGGTACAATCGTGTGACTCTTGATCTCTGGCATGAATCAGGGGCTATGCAAGAGAATAACAAAAGGAGTAACTGGTTTCCTTACACCAGTTTAGCTGCTATTGTTGCTAAAAATAGATTCCTATGCAATAAAGTTTTTTCCCTGGACTCGTCATTTATGTAGGGGAAGTTGAGCACCTCTCCTTTCACTGCTTGTGTCTATGGAACAGAATCACAGTCACACTTTTGCTTTATGCCTACGGAAGTCTAGAGAATTTTACTAGATAATCCACTACACATTTTTTTGTTTTATGTTGTCAGGGATTTTTTAAAATATATTTTTTTAAAGTAATGTAACAAAAAAAAAAGTTTATACTAAGATCCCAGGAAAATTCCTTTACTTTCTGTTAGAAAACTGCTAATTTCTAAAAACATGCAATCAAAGACTAGGTGAATAAAAAAACTTCCATAGACTCAAAGCTCTACCTAATTTGACCAATAGTTGTAATCAGGGCTGAAAGTTTTCTGCCTTTCAATGACAATATGCTTTTTTAATCTAATTTTGTTTCTGATATTAAGACATTTTTCTGTGTGTGCATTTTATTTTAACTAACAGGATTGAAATTTTAAAACTTGCACGCTGTTACTTCGATAGTGTAATATTTCTTTAAATAAAGAGTTCTGCCTTTTTGATTAGCTTGCATTTTCATGTCTGTGTAATACAATTTATCTTCTTTTAATTCAACATAAATAGATTTAGAACAAATAAACTTCTATATTTTAAATTAGTTTTAAGGAAAAAAACTTTAACTTGACTGTAGTTCTAAAATATGACTCCTGTCGCCAACAGCTCTCTGGTAGCTCTAGTGCCATGATAATTTAAACTTAACTAAGGGAAAACCCTAATTTTTATTAAATAGATTATGCCATAGTCCAATTAAGCGCATTCTATTGCTGTTGCAACTTTAGAAACAGTTTAATTCAAACCTTTTTTTTAAAGTAAAGATATGTATTTCATAAGATTTTAAAATTGCTGTAATAATATTTTACAAACTGCCATTAAGCTAACCGGTATATATTTTTTATTATTTCCTAAGACTTCTCCAAAAGTTTCTTCCCAGCCATCCTTCTTTATTCCAAGTTCTCTGACATCGCCTCAACAGGTTACAGTAACTACTTCTGCTCTATCTCCCAGCTTCTTTCACCAGCAAGACTTGGATGGTAAAAAAATCACCATACGTACATCTCCAGTGACTTCTGCTTGTTTATCTGGTAGGCTCGGTTTATTTTAACGAAATAATGTGATATTTACTCTAAAAGTTCCTTTATTAGTACTGTTTGTGACTAAATAAAAGTGTAAAAGTTTATGCTTTTTGTGTTAAGAGATCTGCTAAATATTAGATCAGAAGATACTGCAAAAATGGCTTAGGAGTGGAAAACTTTTTGAATTATTTATAAATATGAACGACTTTGTATCACTATTTTTCACTCTAATTTGAAGCATGTTAATCATATCTGTATGCCTGCTGATTGCCACAGTATGTTCTATCTTATTTTTTTTATGTTTATTGTTAACCATATATACATATATTTGTTCGCCTTTACAGCATTTTTTCCCTGTGCCATGATATTTTTTTGCTTTTTTGACTTTTTAAAAACATATTTTTAGAAAATAATAATACTGAAAATTATTTGTAATTTAACTAACATTCCTTTTTTCACTTTATTTTTAACTTACAAAGAATAAAGTTACCTTTAAAATTTCACAATATGAAAACCAGCATAAAACTGTCCAAGTAACATGAATTTTTTCATATCAATCCAGCTCCAACCTTATCGAAGCTTCTTGAAATGCCTCCAAGCTCGCCTGGCAAACTTCCGCCTCTACCGGTCTTAGATCCTCCTGTTCCAATGTCCTCCATTTCTACTCCAACCACACCCGATCAAGCATCAAAACATTCCTTGGATCCCAAGCAAATAGTGTTCCAATCCCCTGCTAAGACGTCTAGCAGTAGAGCAGAACAAAATTTTGTTCCGGATTCGACCGTTTTGCTCAAGAGTTCCGCTTCTTACTCGAGGAAAAGTTCTAGCAGCGAGGATATCAAGCCCATTATCGTTGCTGATAGAAGTGAGGCTCCAGAGAGGAGCACCAATGTCATACTGGAGGATTTGTCTGATGTCTTCGATCAGGCTTTTGTGAAGGTTGAAGTCAAGAAAGAGATGGTTGACGAAGAAGATAGCACTACAAAGGCGATTTTGGGTGAGTTTGAGTCGGTTTTTTTTTTATTGTTTCATGTTAGTGTTTTTTTTTTATTTTGCTTACCTAAGTTTAAGTTGTTCTAAGTTTTAAATTACTTGTTGTTGGAATGTGACATTTAATTGTTTGAGAAAATAAATTTTATTCCTGTTAAATTGGTTTATTTAATTCAACTATTTCTTTTGTTTGAAGAAGTATATTTTTGTTCATGTTAAATAGGTTTATTTTATATAACTTAATTAAAGACTAAAGTAGTTTTTAAAATGTAAATTGAGTATTTTGATGACAGTCAAATGGTATTATGTACTGTTACTTAATCTATTCAAGTGAATCTTGTATGTATGCTGAATATCTTTACTTAATATAAATTGAAGCAAAATTATTGATAGTGAATCAAGGTTTTTCAATGTTTAATTGAAAACTCTGAATTTTTAACTTGCCACAATTTTTCCTATAATGTTTAAAAAACTCGTAATTCCCAACTTAAAAAAAATTGTACAAACATGTGAAAATTACCTTTACTTCTTGATATTGCCAAACATATGTTATTTATCAATATTTTGCTCTAGGAAAATTCTGAAATATTCATCTAATCAATGTAATATATTCTATTTATTTTATTCAGTAACATTATCACGTCACCTGGATGATTTTAATTTACTAAATTGATGTTATTGCGTTAAAGGAAGGCATAGACGCATAAAAAAGTTAACTTCTTGAAATTAACCACATTTTGTTATTTATTATCTTTTTCTATAGAACACTTTGAAATATCTATCCATTCAATGCACTACATTCCATTTCAGAAACCCTTGACGCAACAAATTCTGTCGATATTCTCTCTCCTTCGAGTATGAAATTGGAACCAGTGAACCCCTCCCACGTTGAAGAGGTATCGCTGGCCGATTTCATCCTGAACGACGCGTTGGATTTAGAGGGTGCATTTCAGGGGAAAGCATCCTCCACCTCCGATATTGTACCGACCATTCAGACTATTTCCTCTGTGCAAGAGCTCCTGTCATCAAGGAACCTGGATAGTATTGAAGAAGATAAAGGGGTAAATAATGTATTTTTATTATTAAAGTTAAAGGTTAACTATCCTCCATGCCAACCTAACTTGGGTAAAAACAAAGAGTAAAAAGGCAGGCGGAAAGGCGCGGTTGGTCCGTTAGTTGGAAACTCTTGTAAGTTAATATTTATATTCAAAATGATCTTAATGCAATTTAACCAAAATACACTTTTCATTCTGATGAAATTGCCAAATTTTCTCAAATAATATTCAAATCTGTTAGACCTTAAATGAAATTAGTGTTATAAACATGTTTTCTGGATGGATTCACAAATAGTTTATGGAACTCTTTATATGCGCGGAAGGAACTTCTCCATAGCATATTTCTATTTACCCAACTTAGGTTGGCAAGGAGTGTATTCACTTGATTATCCCATGAATCTTGGAATAATGAGGGTAGCGATGTTTATTTGACGAGAGAAGAGAAAGTCAAATAGTTTCCTCAAGGTTAAAAAAATTAATTTGCGCCTTGAGGTTTACATGTGGTTTCGTGCAATTTTTCTTATAATCATGTGCAAAAAGTTTTGTTAAAATTTCATATCCAATATTAACTTGCTTGACTCAATATTTGACATAACATAATTGGAATGCGCCCTCTAGAAGAAAGGAGCATAAGCTTTATGGCCTGTTACACCACTTGCCAGAAGAAGTGACATAGATACAAGAGATACACATAGAAAGGACGACACAAAGACAGAGACAAATAACAACATTTATTGACAAACACAAACATCCAGGCTTTACCGGGATTCGAAACCCGAACCCTGAAGCTACAAAGGCTAGCTCCCTAACCGCTGTGCTGCCGGGTCGGCTGACTACCCAAAGTTTTAAAAACTTTAATTTTTCCTGTGAACTACTGTTACTATTCTGGAGTCAAGTGAAAATTGTAGGTATAACATAGAAAGAAACAGTGCAAAATGTTACTTTTATGCTTTGGTGCTTAAAACTCGTACACGGTGATTCCTCAAAACAGTGACTGTACACAAGTAGCATTTTTTGCACAGTATTATAGATTATATAATTTTTTACAAAATTCTCCATAACTCTAGAAATATAATGACTGTATAAATATAGAAGTAACCTTAAAAAAGCAAATTAGCTTAAACCCAGTCGGTAATAAGTTTCTTTATTGTTTTGAGTTCTATTCCTATTTGAATTTTTTTTATTCTCTTTTGTTTTATTCAGGTTTCTAGCAAAAAGTTCTACAAGAGCAGAGTGTCTAAAAAAGAGGATTCATCAGAAAAGCCTGTCAGCGATGTAGACATTCCATCTCTGCCCAAAAAGGTTATTGTTCCGAAATCGGAAAACGAAAGCTCCTCTTTAATGGTTACTGCTGAGGAACTTATTGCCACTTTTGATATCCATACAGCTAACTTAAAGGCAGAAAACCCCCAAGTATGCATGTTGATATTTACATTGTGTTAATATATATTTTGCTTAATACATCTCCTGTTTTCCTAATGCTTTTTTTTCTTTAACTCATACGATACGATATCTATCACTTTACCTTTTCGAGACTAGTTTATTTTATTTATTTTAAAATGCACATTACAGATATACTATCTAATTACAATGCGCATTGAAAAAAAAATTAGGAGATAAAACAGACAAGAAAAACACATTAAAAACAGACAAATCACATTACACAGATAAAAGTTGTAAACAGTTTCTTTTAAAATCATTAAAAGACATGTGAAAAATATGTAGGTCGTGAGGTTAACTATTGTAAATTTTATAAAACTTATCTAAACAGAAATTTTGAATGTAGTTGTAATGGGAAGAGCTATGAGAAAATATGCTATAAATATAAGTAACAAAAAGCAAAACAAAGTAACGAAAGTTGGTAATTCGAATAAAAATTATTTTCAACGTAGAATAAATTAAAATTTTTAATATTGTATCACAATAATGTTTTATTTAGATACTTACTTAAGTACTTAAAATTGCTTATAAGTGTTCATCTGAGGAGCCTAGTTAGTAAGGCTCTTGCTTTGCTTGCAAAAGGTGCCAGTTTCGGTTTTAGGCATGCCACAATAAATGCTTACACCTAAAAATGATCTGTGCTGTGATAAGGTTGAAGAATAATACTCTGTGCAGACACAGTGTACGGTAAGTATGCTTCAAAGCCAATGTGGCACATATGACGTAACCCTTCAAAGTTGCGTTGGGTGCCCACTTAGGTGTCGTCTCGCCACTTGACCGTGGTTTCAAAATTGCAAGGTCCTTCTCCATAACTCAACTAACTCAATGCTTCTTTTTCTTTAATGCTTGGGGGTACCTATGCATTTATCAATTCAAGACATTGTTTTTCTTTATCTAATAAAACAATGGTTTGAAACAACATATATGGGTAATTTGAGTTACAATTATTTAACTTTCTTAAACTTAAAATGATATTCCTAATAATGTAACTAAATAATCTTTTGATCATATACTTTAGTACTTAAATGTCCTTATAACTGTTAAAATGTAATAAATTATTTTATCAATAAGTAATACAAATGACTTTGGATATTTATGGAGGGTAACTTAATTTAAACTTAAACGTCAATGCAAAGGAAAATTGCGGTAACTTAAAAATACAAAACATTTATGTACATTAGGTTTCTGTCCCTCCATGCAATATATAAAAACTTTTTGTTCTAGGAACACAAACCTTCCAAATCCGAATCTAAATCGCCTGTCTCCAAAAAACCTAGGTTATTTGATCGATTATCAACTGAAAAGAAAGAGCTAAGTGAAGAAGAGACCCCACCAACTGTAGGAAGACCAAGAGGGAGAAAAGGTTCTAATTTAATTTTATATTTAGTATCCATTGAGGCTGGACATTGCCCAGTTAGAATGCTAGACATTGCCCGGCTAGAATGCTGGACATTGGTTTCATAGTTGGTAGTTAGAAATTCTGCCTATGATAGAAGTTTGCTGAATTGCCACAAACTTGTAAAACAGGAAATATCTGATTTAAGGAAAGTAAAAACTTATCTCCTCGGCGCAACAGCCCATTAGTGGCCCAAGGCCTGCCCTGCCCATTTTAGCTTTCATGACCTAATGCTCTGAGGTGCTGGGCATACGTCCTGGTAAGGTGGTCAGCCTTAGACTTAATCCCCAGTGTTTGTTTTCCAAGCATGCTTGGTACTCATTTTATTGACCCATTCAAGGGATGATAGGATGGGTCGACCTCGCCCAATCTGGTATTCAATCCCCATGGTGTGGCAATACGAAGCACTCACTAAGCCACTGGGTGTCAAGCCACTTGCTCGGTCAGAATGTGGACATTGGTTTCATAGTTGGTAGTTTTTAATTTTGCCTATGATAGAAGTTTTCTAAGTTGCCACAGTTACTTGTAAAACTGGAAATGTCTGATTTAACCCTTTCAGGTCCCAGTGGTGCCATTTGGCATCCTCATGTTTCTGATCATAATTAAAAAAAATAATTGGGCCAACATCTATTGTGATTAATAAAATAGAAAGGGATGCCACAAAAAAAGGCTCTTAGTACACTGGTGAATATGCCGAGTCTGTAAAAGACTTGATCATCCCAAAAAAGCTGATTTATTTAGGGGAAAAAATTAACATTGTTGGATTTTTTTTTTAGGTAAGAAGGGTAGAGGTAGGGGCTTTAAAGGTACTCCTGTAAAACCAAAACCTGAAGAAGTCTTTGAATTCTCAGAAAGTTCTATGGAAGATAATTCTACAGGATATAAGTCTAAAAACAAAACTTGCTACACACCTAGACTAAGAGAAGATACTCTCTCTGAAGAAATAAAGATTAAACAGGTACATTCGATTGTGTTTGAAAAGTAATTTTTTATTACAAAAGCAATATTTGTTGAAGCAGAACTATGTTTTGACTCTTATTTATTTAAAATAATATAATTTAAAAAAAATTGGAGTTACAGTTGCATTAATACAATTTTACTGAATAGTAACATAATTTTGATTTACATTGTTTGAATAGTCATAAAATTGTTACTGAAATGTAGAAATAGTTTTGTAAATTTCTTGCTTCTTGACTATGTCATTTTTTTTTTACTAAATGTTTATTTATTTCCCCGCTTTTTTTTAAAAAAAAAACTTGTTATGAAGTATTGTGTATTCTATATTTAATTTGTTTTAGTCAAATAAGGTTTTAATTCACCTTGCCTTTGATTTATAATTTATCAACAAGATAGGGGGGGGGGGGAGAGTCCAGAGAGTGTTGTTGAAGTCTTGATTAAAAAAAAGTCTTTAATTTTTCCATAATCAAATTAACGTATATTATAAAAAATTGCAAATTTGGCTCAATAAAATAAAACTTTTAGTCTTGTATGAAAATGACACTTTTTTTTTACCCTACTTACTACAAAAAAAAAGGTGATTAATAAACTAAAAATCAGATGCAGGTTGAGCTTAAAATTGACCCATACACTTAGGGTGGAATGAGACAGCTGGACTGCGACAGCTGGACTGCAAGTTTCCAAACCAAATTGCCTCAGTGCTATTCCAACAGAGAAAGAAATTCTAAGCCACATTTCTCCAGTTGTATTGAATATATTTGCAAATAGGTTTTTTATACGATAAATGCTGCTGACTGACAGGTCCCGACAATCCCACTTTTTGAAATCGGTTTGAATATATTTTTAAAATTTTTGATAAACAAGTTTACCAAAAATATTCGAAGCTATTTCAAAAAGTGGGATTATAGAGACCTGTAAGTTATTTACTTTTATCATTTTAAATCACTAGTTCCAAAAATATTCAATACAGCAGGTGAAATGTTGCCTAGAAAATAATTTTTCCCTATTGGATTAACGCTGCAACACTTTGGTTTATAGTCGATCAGGCTCTCTTCCCCTTGGCATGATGAGTGAGAAGACTTTTAGCTTCCTCTTATATTTAATAGCGATTTCAAGTTAACTAGTTAGACTATGTTAGTTAATTATCTTAATCTAAGTATGGGAAACATCAATTTTTCTCTTTTTATAAGCCTTCAACTTTTCAAATATTTATGCTATTTTATTATCTTATAAAAACTTGCTCATGTTGAAATTCTAACTACAGGAGCCGGAGGATTCATCCACTGAAAATAAATTGCCTTCACAAGCAAGAAATAAACAAGGGAAATCTCCTCAAGCTTCAACATCTGGTGATTTGTGTATTTTTTTTTAATACTACGTAAATTATAGCATTGGAGTCATACATTTCCAATTTATGGAAATGAATGTTGAATCGAATTAAGCAAGAAATCTACCCTTGACCCTATATATTTCCAAGGTTGAATGGATTTCTCATAATGTAAGATTAATTTTATACGTTATGAAGAAGGTATATGTGTTCCTCTGGAATGAAGAGCTTATACATCTGTTTACATGAATGATTAATCTGGCATAAACATTGAGCTAGAAGGGAAACTGGAGTGAAGTGTCAGCGAGCGGAAAACCGACTCGCACCCTTTTGAGCAAACAGGGCAGAAAAGGGCTATTTTCCTTTCACTTGTATGCAGGGTTGGCATGGTTTAAACCAGATGGGTTTTTTTTCCAAAAAAAATATTTTTTTTTTTTTGGTTTTTTACTAATATTTTAAGTTTGGTTTCTATTTATTTATTCTGTTGAACAAATGTTTTCAACTTTTGGAATTGTGCAGTCGAAGCTTTTTTTCCCAGCCCTGCTTGTCAGGTTTTTTTTCCAACCCTGCTTGTATGTAATGTATGAGACCCCTATATCATATTGACTTGGGCTCCTAAATGTATTTTAAAAATTTTTGATCAATTTCTTTAAATTAAAATTACTCCAACTTTTTAAAGAAATAACCATGTGGATCCATGTGGAAGGTGAACCCAATAGCGAAATAGGCAAGTTTCTAGGTTTTCTGCCCCGTTCGTTTCTGCTGCATGGCTGTGTATTCTTCCACGTTTCGCTATTGAACCGGCTCATTTGTTGCCCTGTTCAGTGAATCACACACCTCACTTCACTTTTATTCTAGCTCAATGGGCATAAAAAGTTTAGTAATTAACTTATGTAAAATTTGCAGTTTTACTTAATGTAATTTTAAGCTTTAAAAATGATTCTTGTAGCCCATGCTTAGTTTCATTTCCTTAATAAAGCTACAAAATAAATGTAATATTTATATTATAAATTTTGGATTCATTTCTAGCTCGCAAAAATCTCTTCACATCTGATGAAGAACGGATGGGTGACGTGACTATGTCTGACGATGCCTCGAACCAACTGTTGACTGAAGATCAAATAAAGAAAGAAAAGGAAGATACCAGTGAACGAAAAGAGGATATATCAAAGGTCGGATATTTCTTTTATTTTATAAGGGGGCTGGGGAGCCCAGTGGGTTAGACAATCGCCTAGCATGCGGAAGGTCCCAGGTTCGGGTCCGGGCATCGTCAAAATAACTGCCGACCTATAAGAGCCAAAATGTCCGACGAATAATACCCCATGTAAGGGAGTGCACGTTAAATATCCTTCAAAGTCCTAACGCTGCGTACGATATCGCCCTTAGGCGTTGGGTGCCTATTCAGGTGTCGGCTCGTCACTTGACTGTGATTCTAAAATACGACGCCCGTCGCCAATAGCCCTCGTGTAGCTCTAGTGTGACAATAATTCAAACCTAACCTAAATCTTTTATTATTATCTATGTTTTTAAGTGCACTGTTTCCTATATTTACTTCTAAAGCACATAAAGTGAAGTTTTAATTTAATTCAATATTCAATATAAAATAGAACAATTTTATATAGGTGGCTTTAAATTTAAAATTTAACCCTAATTAACCTTCTGAGGGATACCGACGTAAAAACCTGTCACCTCTTTATCAACTCATCCAGCAACAAACATAATTTTTGAAGAATTTATCAGTTTTATAATATTAATAGATTTTGAAATTTTAAGTATGGTGGAATCATTTTTAGGTATCTGCTAATCTGCTAAATATTTTTATATATATATATATATATATATATATATATATATATATATATATATATATAATATTATATATATATATATATAATATATATATATATATATATATATATATAGTACAAATAAAACAAACAAGTAATTAAAAGGCATATAAAATAAATGAAAAAGGAGGCAATGAAAAAAACTATTATAGAACAAGTTTATCAGGGTAGGGCGCTAAAGCTGCCTTCACTCAAGATAAACATAAATAAATAGGTAAAAACAAATAAAGATTAAAATAAAATGAAAAATGGTGGTTTGGAACTGGAAATAAATGACGGATTGAAAATGTTATCAAGGGGACAATTTCAATAATCGTCATTAAAAGGAGAACGCTGTTTTTCTATATTGGGATATGGACAGAGTCCGAATATAATAAAAGAATCCCAATTTGCCCCCGAAACAGCGTTAACGAAACCAATACGAAGGGATACATAGAAAACATACAAAACAGACAAAAAATCATAAAAAAATCAATGAAAAATAATGAAAAATGAAGAAAAACAGACCCTATGAAGAAGCGCCAACCGACTTGAAAAAAATAAATACTGAGTGATGCCATAAACAAAATGCGAAGTAAGAGAGACTATTGGCGGTTAAAGATAAGAAGGGTAATGACATGGGGTTTATGGAGGTGACGTAATAGGTAGTGGTAAATATTTTCTAATGAAATACAAGGGGTAATTATTGTTAAGTAAGGAAGTGTAAAAATCCTTTAAATGAGTGAGTTCATGATTTTTATTGTTGCAGATGGATTTTATTCTGTGAAACTGATTAAGAATGGTGTTACGATATACTTTAATTGAGAGATTCGAGGACCAGGGAATGAATTTAATAACTTTAAAATTGAAGTCATTACGTTTATCATAAATGGAGGTAGTGAAAGTAGAGTTATTGCAAGTGATTTCTATGTCGAGGAAATGAATAATAGAATTAGAGCTATTGGTTTTCTTTAAGATGAGTTCGCTAGGGTAGATTTCATGCCAAATGTTGTTAAAATCTGGGTTATTGAAAACAATCAAATCATCAATGAATCGAAAAGCCTTGAAGTTGAGAAAGGTATAATTTTTCTCAAACCAGTGAAGAAAGAGGTTTGTAAGAAGGCTGCTAAAATTGCTACCTTGTGGTATGCCAATAGTTTGTAGATAAATATGCTCACCATTGAAAATAAAATTATTGAAAATACAGTAGTTGATAAGTTTATTCCAATATTCTGGACTGATATTGAGGATATTTCTATAATCATTGTAGTAGGAGGTCAGGACATCTTTTAAATGATTAAGTGGTATACTAGGAAAGAGGTCTTTAAAGTCATAGGTATCGATGGAGTTGATGTTATTGTTATTTAAATAGTTAAGCACAGATGAATTATTATTGATGATCCATGTAAATCCCTCTTTAGAGATAAAATTATAAAGTTTTTGTAAAATATTGAAGAAAATAAATCCTGGTTTGTTGATGTAGGCATTGGAACCACAAGTAATAAAGCGAAAAGCAAGGGGGGTCTTATGAAATTTTGGTGTAATAGTAATATAGGGAAATTTAATGCATGAGTTATTGATTTTAAAGAATTTATTGAAAGCAATAATTTTTTTGCAGATACTGGAGTAATTAAGTTTGGTGAGTGTGTAAGTAGAGGAGTTAATGAGTTCATTGTCAAGTAACATACAAGTGTCATACAATTAAAATCTGCTATTAAGACACTTCAAAACAATTTCATCATCACTCCTGTTGATAAGGCCTCCAATAACTATGCATTCATTTGCAAGCAATTTTACTTGTCGTTACTTGACAATGAACTCATTAACTCCTCTACTTACACACTCACCAAACTTAATTACTCCAGTATCTGCAAAAAAATTATTGCTTTCAATAAATTCTTTAAAATCAATAACTCATGCATTAAATTTCCCTATATTACTATTACACCAAAATTTCATAAGACCCCCCTTGCTTTTCGCTTTATTACTTGTGGTTCCAATGCCTACATCAACAAACCAGGATTTATTTTCTTCAATATTTTACAAAAACTTTATAATTTTATCTCTAAAGAGGGATTTACATGGATCATCAATAATAATTCATCTGTGCTTAACTATTTAAATAACAATAACATCAACTCCATCGATACCTATGACTTTAAAGACCTCTTTCCTAGTATACCACTTAATCATTTAAAAGATGTCCTGACCTCCTACTACAATGATTATAGAAATATCCTCAATATCAGTCCAGAATATTGGAATAAACTTATCAACTACTGTATTTTCAATAATTTTATTTTCAATGGTGAGCATATTTATCTACAAACTATTGGCATACCACAAGGTAGCAATTTTAGCAGCCTTCTTACAAACCTCTTTCTTCACTGGTTTGAGAAAAATTATACCTTTCTCAACTTCAAGGCTTTTCGATTCATTGATGATTTGATTGTTTTCAATAACCCAGATTTTAACAACATTTGGCATGAAATCTACCCTAGCGAACTCATCTTAAAGAAAACCAATAGCTCTAATTCTATTATTCATTTCCTCGACATAGAAATCACTTGCAATAACTCTACTTTCACTACCTCCATTTATGATAAACGTAATGACTTCAATTTTAAAGTTATTAAATTCATTCCCTGGTCCTCGAATCTCTCAATTAAAGTATATCGTAACACCATTCTTAATCAGTTTCACAGAATAAAATCCATCTGCAACAATAAAAATCATGAACTCACTCATTTAAAGGATTTTTACACTTCCTTACTTAACAATAATTACCCCTTGTATTTCATTAGAAAATATTTACCACTACCTATTACGTCACCTCCATAAACCCCATGTCATTACCCTTCTTATCTTTAACCGCCAATAGTCTCTCTTACTTCGCATTTTGTTTATGGCATCACTCAGTATTTATTTTTTTCAAGTCGGTTGGCGCTTCTTCATAGGGTCTGTTTTTCTTCATTTTTCATTATTTTTCATTGATTTTTTATGATTTTTTGTCTGTTTTGTATGTTTTCTATGTATTCCTTCGTATTGGTTTCGTTAACGCTGTTTCGGGGGCAAATTGGGATTCTTTTATTATATTCGGACTCTGTCCATATCCCAATATAGAAAAACAGCGTTCTCCTTTTAATGACGATTATTGAAATTGTCCCCTTGATAACATTTTCAATCCGTCATTTATTTCCAGTTCCAAACCACCATTTTTCATTTTATTTTAATCTTTATTTGTTTTTACCTATTTATATATATATATATATATATATATATATATATATATAAAATTTAAGGAAATTAATTTTTATCTAATAATTTAAATCTTAATAACATGCATTGAAAACAAGTTTATATTGTGATGTGATAGAATACTTGTATATTTTGTTTGATTAGCGATCCACAAAGGTTGAATTACCAAAGAAGAAAATCTCTGGGAAACGGAGCACTGTTGGAAAAAGTATATTGAATTAATTTACATTTTTTTATAAAATAAATGTATTATTTTATTTATTTAGTATTTATATCTATATGTTTTGGTTTTGACTTAACTTTACACAGTTGAGATAATTTCTTTATGAGTGATGGCATTTCGATTTCTAATAAATTTTGGACGAAATAGTTAACTGGGAAATACATATTTTTCAATTAAGAAACGATGTTAATTAGCCTTTTATATAGTCACTTTTATCTAGATCTCTTTGCTAACTGACCATCCTTAAGTCTACATAAAAAAAAAATTCCAACCAGATCATCCTTGGTTGTTAACAAAAGAAACCAGTCTTAGAAATTTACAACAAATCAAAAATCTGTTAATCTCCAGCAATTTCTGAAATCTGAAAATTCTGGCTTGCATGAAATAAGAAAATCACATTTTTAAAGAAAAATCGCAAATTACAATGATTTTAAGATAGTAAAATTTCAGCCACTCGAAAGAGAAAATGAATCTGCTATAATTGTGTGTGACTCAATGTGATATCTACTGTAAAACAAAACGTAGCACTATTCCTAGAACTCCGTTCAGATATTAAAAAAAAATAATGTTTTATAGAGTTTTTTCCCAGTAAGTCTTAACTTCAATTTAGCACTAAAACTCAATGTTTACAACTTCAAAACCAGCGCAGATTTCGGAAGTTGGCAAACTTAAGACTTGGCAATTAAGACTAAGGACTTTTGCTGCTCTATGCCACTCCAAGTTTTACTAGTTAATTAAGTCTCTATTATCCAGAATATTTGATTATCCATCCTATCTCTGGTCCCAATTAGATTGGATAATTTAGGTTCTACTGTATGATATGTCATTTTTACCCGATAATTAAAGAAAGCGATGGATTGGAAGTTGTAGTTTCAATCCCAGTTTTGATAGACCTTCTAAAGTGCTTTAAATTTAAAATGAAAAAATATTTAAAAATTTGAATTATTTAAAATAAAACTAATTATTTACCTATGGCTTTCTTACATTTTTTAAAGAGAGGAAGCTTTCCAGTCTAGACATGGAAGATCTGTCTGCTGGTTCAAGAGATTCCGAAGATATGTCCTCAGTTCAAGAAAAAGAAGCTGGTGAAGAAAAGGTACTTTTCTGCATTCAACATCAACAAGGCCCCATTGTCATGATCACATAGTATTGAATATATTTTATGGAGTGGCTAGTACTTAGATTAATAAATTCAAAATGAATAAGATTAGTTAATTTAAACATCATGAAGATTAACAAGTTCAAAATTATTTTTGAAACTCTCTCTCTCTGAAAAACTAATATAAAATTAAGAATCATTAAATACTTTAATAAGCAATTCCAAGACATTTTCCCATGTGTTACATACCATGCCTAAGGACTAATGTAGCTTACAAGTTAGAAGTTCCGGCCTAATTCTACGAGTTCTTAAAAAACATTTTGTCCTAAAAAAGTCTTACCTAAAATTGGCCTAAACGCTGGTCATTTAGACAACATCCAGAATTCCATTTGTTCTTGAGCCTCCAAATATCATTGGAGAGCTTGTTGTCATTGTTGTTAATCTACAGCCTGAGAAACTGTTAATTTACGATGCCAAGAAGGCTGGCATTGTTATCAAGTGCCCCATTTCGTAAAAAAATCTTCTCTCGCAGACGCCAAAAAACCACCCAACAAGTAACACATTGACAGCACAGTGTTTTGTCTCAAGGTGTCTACCAGTCAGTAATTCAAGAAAAAGTCATGAAATCACAAAACGGTCAAGAAAGTCCCCAAAAAGTCATGAATTTAGAGCACAGGTCACAAAAATTAAAAAAATTGTCAAAAAACGAATTTTCCTGAATATATTGTTAACTTTGTATTTTCTAGTTTTTAATTTTTCTGGGAAAGTCCTTAAAAAGTGTTAGAATTTGTTTCCCCTAATAAGTGTATGATGCAATGGTGGCTTGAATTTGCTCTATCTTGCATCAAGTAGTATTTTATGTTTTGTCGTTGTAATTTTTTCTTTAATGGTTTAATCATTTAAATTGTTGTAAAAGTTTCTGAAAAAGGTCAAGAAATTTTCTAAAAAGGTCAAGAAATCAGATTTGACAAATCTGGTAGACACCCTGTTTCTTGATAAATTAATTTCTACCAAGACATTTCACGTTTAAATCTCTTTTACAGTTTGTTGTTCCGCCCATTTCCATGGACATGGAAGTCGAGACTAACGACAGCCATCCGTCGTCCACTGCAGCAGAATCCTACAAGCACATGGAAGAAAACGACGAGTCTCTTCAGGGTTCCGCAACAACCGACTTGTCGCCCCCAGCAACGGCCGAAATCAAGGAAGAAAAAGAAATCCCGACATTTGGAAAGCAGAATTGGTTCCAAGGGGCTAGTCCCAAGAGTTCCGAAGCTGTTTCACAAAGGTGAGAGTTGTAATAAAATCGCAAGTTCGTTTTGCACATACGGTTAAACCTCGATTATCTGTCCCACTTTTATTCGGAACTCTCTGTTAACCGATTGTCCCTAAGCTCTAAACCAATATAAAAAATTCTTATATAAGGTCATACTTCTTTGTTAAAAAAAGTGTTTCAGAAATCTACGGTGATTTTACAGTGACCAATCTTTGGTGATACTAAAATCTGAATTCTCGGGAGATTTCGGTGTTTATGAAATCTTAAAACTGTTGTTATTTTAAGACGGGAAGACTTTGGTGACTAAAAAAAAATGTCATTGAATTTATAGAAATCCTAAAGTTTCGAAAAAGTCAAAGAAATCGAAAATCGCGAGACAACAAGTGTTATCTACAATAAAACAAAAGATTTGAAATTCACAGACTTTCAACAGTCTTCTGTACTATAAGTTTGACGATTTAATAAAAATTCTCTTTTTTTCTGCAATTTTTTATTTTCAGTCCTAACTCTAGTTCCAATTAGATCGGTCCTGCTGTACAAGTAAATTTCCAGTTGCAAAATTCAATGTTTTTACTCTCACTTACGTAATATGAAATGTAAGGTAATGATAGTATTGTGATAGGGTAAAAAAAATCCAAAATGGAGATTTTGTCTTCTATAAGTTTTAAAGTGTGCCAAAAAAAGGTTAAATGAACACAAATAACATCTGTGGTATTTCTGAGAGTTGTAAAATCCGTTTTTACTTTTAAAAAAAAGCTTAAATTATTTTTAGCTATCAATTGCCAATAGAGCAAAAAACTTTGTTTAGTAGTGTCATATATATAAGATGCTATTGGGAAACTGTTAGTAAATAATCATATTAAAAACTTTATTATCTTTCTCTACTTAGCTCTGATCCTGAATCAGAAGAGGATGAATCGGATAATGATACTCAATCAGTTAGCACTACTAAGAGCACTTCCCAATACACAGGAACACATTCAAGACAGAGAAGGTACTTAAACTTCAAGGCTACTTAAAAACCAAAAATATATATTTTAATCAGACAAATTTTGCTAAATTAATTAATTTAATCTCAATCATATCATACTTTTAATTCTTTTAACCCTCTGAATTAGCAGAAGTGTAAACTTGTTTTCATTGCATAAAATGAAAACGTAAATTTTTACCTCAAAATTTAATTTCTAAAATATTTTAAAATTATATTTCTGTAGTAGGTGGTTTTAAATGGCTCCTCCGTGCTTTACATTTAAAAAATTAAAATTGTTTAAGTTTATTATTATTTTTTTAATTTATAATTTTAATTTCATTGTATGAATTTTATTTTGACAATAAATCTTATGCTTGCATATCCAACTATGAAAGGAAATTGACCTAAATGATGAGTTGGACTTTTTTTGTTAAAACTGCTAAAATTTACAAAATTTTAAAAAAGTGGCGATTGATAAGATTTTGTGATTGGTACGATCGTTTCGCTACAGTTATTTGATTTGTAATCTTTATTCAATGTAATTGGACTACATGCGAAACTTCAGACGTCTGAAAGAAAAAATGATCTTTTTACAGATTTCCACTTTGAGGCATAGAATATAAAATTCATTGAACTCTTTACAAGGATTCCTTGCAAAAACCCTAAAAAGCTCTTAATTTTTTCAAAACAACAGGCCTTTAAAATTATAAATTCATGATTTTTTTTAACAATGGGGGTAAACCACCTTGAATAAAACTGGATTTTGTGATGGAGCCATATATAGTATTTTAAACTTAATAGTAAATCATGATAATCTCTGACTGGTTTTAAATTTTAGTCTTTAAATTTTTATGAGGGTTCTCTAAAACTGGATTTCATTATGTATGCAAATGTAGGATTTTGAATTTAATCATAAATCATGATAATCTTTTACTTTTGAATATTGGTTGCACAAAACTGAAAATTTTAATTAAGTGGGCACCCTGGTTTATGAATATTAATGAAAGTCAATTCTTATGTGTAAAACTTATTATCATGATTTCAGGAAAGAAAGAGAAACACCTGAATACAAAGCCTGGAAAAAAGCAATCAACATTGTGTTCAGAGAAGCATCCTGTCATAAGTAAGAATTAGGTTCAAGTTTAACTTCATATTTTACTAACTTTACTTTACATTCTGTTTTATAAAAGCAGCTTAGATCTAAATGTAGCTCTGTATGAATTTGAACATATTTTATTGACTTTTTTACTTTTAACCTCTTGCGACCTGACATCCCCATTTAGGAACATTTTTTTAAACTTGCCCACAAACAATTAACATGTTAATTAATTCTGAAATTAACCTGGTCTGATAGAAGAAGATCCGAAGTTCAATTTTCAGCATTTCATTACATATATCAATAATTTATTTCTATAAAAAAATGAAGTTGAACAAGGGTCAATACGATATTAGAGTTCTTAAAAAAATCATTAAAATTTTTTTCAAACTTTTAAAAAAGTTCTTTAACTAGTTAATTTTAAAGGCCTTTTGCCTTAAAAACAATGTTAAAATAATCTGTTAACTACAAGTAATTGGTAGGCTCTTTTTTGTTGCATTTTTAGCACAAAAAATGTGTATTTTTAGAGTTTAAGGGGTATCCCTAAGTAACTATAAACATATATATTTTTTTTTTAAAGATTCTTTGCAAAACATACTTTTTAGCATATGTTTGTATGAAAAGTATGTTTAGATTAAGAATATATGTGTAGGATTTTGCTCGGGTGTTAAGAGGTTAATATATTTTATCTCTCTCTCTTTGAACAGAAATGCCAATGTGTTCCTTCAAAAGGTTACAAATGATGTTGCTCCGGGATACTTGAACATTGTTCACAGGTATGAAATTTTTCTATTATAGAACAAGATGACACACAGTGGCAGATTTCCAAATGTGACGCCTATAGGCCGAACCAAAATTTGCCGCCCATAGGGTAGGTGGGGGTTATCGGGGTAGGGTAGGTGAGGGAGAAATCGGCTACTGGTGACACAGATAAAAATGGCCCATGCAGGGAGATGCTTGGCGAAAAAAACTATTGAGGCTGTCTGAAAGCCTCCAAATCAAATTCATTGATTTTTCTAACATTCAATAGCTACAGGCTAATTCCATTCGTGACAGACATGACATAAGACAACTTTATTGGCTCGTAAAAAGTACTAAATGTTAATTGACTGTTAAAAAATTGCCATGGGGTGATGCAAATAAAGGTCTTGATTATAAAAATCGCTGAAATTTTCATTCAATAGAAAATACTTAAAATTAATGGGGTTAAAACATGCCGTGACGGACATGACAAAATTGAGACCTAGATTTTGAGTGACCTTATATTATTACCATAACTGATATGCATTTCAAGTCTAGAATTCTTTTGGAATCAATATAAGATTCTGATGTGACAACCAGAAAGAAAAAATTAAGAAATTTATAAATGGTAAAATATTTATGACGTGACTGACATGACAAATGTGACAGACATGACAAAGTTTTGATGTTCTATATTTCACTCAAATTTTAAATTTCGAATTTTTTACGAACTGTTTATTTTGAGGTATAAAAATAGAAATTAAAGTGTCAAGAATTTTTGTCGAGCAGATTTTGTTTAAAATATAAAAGTATAAATTTAAAAAATTATGCCCATGGCGCATTTTCGTGGAATCAACCTACACTGGGTAAACCAGTGTTTTCATTGGTTAGTTACTAAACTAGAAGATACACATAAACAGGGTTTTTAGGATTTTATCCGACCCGAAAAAACCCGGGAAGGATTTGAAAAAACCAAAGTGGGCAATTGAACTTAAAATTTCCTTTACTGGAAATTAATAACTGAAAATGTAAAAACTTTTTACCAGCATAAAAAAATATTTATTACATTATAATTTTTAATTAATATTTTAGTATTACCTATTCTTAGTATACTTTTACATTTTTGTGCTTTCAATATTTAAAATGCATAATTACAAATGTAAATGCATACTGATTGGTTGATTTAGGTTAGTTTGGAATGTGGTCGAACTAAAGCAACACAATATAGAACATTTAAGAATTACTTAGTTTTGTTAGACTATAAATGGATTGATAATGTTGTTGAAACGGTCCAAGTATGATTGAATTTATAGATATGGCTTAAAAATCTGATTCCTCGCCTAATTATTTAATGCAACGCTCACAAGGAAACATTATGTGGAAGCAGTTATAAGTGACAATGTTATTGTGACTAAGTGACTATGTATCTGTTATTTTAGTAACGTGAATTGTATACTGATTGCTATTTATGCAGAAAAAAATTAAAAACCTTGCACGATTGACGGATAATTGACCTTTGTAATTTACATTTAATGGAAATAATTACCGTCGGAGAGGAGGAACCCTCCAAGACATGCAAAATTTTAAAAAGAAAAAAAAAACATTGCATAGTTTTAAATTTGTACGACAAATTCAACACGTGAACAAGAGTAATAATCCTCAATTCTCTTATTAACTGGGGCTTGTCAACACTGATTATCATCAGGTCGAAACATGTCCAAGCACACCCCTGTTTGACCAGTTATGATATATTATCCATTGTTAGTTCTGAGAACTCCCATTCATACAACGTTTGGCAGAAACGAGTAATATAGAAGTGCCCTTTCCATAGAAAGTCACTTGTCATTGAAAGTTGGGACGCTAGGTTGTAATATCCAAAGCTTATATACTAGTCTACGTCAATCGTTTATCTTTCTAAATGCTTTTTAGTGCTTTTTACTTGCTTTTTAATCAGTATGAATATTTTTTATATTCTTAAAACTATCAAGAAGAAGATTTTTCTAGATTAAAGATCCTTTTCATTGTTAAATTTAGAGAACATAAAATATGAGCTTAGAAAATGTAATATATATCTAATAATGAAAATGTCTATTCTTATATATTGTGAATAAACCAGTTTATATGTCCAAGTTAGCACCAGTATCCGAACGGATCAAGAAAGAATGAAATAGTTTCTATAAAAAATAAACCAAAAAATACTTCTAAAATGATATAAGAAATTTTGCATAGTGATTTCTAATTAAATATCACAGATACTTATTGAAAAAATTACATAATCTTTAATATTCAAAAAGTACAGAAAGCAAATAAAATTAAACATTAAAAAAGATATACGATTTGATTAAAAAAAATAACAAGATTGTTTCACAAGTACCCTTTTTGTATGTAGAGTAACAACACTAAATTTATGAATTCACAAAATGATATAACTACTATTATTTTCCATTCATATGCGCATTGATATATTTACATATAACTTAATAGCAATGGAACTGGACAGAATCAGAATGCACAGGTGTGTCGCCCTTCCCAGCCCAACAAGTCATTAGTCTTCTTGAATAGACCCTCTCCAGCGGCCAGTTGACATCCGAAAGGGGCTTCGATGAATAGGACCTGACTTCGGCAGCCCCATTGAAATTTCGGACGAGTCCATTCTCGATTTTTGAGATGAAAAAAGCTCAGTACTCTGAGGACACGCGATTTTTAAAGCTTGCAGATTTTTAGTAACCATAGGGTTAATCACAAAATCCTGAAAAACACAACCAAAATACTGAAAAAAAAAAAACAAGTGGGTTGGGTTTTTAGCAACCCTGCACATGGACTATTAGCGAGTACAGATTTTAGCTCAAGCTGTGTAGGTGTGAGATGATCAGATCAGTGCAAAGTGTTGAAGATTTATATAGTTACCAGCAAATAATCTCTCCCAGCGTTTATTTGGGCTTAATCAATAGCTTTGCTTAGCAAATCTGTTTTTGCATTGGTTTTTGACTCAGCAGAATTTGTGTTGTATTTATCTTTTTAATGTATCTTTCAAGCGTAAACATATTTCTTACATTGAAGTATAAATCATGCTGAAAAAATAGCTTCTGGTATTTCTGTTGCTTTATTATATTACCGCAAATTTATATATCTTTATGTTTCGCCGTAGACCCATGGATCTGGCCCAGATAAAAAAGAACATTGAATATGGCGTCATAAGAACCACTGAGGAATTCCATCGAGACATACTGATTATGTTCCAGAATGCCATCATGTACAACAGCTCTGATCATGATGTCCACCAGATGGCAGTGCAAATGCAACAAGATGTTCTTGTTCAAATAAATGTAAGTTTTTCCAATTCATTTTAGAAATTTTGTATTCTTGCATACACCCATATTTTTTTCTTGTGTCTACCTTATTATAAGGTCTATAAAATAGTGCATTTCTTAGTTATGCTTAAGAGCATATAGTCCTACGAGAAGAGACTTGTGACATCATCAAGGACTATTCTATTATGCAATTTTAGGTAAAAGGGAAGTGAAAACTCCCAAGAAAGGTTGCAATTTTGTGATATTCAGCACCTTTTTCCACCCAAGAAAGCATTTTACCACTAAACCAAGTATGACAGTGGTTGTTTAAAATATAATTGCATTTGAGCAAGAATTGCACTTGTGCAGTGTTATCCAAGTATGGGTAGTAACTAGAATTGTGACAACATGACTTAATTTTAGGTGGGTGGGGCGATTAAACATGACGCAGCATGACATATAGGGAGAGGGACAATTTTGCATGGCATAATTTGTGTACGACCCTTAATTTGTAGGCACAATACAAATAAAATTATTACATTTGTAAATGATGTTCAATTGTTTTTTTTTTTTTCTTAATTTCATCTAGGCTTTTGTGCGCACCCAGTCAAACAGCAAGGACGAAGTGAGTGAGCCCGTCTCCTCACTGAGGGGAACAAGGAAGTCACTGAAGGGAAAGCAGAGCATTGGGTAAGTTGGCATCAAAATGGTATTTCTTTTTGCTTAGAAGCAGGGATTGGAAAGCAACATTCAAAAAGTAACTCCGTTAGTTACTTAATTGAATAACTATGTTAGTTACCTAATATGAAAAGCAACTAATCTTACTTTTAGAAATTTCAAGTTATAAGAAAATTTGAAATTTAACCATTTCTCAAAGAGATTTCTCAATATTAAGGAAATAGTTACCATTGAAAATAGTTCTGAATAAAAATTCAATGCTGTGGAACGTCACATTTTAAATTATTACTTAAAGCCGAGCTCTGGCAGTATTGTAAGCATCTTTCTAAAAAGTGGGCAGTATTGTAAGCATATTTTTTGGTGACGTGAAATATAAAAAGCTGGAAATACTTAAATTAACACTTTACCGACCCATAGGGCTTCGGACGTACTATACCTTTTCACCGCTCGGTTTCCCAATAGCCCTAGTGCGACGATAATTCAAAACTAAACTAAACCAGCTCGGTCCTGACTCAATCGGACCAATCTAATCCACTGAAGGATTCTGGTCTAGAGCGATCCACGGTACTGGACAACTTAAGGCAGAGCGGTCAGATCGATCCTGGTTCAAGGCGTAGACTAAACAGTGCCTAACCTAACCAAATCTAACAGAAAGATCAAGAGTTGATTAATCGATGACCGGTCAGTAAACGCTTGGGAGCAAATGTCGAAAAATTGACGGCCGGTCGGTAAAGTGTTAAGATCAGGAAAATATTCTTCTTCATTTTTTCAAGATTTTAAATTTGTCATGATGCTTTTACGAATAATGCGCATTTTATTTAATTTCAGTAAGGGTAAAGAAGACACTGAAAAAGAATGAGCTGCAAAAACGGGAAGAAAAATTACAGAAAATAACTACAGCGACAAGACTGGAAGGAAAAAAATACCTGAAACTATTTCCATGTCTTCTATGAAAGAAGACTTATCAGTTTTGTTTCCTGTTACCTTTCATATCAATGTTTGCAATGAAAGGGTGAAAGTTTCTTAATTTGCTGAACCGTTTTTGTATCGCTAGTAAATGCATGTTCTATAAATTCTCATTAAAAATAACTTACATAAAAGAAAGACTGGTCCATTAAATATTAAATATGCTTTCTTTTAATAAAAAATTTTCTTTGCTTCAAAACCAAAAATGATTTGTTTTAAAGATCATAATTTACCCCTTTTAGATTAACCTCTTTTAGCTATACAAAATGCACTATATCATAATTTTTTTTCAAATTGTATGGTAATTTTGGGCTCTTTCTTTTGTATATATATAGAAGTCGTAATAAACATTTTTTCCATTTAAGTTCCTACTTTTTATGTATTAAATGCCATTAAAATGGAAACACTCAACTTGGGTTAATAGCTAATTTCAGTTAAACACATGTTGTAAACATTTCATGTCTGCAGTAAAAACATTTTAATGTGTTTAATAAATTGCTTTTACAAATAAACTTTTTTTTTAGTTTTCATTGCTTATAGTTCAAGATCTATCTTTCTTTACTTCACAACATGTAAATTAGTAAGACTACTCTTTAATATAATAATCCACTAATTTTGCGACTTTAACAAATGTTTACCATTAAACATTTAATCCAAAAGGCTTTGATAACTATTGTAAGTTGTAACAAACCAAGCAATTTTGACTTTTCAGCTTCTAGACGTTATAAAATTTTACTTGTAATTAGTCTTATTTTTTTAAAATCTTCATTTGATTTGTAAAATTTTGATATATATCCTAGGGGTAGATCAACTATAAACTAACTAGTTTGAAATTCATCTACAGCTGTTTCAGCGTATATAGTTATGAATTTAACTGAATTTGAGCTTTGCTTCAGCAGAAAGACATTCAATGATAATGCTAGTTTTCATTAATTTTCGAAGCTCTTGTGCTCTGTTAACCTGAATTAAAATTTCAAATAATTTTCAGTATATCTTTAATTTATTACTTCTCCCAAAATTAGCTGATATGCATGACAAATTTCAGAATTTAAAAAAAAAAAACAGTTCGTGCTACATCTTTACATTTCTCAAACATGTGTTAAGGGGGTATGGGCGCTGGATAGCGGGCCTCCAAACTCAAGTGACTTATCACTGTTAATCTAATGGGGGGGGGGGGGGACTATTTTCTCTGCCATATTTCTCCGGCTGTATTGAATATTTTTACAAAATATTTTTTTCATTCAAATAATAAATGAAGATAACTTGCATGTCTTTAAAATTCCCAATTTCAAAAAGTGGGATTGTCGGGACCTGTAAGTCAGCTACATTTATCACATAACAAAAAAAACTATTTGTAAAAGTATTCAATACAGTTTTAGAAATGTGGCAGAGAAAGTACATTTTCCTCCATTGTTGTATTAAAACTCATGTACTTTGCTTTGGAGACCCCGGGTCCACTATTTCCGTTTAAGGAAGAAAAAGGTATGCATGAAAAGTAAAACAACACCCTAGAGGACCTAGTACACTGCTCACAACAATTAGGGGAGCGCATGGTTCAAACTCCTTCAACCCCAAAGTTTCCATTTGGAATCATGAGCATGTGATTTTTTTCTCACCAAGTTGAGCTTGCACTAATTTATCGTTAGATGGAAGAATTAAGTCTTTTGAGGATGTAAATAATGTTTGTTTTAATCAAATGAAAACATGTAAAAAAATTCACTCGCAAAAAACATTTATGAAATAAATTGACCCTTAATTCTTCACTCTTGCAGTATCAGATGTCTAAAAATTGATTTTACCTCTTTTTTGCAAATAAAAATTTGAAAAATTATTGTTAAAAAATAAAATGTTTTTCCGCCTGTTTTTTACCATTTCATTCAGGATGCATAAGGAATCTATTTCACAAATTTTAGTTTTTTAGAATGAAAAACAAAGCGCTGAAACTGAAAGGGTTAACAAAAGCGCGCAAAGTGCTCCCCTAATTGTTTTGAGCAGTGTAGATAAATAAAAGACGGCAAAAAGTTCTAGCAAATTTTATTGCAAAATCAATAATATTTGTTAAAAGTTTAACCGATGCACAATATTCGCTATGGCAATATAACATCTTAATAATTATATATACATGTCAGGAATGATCAACATCCTCATAGGTGGAACATTTTCATATACAAGTTATATTACAAGCCACACAAAGAAACTATTTTTCCATAGTCATGTATGTTATATATATATTTATATTATGCACAAACAAATTACAATATATTTACTTTGGGAAAAAATAAAACAATATTTTTTTAACTGCCATGTTCTTACAGATATTTAATTTTGAAAAGAATGCAACTTTAAAAGAACAATTCGATAATCGTACAACTTTTATTAAGTTAAAATTATTCAAATCTATACAAGTCATGGCACATTAAAAATATTTTTTACACCTAAAAAATATTAAACAGCAAGCAACAAAAAAATAAACAGAAACAAAACGTAACTTCTAGGAAATCTACATCTATAGTTCAATCTTTGGCAATACACATTTTTTTAATTTACAAAACATAAACAAAATATTAAACCTAAAAAAAGTAAGTTTTCGACAGTGCTTTCAATCACTAATGAGTACAAATTTTGTTCTAAATTATGAATATTCTTAAATGTCAATAACTTCCAAACAACTACATATTTTTAAAATAAACCTTTTAAAAAAAAAGCCATATATTTTTATATACAAATTAGCTTCCAAAATGGGTGATTTTTTTAATATATATGCGATTCTTATAAAATATATTATTCAAGTTTTTTCAAACAATGAAATTGAAAAATCTAACTCATACCATATCAAAGAGAGAGCACAGATGCTTGTTTTATTAAAAAAAGCCATAATTCGTATCCAAGCCTTGCTAGTCTAACTCGGGAGAACATTGAGCTCCAATCGAATCATCACAGAGTGTTGTACATTGCTGTTATTTATGTTACCGTTATCACCCGGAATCAGCGAAAACTAGAATTAACTAGTGAAAACTAGTTTTAACTGAAGCCATTGGTGAAAACTAGTTTCTTCTATCTAAAACTAGATCTCACTAGTTAATACCAGTTTTTATCAATTGCTTTGGTTAAAACTAGTTGTAATTAGCCAAAACTAGAATTTTCTAACATGTTTTAGATAAAACTAGAATTAACTGTGAATGCTTGACTTTTGTATTTATTATGAACATTAATTTATAATCTTATTACGACGTAAAGTCATTAAAAAGCTCCATGTACGGTTTTTAATGTAGTGTCTTCCAATATCCAAACGCTTTCATTGAATTTCAACACAATAATCAACTAAACTAATCCAAATCTATTATCATAAATCGTGCTATTTTCCCTTAATTCTAGTTTTTTCTAAGTGTGTTATAGTTAAAACTAGATTATACCAATCAAGTTCGTCAAAACTAGTAATAACTGGTTTTAGCTAGTGGAAACTAGTTTTAACTAATGGCATCAGTTAAAACTAGTTTCCACTAGTTAATTCTAGTTCTAGCTGATTTCGGGATTTAACTAACATTTACATTAACATTGAAGAGGGGGCTCGTGTGAGGGCTGCACCATACCTGAGAAGTAGCACATCCAGAATAAGGGCACTTTACAACTAGAACAGAAGTGCGGTCAGGAATGCTTGACCAGTGTCCCAAAACTTTAGTCTCGTTTTACACTTACTAGTAATGATTGCCGGTATTTACAGTGCTAGATGATCACAGTGTTAACGTTAAGATAATTGAAGAGCTTAGTGGAAGAATGTGCTAAGTGACATAAAAAAAAAAATTGAGATTTTTGTGTCAATGAACACACTACTAACTTCTTTTAACCATAAAAAGTTTCTTCTTTTTTGTAAATGTAAAGTTTTTTGCTGTTTGCAAGTACCGTTTTCAACAGATCTGAGTGACAACAAAAAACTTTAAAGCTGATTTTCTTGTTTTCACTTTTTTTGTCACTTAGCACGGTCTTCCACTAAGCTCTTCAATTGAGAGCTTAGTGGAAGAATGTGCCAAGTGACAAAAAAGTAAAATCTAGACAATGAGCATTAAAATTTTGTGTTTGCACTTATATCATTTAAAACAGTGATTACGACAGAAGAAAAATCCGAAGTTCACCTATGCTTTTCGACCAAATAGCGGCAATATTAATTGATGTGTGGAAAAAATTCACTACCGTATATTGCCATTGCAGAAGCTTTTAAGTGTTTTGATAAATTAATCAACAGGTTATGAAAAAGGAGAATTTAAATTTAAAGGGGATAATAACATTCATTGCTATCATTATTCGATTATCATCAATTAAGTATTGGCAATATTAAGTAAAATATGTGAAATATTTGCACTTCGGTGCTTACTGCTTGTAAAAAAGGGGAACTTAAATTAAATTTCAATGGGGAAAATAATGTATTCTCATAATGATATAAAAATCACAATTTTTCAAAAATGTTACATAGCATGTTCTTTGATTAAGCACTTCAATTGGATATTTGATGTACGACAGAAGAAAAATCCGAAGTTCACCTATGCTTTTCGACCAAGTAGCGGCAATATTAATTGATGTGTGGAAAAAATTCACTACCGTATATTGCCATTGCAGAAGCTTTTAAGTGTTTTGATAAATTAATCAACAGGTTATGAAAAAGGAGAATTTAAATTTAAAGGGGATAATAACATTCATTGCTATCATTATTCGATTATCATCAATTAAGTATTGGCAATATTAAGTAAAATATGTGAAATATTTGCACTTCGGTGCTTACTGCTTGTAAAAAAGGGGAACTTAAATTAAATTTCAATGGGGAAAATAATGTATTCTCATAATGATATAAAAATCACAATTTTTCAAAAATGTTACATAGCATGTTCTTTGATTAAGCACTTCAATTGGATATTTGATGTACGACAGAAGAAAAATCCGAAGTTCACCTATGCTTTTCGACCAAGTAGCGGCAATATTAATTGATGTGTGGAAAAAATTCACTACCGTATATTGCCATTGCAGAAGCTTTTAAGTGTTTTGATAAATTAATCAACAGGTTATGAAAAAGGAGAATTTAAATTTAAAGGGGATAATAACATTCATTGCTATCATTATTCGATTATCATCAATTAAGTATTGGCAATATTAAGTAAAATATGTGAAATATTTGCACTTCGGTGCTTACTGCTTGTAAAAAAGGGGAACTTAAATTAAATTTCAATGGGGAAAATAATGTATTCTCATAATGATATAAAAATCACAATTTTTCAAAAATGTTACATAGCATGTTCTTTGATTAAGCACTTCAATTGGATATTTGATGTACGACAGAAGAAAAATCCGAAGTTCACCTATGCTTTTCGACCAAGTAGCGGCAATATTAATTGATGTGTGGAAAAAATTCACTACCGTATATTGCCATTGCAGAAGCTTTTAAGTGTTTTGATAAATTAATCAACAGGTTACACTGCAATAAATTACACAATGTAAAAAGAAAAATAAGGGAACAAAGACAACGAAACAAACAATCAGAGGAAATAAAATAAAAAAGAAATAGCATGGAGAAATAGAACATATGGAGAAATGCACAGTCCAAAATTATCTAGCAGTTCCAATGTAATTCCAAAAGAACCAAAAATGAAAACAATGCTGTTGGGAACTGTTGCCACTTATGGCATGGAATACGCCCATTGTTTTAACATTGTCACTGTGATCAACCAGCACCTTAAGTACAGCGAACATTATTCGAACCGAAGAATGTGAAATCGGCCTCATCAAAATTTAAGAGTTTCAGGGTCAAAGGAAATATTATGAACTAAAAAAGTACCACCAAATTAGAATATCCTGATATATAAAAGGCTTTTGATTTCTACATATTGTCTATAGTACACCCAATTTTAAAGCAGGACAAAATCATATTTTACTCATGTGAAACCGGCCTCATTAAAATTTAAGAGTTTCAGGGTTACAGAAAATATTATTTAGGACTACATGTAAGCACAAAAAAAATTTATACCAAATTAGTATATCCTGATTTAAAAAAGGCTTTTAATTTCTACATATTGTCAATAGTATATAAAATTTGGGGGGGGGGGGGGGACAAAATCATATTTCACTCATGTGTAATCGAATGTACAATGAATCACATAAGTTTGACAATTTAGAATTTTTCAGTTACAATTTTAAAAAAAAGTAGATAAATTAAAAAAGACACAAAATAAGAAATAATGCTTTGTGAAGTATTTAGGTATAGCCATCCCATAATAATAAGCCAGTTATACATTATTCTTTTTAATTAATACAACTTTTAAAAAATGCTCTACTGTTTAAACGACTTCAATTCAATTGAAATAACTTGTTTACAACAGTTTACCATTAAAAGAAGAAAAAAATCAAATCGATAACATTGAAGGACCAAAGACTAGGTTTTACATCACTTCAATTTTTAAAAAAAGAAAAATCTCAATTGGTGACACATTCTGCCAACAGAACAAAATATATAAAATCTCTTTTGAAGAGACTCGTTGCATAAGACTAGTTTTAACAACACAAAAATTGCAGAATAATTTATGTTACTGCACTGTCCCAGCTGCATTATTTGACTAGCAGCTTTTGTGTACAATCGTAAGTAAATGTTCCCTTCAAAACAGAACTGATTGAGCCATGATTTTGAAACAAGATGAAAATATTTTGACTTTGAAAAATCAAAATTAAAAAATAATAATAATAAACTATGAGTGCCAAGTTTTTACATAAAAATAGCTAAATCTTAAGTTGAATACAAGTTTTAACAAAGCAACAAAGAATATTATCAAATAAATTGAAGAGCCTAGTGGAAGAACGTGCGAAGTGACAAAAAGGTAAAAACGAAAAAGTTTATCGTTTGCATTCACATGTGTTGAAAACTGTACTTTGAAACCGTAAAAATGTACTCTAAACTTCAAGCTTATGAAAACAAGGAAACTTGTTACTGTTAAAGAAGTTAGTAATATTTTCATTGACAGGAAAATCTCAATTTTTTTCAAAAATGTCACTTAGCATGTTCTTCCACTAAGCTCTTCAATTAATAATGCACCTTATCATTTAACAAAAAACTTTTACTAGCGAAAAATCAACTCAGTATATTAAGGAACTAGCCAGGGAACAAATAAGTGAAATACATATAATTTAGTATATATCAACACACAATTTGCCTTCTGTATATAAATCTCTAAGACGTCAAATCATTAAAGAGGAAAGTAGCTTCTTTGAGATGTTATTCCTCTGAAAGATGCATGGCGACATTTTTTTGCAGCTGGTAGAGATGTGATGTTATGTATTTTTTGTAAAGTACAGTTGGACAAGTTCCTATTACTTAAAAAAATCTAGATTAAAAAAAAAAAATAAACAGGCAGGTTTTTTTTTTAATATGAAAAGAGGAAGGGGGCCGAAATATAAAGTGTAAGACATAAAAACATGTTTTAAATACTGGAAAAAAAAAACCCTTGAAATTTAAAGATACTTTGGGAGAAAAACAGTAAAAAGAATAAACTTTAAGTTTTTAATGTAAACAAAAGACTATCCATAAGAAAAGTAAAAACAAGTAATATACATGTTTAGATCTTTGGAAATAAATGTTTCTTGGTTTTTAACACTAAATTACAATTAAAGAGCTTAGTGGAAGAACGTGGTAAGTTACCAAAAAGTGAAAATAAGCGTTACAGTTTTTTGTTTGCCAATCAAATCTGTTACAAATGAACTTTTTAATAGTAAAAAAATATTCTAAATCTACATTTTAGGAAAAAATATACTATTGTTACATTTTAAGCAGGGAATTACATGTTCATTGATACAAAAATGTTCTTCTACTAAGCTCTTCAATAATAAAGATTAAAAAAAATTCTTAAGAATTTTTCTATTTTTAAAAAATTACAATTGCGATGTTAAATTAAATTATATAAGGCATTCAACAAAACATAACTTTTAGTAACCAAAATTCATAACAAAACATATCTTTTAAAAAAATTTAAAAAGCATAAACTTTGCAAATGTCAGAACTGCTTAATATATATTTCAACCTTCCAAACGACTCCAACCAACCATTCTTTGTGAATGCAGTTTAAAGCAATCTCCACCAACTGCGAAACCAAACACAGACTAGAGGCCCCACCATCCATCGAAATCATATAAAAGACTGTTAGCGATAAAAAAAGCTCTGTTTTTCACGAAAGTCTGCACATCTTGCGGAAGTCTGTCTCGAACTCTGCGTCGATGTCGCTCGTGTCCGGTATCTTCCCCTTGACGTCGGGCATGTATTGCAGTTGGTCGATTCCCTCTCGCTCGTAGAAAAGCATGTAGGCAGAGTCAGCGTCGATTTGATCGCATTGCACTTCCTGAAACATAGATAATGAATTAATTAAGCGGCCCAAGAGCTGATAGGTTAAATGTGTCCGCCTAGGGTACCTTCAATACACTGTATGCTGTACAAGGTAACGCCAAGGAGCTTTGCAGGTGTGACATGCTAGAATCGTTATCGCTCAGCCAAACTCGCCAATAAAACAAAACTAGTTATTTTTTCCAGTTTTACACAGAAAAACATTATGTTGTTGCTTGTGGTTTAGTAGGGGGGCAATGAAAGCCGAGCACAGCGACCAGAGGTCTATTGTACTAGAAATGTTGTTGCTTAGTTTGGAAGAAATAAGAATGTTTTCAACTTTCAAGTAAGCAATGACTTTGATTTGCGGTTTGTTTCCGTTACCTCGCCAACTATTGTTCCGCCAACACATGCCAAATACCGTCTGCTAGCTTCGACATTAAAAATTTCATTTTCTGGTAGTATAATGATAAAAAATACTATTTTTTGAAATGTAATAGTCTACACGATGTTTAATTTACAATACAAAGATTAAAAAGTAAAGCTTTAATCACTTTTTATGAGTTCAAACATCTTTTGTATTCCATAGCAATGACACACGCCAGTATTAAAACATGGATTACAGCTTTACCGTTATGAATTTTAATCCAAAAAAAGAATAAATATTGAAGAATATAGATAATTTTAGTAGAGCTTTGCTGAGTCACCGTGCAATGTCTACGGGGAAAAATAACAGCTCAGTATCTCGGAGCATGGCTATGCTCCAGCCAACCAGGTGAGAGCATCATGTCACAACCATCATACGCAGATATTCCAGTAACCCTATGTCCGCCTCATAAGCCCAAGATCGCGGGTTCGAGCCCTGGTTGAGTCGTTGGATTTTCTGGATGGGGAAAGTCTGAGCATGCATGTCATATGATTATGTGGCATGTAAAAGACCCCCTGGAGGGCCCATTTGGCCTGGGTTCTCTCGGCAAAATTAAATATCGTCATACTTTAACATCCACAGAGAGCTCAGATTCATCGTAATCTGTGCGTCAAAATTGGCAGCGAGAGTCCCCTACATGGTGCCACAAAAAAAAGGCTCCCGATTCTGGGGAATGTGCCGAGTCTGCAAAGGCTTGACCGCCAACGTTGCAGCTCCATTAGAGAGAAGAAAAAAAGATAATAAATTTTATTGTACTGGTCCTTGACCCCGGCGTTTTCAATACTTGACAAAGTATTCATGCTTCTTACAAGGATACATTGCAATAAACTAACAGGTTAAAAAAAACTAAAGAATCGTGGTCAGATATTTTACGCCAAATCTGGGAACCCCGATTTATTGGTATTATGGCAATCTTTGGCAAAATTAGCAATGGGAAAGTTTCTTATTATGTCACGTTTTTCATACTGCAGTCATTCATTAGTTGTCTTGGCACGCGATAGGGTTTGTTGTCATTCGACCTGGCGATATATATTTTTTAAATGACGCCAAATCCGGCCACGATTCTTTAGTTTTTTACCAAATAACAAATGAAATATATAGTTTAGTTTGAATTATTGACACACTACAGCTGACAATATTTAGAAGCTATTACAGCTACTACATGAGGGCTATTGGCGACAGGCGTCATTCTTTAGAACCAGTCAAGTGACAGGCTGATATACCTTTGCAGGCACCCAACGCTACCCTAAAGGACAACATCGTATGCAGCATGTTGGGACTTTGAAACATTTAACATGCATTTCCTTTACACCAGGTAATAATCGAACATTTTGGCTTCACAGACCGTTTGTAGGTGGGCAGTTATTTTGGCAATGCCCAAACCTGGGACCTTTCGCATGCAAGGTAATTGCAGTCCCTTACCAACTGGGAATTGGTAAGTTTAACAGACCATCAAAATTTACTGCATGATAAAATGCTTTTAAAAATTCTTTATGTGCACCCTACATCTATCAATATGTTTTCGGAACACTTCTTCACAAGCTCAACAGCCTTTTGCATTCCAAGGCTGACTTGCTGATCCTCCTCCAGTTGGCCCTATTAGCCGCAATGGCTCTCCATCGGTTTACTCCTATTAGATTAAAGTTTCTTTCGACATCGTTCAAACATCGTGTCGGTGGTCGTCCTCTACGTTCAGAAAAGTCAATTTTGGAAAAAGTCACTTTTTTGGTGGGGAAATCATTGGGACATCTATACAGATGGCCCAGCCACCTAAATTGGGGTGCTTTTAAAGTTTTCACAATGTCGGTAACGCCAAATTTTCAGTAAATTTCATAGTTTTAAAGAGTTCCCCAACTCATTGTCTCATGAATAGGTCTGGTATTCCGGAACACAGTACTCTTAAAAAACTTGTTTTAAAAAATTATGTAACTTTAAGACATTTGTCAGTAAGTAACTACTTAAACATGGTGCATTTTCAAGGGATATCATTATAACTCAATATTGAAAATGTACAGTGGTTTCCAAAAGTGTGAACACTTTTTGAAAGTTTCATATTTTTCAACTTTGTGTGATTACAGAATATATTAATTGTATATCAAATTAAACAATTGTTTTTCAAATTAAAAGTAATTTAATCTTTATGAGGACCACTGTGTGCAGATCGCTGAAGCCATCTATGAGACCTTTGGTCCTATATAATCTACATCCATGGACACAACATCATCATCAAAGTAATTTAATATAGAATTAAAAATAAATACAGTATTACAATATCTGTATTAAGAATAAGTTATGCAACTAATAGTAAGATCTGTCTTAGTTTTACAAGTCATTGAACCACCAACTTGTATTGCAATTTCACCATAAGAAAAATCCATTGATTGTGCTTGTTTGTTCAACTAAAATGAGCATAACTTTATTTGTAATACAGATACTTTAATTCAGTTATTTTAATGAAATTCTACATTAAATTACCTTTAATTTAATATTTAAATGTTTGTATTTAAGCGAAATTTAACAGATACAAGAACACAGGTAACAGTTGAAACACATGAAACTTTCAAAAAGTGTCCACACTTTTGGCCACCACCATAGGTGAAGTTAAAGAATCTCTTGCTTACCTTGCAACTGCTGTCATTGTAGCAATACCACTTGTGGTTGGGGTTGCATGCATAGCACACATAGTGGCCCCCACCAAGGATGCCGGAGTGGCACTGCCAAAGAGAAAGCATATATTTTTATCAATTGCAAGTTACCAAAAATTTTTAATAATCAAGACAAATAAGAAACATTATTACTTTACAATTTCATAATGTAAAATAATTAGTTTTAAATTGATCTCAACAGTATAAAAATTCAAGTACATTCACCAAAGTATTAGAATGATGCATAAAATAATGGTGAAATATAAGTATGTGTATTATTTAAAACTCATTTTAATAAAAAAAATTATTGTTTAAAAGTAAACAACATAACATGTAACTGCTTTGAAAGGAATTCAACAAAATTTGAACATTATAATAAAGCAATAATTAAAAATTATTTTCATTTGTTACTGTTCATTAGATATCTCAATTAGATACCTTTTTCCTTAACTACAAGAATGTAGTAGAGAATATATGCTTGTGTACAAACCAAGAAATTTTGCACAAAATTAAAGGCGTAAAAATCGGGGTCAACTTCTACGCAAGGAGTCATATTTTTTTTAAAAAATCCCTTATTCTTAAAACTATAAGTTAATTTAACTAAAACTCAAGGTAGCATCTACTTAGCTTCTCTGTTAAATAGTCATCTAACAAAATGTTAATATGTCAAGAACACACACCCAAGACCTTTTTTCTTTTCGTCGCAGTTGAAATTCTGCTTGCAAAATAAAAATGTGTGGTTCAGAAAGAACCGGTTTTCTCAAATTTACTTGAGGAGGCTCTGGTTTGCAGGGGCGATCATTTCTTGCCTTATTTAATACCTCCTCTAATACAAGAGTTACCAATTTTGGAGGGATATTTGGCTTAAAAATGGAAGGTTGATTTACAAACAGATGGGCTCATACATGATTGTAAGTGGTATTTTAAATTTGCATAAAAAATGTAAAGCATTTAATGTCAACATTCACCAGACTTTTGAATATTTAACCCAATATACAGTAGAACCTCGATTATCTGTTAATTGGGACCGGAGTAAGGTTGGAAAATAGAAAATTCGAGATAATAGATAATTTTCATTAAATAGAAAAACTTATAGTACAGAAGACCGCCGAAATTCAGCGGATCTCAAACCTTATGTTTTGTTGTAGAAATCACTTGTAATGCCACAATTTTAGACAATTCCGCGACTTATTTGGAAAATTTAGGATTACTATAAATTCACAGTTACTTTTTTAAGTTGCCAAAGTTTTACTATCTTAAAATATAACCACAGTTTCTGGATTTCATAAACGGCAGAATCTCCGGATCAAAGAAACCCCAGATAATTAGATTTTATAAGATTGCTCACTTTAGAATTGCCGTAGATTTCTGAGACACTTTTTTTCATTAACAATGGAGAATGGCCTTAGTTAAGAATTTTTTTATGTTGGTTTAGGGCTTATGGACAATCGGCTAACAGAGAGTTCAAGATAAAAAAAAAAAAAGGGAAGGATAATCAAGGCTCCACTGTACACAAAATCCTTGTTACATAGAAGTTTCACTTACAGCCAAAGCATACAGTCTGTACTTGAGCGAGAACGGGTCATCTTCGATCAGCCGATGCTGGTGAAAGTCCTTCAAATCCGAAATGGAAACCTCGCCGTTCATCGGGGGTTCTCCACAATCCCCATCCCCGTTGCAAACTGGCGGGGACTTCTCACAATCCCCGGCGTCGTTCAAACAGTCTCCGACCAACAGTCTATCGTTTTGACTAGGAACACTTTGGTCGTTTTGATTAGAGGAGGAAGAAGAAGGGGTGCAGAAGGAGTTCTCGTTGTGGTCCAGGTCGTTCGTGACCTTGACCTGACCAAGGTCGTTCGTGACCTTGACCTGACCAAGGTCGTTCGTGACCTTGACTTGCTGTAGGTCGTTTCTGGAGGGGGTGGATTTGAACCGTTTGTGGGTGGGTGAGGATTTTCGGCGGCTGGCTTCGAGGATGGTTTCTTTGGGGACGCGGGCAAGGTAGTCTGTCGGGTCAAAGTTCTCGAAGGGGAATTTGACGATCTTGTGCGACTTCACCCAGCGCCCGTGAAGTAGCTGGAACCTCTTCAGGTGCACAATCTGAAAACAACCCAAAGTTATTATTCTAATTACAATGAATACAATTATATCCAGATATACAAACAGAGGCCATCTTAAATAAGTGACTTTTAGCTCTGGCTGCAAAATTTTTCCAACCTGAAACAAATGTCATCCATAAAGCCGGCCTCTCTAGAGCATATCCTACAATGCCTGGGTCTAGGTTTAAAGGAAAAGATTTATCTTAAACCATCTCCACTTCTTGTTATTGACTTTGCTAGAATACATGGACTCGTGGACCAGATCTTACTGTTGCTAGGTCATGTAGCTTTATTAACAACAACAATAATAACAAGATATATAAATAGAACAGGATTTGACAACAATACATTTATGATTGTTATTTTCCAAAAATTTAGACGAGTTTGGAAAAACAAAACTACAAAATTTTTAAAAAAGTAACACAATGTTACACATAAGGCTGAAGCTTGCTATAGCCATTTCTGTTACAAGAGACACAGACAATTTGGGACAAAACCAGGAAAATTTTGCACAATTCAAGATTTAAACACTTGATTGCAGGCATGATCAGCACAAAGCGGTACCAATCAGTCACTGGGCCCAAAAAAATGCATAACACAAGACAAAAGAAAGAATATAACAAAAGCTGAGGATGAATTACGAATAAAATGTTACTTTAACCCAATAACATAATAATAAGCAAAAAAGTTATCTTCATAACTTCAGAGAGGTTTAAATGAACAGCTGATATACTTTTAAAGCTTAACGTAGAAGAGAGTGTTTAACTCAAATGAAACAAATTTTAAAATAAAATAGATATAAGGTCTTGCATAAATGTAATTCACATAGCATTTAAAAGGTTGAGACATTATTTACCACAAATTATACGAATCAAAAGTTACAAAAATATAAGTACAGGTTGAAATCTATAATTCACTCATTTTACATCACAAAAAAAAATTAAAATAACAAAATACACAAAATTATAGAAGAAAAAACCTTTTAAATGTAAAAAATATATATAAGTATGAAATTGACACTAACCAAAATAGGTGGCAGCCTCCAAATATTCAGTTTTTTAGAAGCTAGCTGGTGCTCTTTACATTTGGAACAATAGTATTTCTCAGCCTCTCCTAGTTGCTCTTCCTTCGTAAAAGCTTCCAGGCAGTCATGTAAGTTAATTGGCTCAGTTTGCAGGCGTCTCGTGGTTTCCACACTCTCGTGGTTGGCAAAATCCTGCAGATTTAATAATAATGTTGCAGAATTTAATACAATTTTATAGCAATTCCAAGGTACAAAAATTCTCGAAATCTTCACCTCCTAATTAAAATTTCTCACAATAAAAATATTTTTTACTTAGTAAAAAATGTTTTCTATTGAGAGAAATTTTAATTAGTAGGTGAAGATTTTGGGAATTAAACTACAATAATATTTAGGTTGAGTTAATGAGATACTATTTATTATTATTTTACTCATGGCGTGGAACAAAACTCGGTCTTTATAACACGAGTAAATAACTCTTTAGACATGCAAAAGTATTAAAAAAATATTTTTACCACTCAAAAACAGTTTTACTTTGAGAAATGTTAGTTAGCATAAGAAAATTTGAGTTTTTTTTTAACTTTGTACAATGTAGAATTGCCCTAATTTTATTTCATGGAATTTAGCAGAATGTGTTATAATTGTAATTTAAATATAAATAACAAAATTTAGTTTGTAAAAAATTTACTTCTCTCAAAACTCTTAATTTAAACAGGACCAACTTTGGCCCTAAAAGATATTTCAGCCCCAAGCATTAAATCATTCCACTAACTTTCTATCGATTTCTCTTTAATATAGATATCCATACAGTGCTGAAAACAGTTGAAAAAAGATCCATAAAAATTAAATAAATGTACTAAATGAATACAAGGCAAAGCAACAATTTAAAAAAAATTTGCCTTAGTTTGTTAGCAACTCTAAAATGAAAATTTATTGAAAATTGGTTTTCTTGATTTAAATAAAATGACAGAAAAGCATTTTGTGTGTTTAAAATTTTTAATGGAAAAGTAATACACAAAAGCTTATTTTATTTTTTAACTAACAAGTAATTAACCTATTAATGTAAAGGATAATAAAAATATAATACAGACAAAATTATAAAATAACCTACCTTTTCAAGAGAGGTTTGATACCGAAGATGAAGAGCCGTTGGATCCCAATCTATGGCAATAACAGCACTCGAACAATTGAAGTCGGCATCACAGCATTCAATTTTACAACCACGGCAGAATCTGTGACACAATTCATTTAAATAAATAGACATTAGGGAATTTATATTAATAAAAAGCATTGATATTGGTCAAACTAGCCACTGGGAGTAATATCAGGCAATTTTAGACAGGTAATTAAAATTTAAAAGCAATATTATAAGATCTACTCCGAAAATTTAGGGCTAACAGGCAATTCAAGATGAAATTTTTTGCTTTTATTAAAACATTCAACATAAAGCATCAACTAATAAATAAATACACATAAAGATTACAAATTCTTCCAAAATGTGGTAAATGAATAAAGTATAATCATGCTTCCATACAAACAAATAAAAAGCTGAATTTGGTAGTTTTATAGGCATCTTGAGTTGAGTTATCAGCACTTTAGAGCTACAAGAGGGCTATTGGGGACAGGCGTCATCATTTAGAACCACAGCCAAGTATAGTGAGCCAACACCCGAGGAGGCCATCAACATAACTTTTAAGGACAACATTGTATACTGTGTACAGACTTCCAAGCATATTTAGTATTTAATGTAAACTCCATTTACACAGGGAATTAGATGTTGAACTTTTAGGCTCCATAGACCGTTTGCAAGTCTGCAGTTATTCTGGCAATGACAGGGATCGTTCTCATGCGAACAGGGCTGCCAGTGCCAGAAAGCTTTGAAAATAGTTGCCTTAGTAGCCTCAGATGTTAAAAAATAGTAGCCAAAATAGTATCCTCTTTTACCTAACTAAATAAACAATTTTTAATTGTTAGATAACACAAATGTATTTTTTAAAAAAATCTTTGCATTGCATGTTATCCGAAATTAAATAAAATTTCCAAAAAAGTAGTAAATTAGTTTAATATGCTTAGATGCAAAAATTTTAAAACTAAAACTTAAGACTTATATAAGTGCAGATCTTGGAATTGTAGCACCAACACTCGGTTAAAAGGATTGATAAAACTGCCAATAGTTTTTCGGATGTATTGCAACAGAAAATTTCATGTTAAATTATTAAACCAATTTATATATAACTGTTAGCTTAGAGAGCATAAATTAGGAGAAAATATTTTAAATCTACTTATTTGTATTGGAATTTAATTAGCAATTGCATAAAATTTTTCAAAACACAAAAACATTCCAATTTAACGATTGGATAAGAAACAGCCATAAAAGTGCCATTTTTTATCTTTTAAAAATATGTACGTATGGCATATATATTTATCTATTTTTAATTTTTGATTAGTTTTTAGCTAAAAAATCTAAGAAAAACCAACATTCGTCTGGAAAAAGCCTGTCATTTCACAGAAGCGAGTAGGAAGAAGTTAAAATGCTAAATTATGCAAAAAAAATTTAAGACCACAACTTAAATTTACAAATTGCAACACCAACTTTCAAATGAAAGGATTGATACTGGCGATAAAATTTACTTGAAACTAAATATAATTAAAAACTATATATCATAAAATAAAAACAAGTTTATTTTAAATAGTTATTAGTTATTCAAGAAACATAAGGATCAATACTATTTCATGTAAATATGTTTCACTGAAATATCTCGCAGTTTTAAATAAGTATTCTTACTTAACATGATCCAGAATCATCAAAATTCACAAGAAAAATATGACTTTATTTTAAATATTTAAAAAAAAACGTATTTCGATACTATTCTTTTAGATACCGCCAGATTACTAAATAAAAAAATAAAAACTTCAAAATAAAGCAAATTAATAACAAACAGACAGATGTCAATCCTATCCCCAAATGCAGTTTTAAAAAAATCTTCAACAAAGCAAACAAAATCCAAAGTTTTAGTTTCCATAAAGTTTACATAGGCTGCTTAAAAAAAAAATCATAAGTCAAGTGCTATTTCAAAAACACATGGTTTTGCTTTTATTTTGTGCAAAACGAAAGCACTTTTGATTTGAGAACCAAACAAAAACTATAGGCATCATCTGCACTTCACGTTTTGTGAATCAGTAGTATCCTGGTGGCGCCATCTATGGAAAAAATATATAACTAAAAATAGTCGCCCAAGACTTAAAATAGTCGAAGGTTTTGCTTAAAATAGTCGTTTTAGGCCCTTTTTGGTCTTAAATAGTTGCCATAGTCGCCTAGACTCTAAAATAGTCACTTTAGTAGCCTTTTAAGTCGCCACTGGCAGCCCTGTGCGAAGCAAGCGTCTTAACGGCCCCTTAAGGGGATTTTCCAGCCCTTTAACGGGAAATGGGCACACAGGACTGGGGATCTCTAAACTCAAGTGCCTCAATGTTAATCTAACCAATGGGAAAAAACTATTTCCTATGCCACATTTCTCCGACTGTATTGAATATTTTTGCAAGCCGTTTTATTTTAAATAATAAATGCAGATAACTTACAAATCTCTATAATCCCACTTTTTGAAATAGCTTCAAATATTTTTTTGTAAAATCATTTATTCAAAATTTTAAAAAAAATTTTGAGCCTATTTCAAAAAGTGGGATTGTCGGGACCTGTAAGTCAGCTACATTTATCACAAAAGAAAATCTGTTTATAAAATATTCAATACAGCCGGAGAAATATGGCAGAGAAAATATCTTTTTCTCTATTGGATTAACACTGATGTACTTTGCTTTGGAGATCCACGACCCAGCGCCCTTAAACACTGTTAGAAATAAGGGCAATAAATTCAGACTTACCGATACCAAGGGCAGTGAGCACATAAATATCCATTTCTTTGCACAGCCTTTAGTATGAAAGGATACTCATATCCCAAACTGTCATCACTACAGAGATTAAATTGGTAGAAAAGGTAATGCATTAGTTCAACATCTAATTTTTAAATGAACTGATTACATTTAAATAAGTAAGATAGCGTGAGTTAAGCAAGCTAAAAATTTATAAAAATAGTAATTTGTTTCAGAAGAATTATTAAATATATTAATAAAGTTTTATTGTGAGGCACCTATCTGCCAATTGTTAATTATTCAAATCAATAGGCAAAAATACCTAGAGGAAGTGGCAATGTTTTTAAATTTGTAAAAAGTGGATTTAATTTTTAATAAGCAATATTTAGCTGTCTCACATTTTAAAATGTAAAATTGCAATTCTGTTGCATATTTTTCTGCTTGCATGCATCAAGAAAGCTTTAAAATAATAAATTTATATTATTATAACTTAAAACTAATGTAATTTCTTATGGTTATTTTTTCAATTAAACTCTAATTTCTTATGTAATTATAACTTTCTTATAATATGATCTTCCTTATATTTCATGAAATAAGCAACAAAAAATTTTATATTAAGGTTTTTGTAGAAAAAAAAATCAGATGGTTGAAGGCCAAATGGAAAAATCCCAGCCAAGATTGGTGTTTCGGTCAATGTTTAGTTTGCATGGTAGAGCATAGAGAAGAGGTTGTTGCCAAAGATTAAACCAGGGATTGGAAAGTTAATTTTACAAAGTAACTCCATTACAGTTACAGCAACCCCTCATTATATCGCGTTTACTGGGAGACAAGCAAATAACTGTGATATAATTGAATGTGCAATATAACGAGCGACTTGATAAATATTATACTAATTACATTGAAAAAAATTGGGAGACAGAATACAAGGCGCAATATATCCAAATGCCTGAAAGTGCATTATAACAAGGCATGATATAGCGAGGGGTTACTGTACTTAATTTGAAAAGTAACTAGTTACAGTTACTTAATATGAAAAGTATCTAATTACAGTTACTTTTAGGATGAATAGCTATATAACCATATTACCTTTTTTTCAAACAGAACCAAGTTTTTAAATAAATAGTTGGGGGAAAAGCTAATAATGAAAGTTCAAAGTTGTTAAAAGTAAAATAGAGTTTCATTTAAGACCAAATCGGAACAACTGAAAAGATCGGCGAAAGAAATAACGGAAAACTAACCAAATTTATTGTTACTTTGTTACTGCTAAAAGTAACTAAGTTAGTCATAGTTAATTTCTGAAAAAAATTAACTGTGTTACTGAAAAAAAAAGAATCTGTTACAGGTCATGTGTTACTCCAATCCCTGGATTAAACAGACTATTCGGAGAAAAATGCTAAAACATTACCAGTCCAGGGCATGATTGGATACTGCTGCTTCCGAGGGTGGTAAGGGGGACACTAAACGAGCCACCTGCACCCAAACGGCCTGGTACAGATCCTGATTGGTGGTCATCTCATGGCAGGGCAGAATGAGGGGCAGACCAAACAGGGTGGGCCTGCATTTCTGGCTAGAGAGGAAGTACACATCTTGCCGGATCTGGAAGGGAAACATTTAAAAATTGTTAAGTTATCACGCAATTTGTGCCTCCGGTGACGATATGTGACGTCACAATATTAGGATCGGCGTTTAAGCCATGACGTCACGGACAGTCTCGGGGTTAACAACAGCTCCGCAGATGTAGGGTCACATGATACATTGTGAGTTCGTGGCGAGGGGGAGTTTTCCACTCAGTCTCTCTCTTTGCTCTTACCGCCCGCAGTGTTTTGAAAGTTCGCAATGAACTTTATTATTTATTTTTCGTAACTAAACTCGCTCAATCTCTAAACGTATTTCACTATTTTAATTCTTCAAATTCAGTAAGACTGTTTTGTTTATTTCTACTATTATTTGTCTGCAGTATGTTTTAAGAAGATTTTAATTAAAGTTTTATTCAACGGTTAATCTGTCTATTATTTATTCGAGTTATTTCTTCATCCACTGCAATATAAGGAGCCATGTTAAAGAGGCTATTAAAAATGTTAATTAAATATTTAGGGTTTATGACTAGGGTGAGGTGGCCCACTACAGGCATAAACTGCTAATCCTGGTCTATACTTCTATAGCTCTAACACAACCTTCAGACCTTAACCTTCCGAACGACCTTGAAATAGACAATTACTGCAAAATTCTTAAAGTTAATTCTTTTAAAATATTATATTAGTTTAAAAAAGCAGAATTTTGTTTATTTTGGAAGTTATGGTCTTAAAAACATTTCCGAATGAAAAAAGTAAATTACAAATAAAACTTCTAACATTTAAGGTTATTGTAAGAATGATGCACAAAATACAGAAATGGCTGGGTCTAACAAACAGGTGTTTAATGACGACCCATTGATGACAGAAACCACAGCATCTTTGACTTTTAATCAGTCAACCTTCCAAGAATCAATCAGCGTGTCTACTCAAAAACAATTTCAAACCTTCCTAACTCTTCCAGGTTTTCTTTACATCAAAAACAAAAATGTCCAGGTATCGCTATTTAAGTTTAATTTTTGTTGCTCCCAAGTCATTTTATGAAGCAAAAAGCTAGTAGTCAGAACTCTCTAGGGCTTAAAACTTTTTTTTAACCTCTTTGATATCTACACGAGGATTCCAACCTTTTAAGGAGGTTCAGTATGTTATATATCGGTAATGTTAAATTGGCCAATTGCAATGTACCTTTTCACAATAACTACTGATCAGATCATCTTAAAATTTTCTATGTGTGTTATACCAACCTTATATATTAATCTAAGGTTAAAAGTTTTTTTTAAATAACTGTTAGATTTTTTTTAATAAAATAAGTTTTAAAGTACCCAAAAAATCATGAAATTTCACTTTTTTTTGTCCCATAAAATCTTTTTTCAATTTAGTTTTAATCAATTTAGTTTACCTCAGATTAATTTATACTATGTATTACTTCATATAAAAAAAGTTTACGAGAAAACATAGCATAGTTTTTGAGAAAAGGTACATCGAAGTTCAAAAAATCAAGTTCTGCGAAAAACGTGTTTTAAGTTTTTATTTGGGCCGTTTCAGTAAGGAAAAGGTTAAACAGGGTGTCTACTGGATTCCCAAAACCAAATTCCATTACTTTTCCATTACTTTTTGAGATTCCACAGAAAAAATCCATGACCACGAAAGAATACCAAATTTATGAAATTGTTAATTTACGAACGGAAAATTTCACAACTTTTTGATGAAAACTTAAGTTAATATTCAGGTCCAACCACTAATTGACCTTCTAACACTGTTTTTGTTTAAAAGAATATAAATAATCTCACCTTTTTATAATACTTCGTATCTTTTTTCCAAAATAAATTTTCCTCTACTAAGTTATAAATAAAAATATAAAGCTAATACCACCACTCCGTATACATCCATTTATAAGGCATAATTTTTTTCTTACACTTACAAAATCAGCATCTTCAATTTGAATCTTATGTTTCAAAAAAGTTATATCAGTACTTAGAGCAATGCGGAAAAATGATATAAAGTAAAAAAAAAATTCAATAACATTTGGTATTCTGTAAATAAAAAATAAGTTTCTTCGATTTATTATGGCATTGCTGTTTTAATCCTTTTCTCTGAAACCTCAATTTGTTTTTGCAAAAGGCCTAAACGAAAAAGTTTAAGCAACACTTTCGAAACATTTTTGATTTTACAGAGGATGGAAAATCGAAAACGGTATAACCGGTTTTTTTAACAGGTTAAACTGCCACACAAAAAAACGGTATAACCGGTTAATTGCGATGATAAACAAAAACCGGTTCTTCATATAATAAATTGGTTGTTAAGCTCTTTATCCTACTTGAAGGAACATTAAATGCTGAAAAACTTAATTTAGAAAAAGAAGATACTCCGCGTTTCAATTCAGTTTTTGTTTGAAATAAAATAAAATAAAACTAAACCCTCATTCGATTTTCGGTGAAGGAACAACAGTTAAAATATTAAATAATTTTCTAAACCTCACAGCCCTATTCTTTTTATAATTCCTAACTGTGTTGTGATTGGCTCTTCATTTAGAACAATGAAGTGATTAATTGCACCGAAGTCACGTGATTAACGCTAGGCCAAAGCGTTTTTTTTACTGGCAGCGGCTTAACCGGTTTTTAACCGAATGAAAAACCGGTTTAACCTAAACCAAACAACCGGTTTCGGTTTATCATCCTTACGTTTTAGAATCGTTTTTTTATTTGGTTATTTATCTCGATGATCCGACAAGGCAGTAAAATTGCGCCGCACAAAAATCGTTTTTTTTTTCACAAATTGGAAATTCAAGGACTTTCCAGAGTTTTTTTTTATGATTGGGTTATTTTCAAACGATTTTTTTTAAAAAATTCGCGACCCTAGTATCAATTTCGTTACTTTTTCGGTACTTTCGTGACCGATTTCTGATTTCGCTACTTTTTCGGGACTTCCGTGACCTGTAGACACCCTGTTAATTAAAATGGCTTTTAATGTCAAAAATATTTTTCCAATCGTCTTGATACTTTGTGACATTATTAATAAAGGTTGTAATAGTATTTTAAGCCAATAATTTTTTTTAATTATTTTTTCACCGATTTTGGGGTACTGAACCCCCTTAAAAAGATATTTTCAATTCAAAAATACTCTTTTTTAGATCCATCAGATCAGATAAAAATTAACCATATGAGGAGAAAAAACTATTATTTCAAAGAGAAGCTTACCATTTTTCGATGGTACGCAATCACAAAGTTTTTCTGGTAGAAGTCCGAACTAAGTTCTCCAGTGGAGGAATTGCTGATCATACTAGTTGTCATACTGGTGGCATAGCTTGGAGCACCCCCAAGAATCCAAGGCCCCAAAGGCTGTTGTGAAGGTGGGCTATTGAGCTGGTGAGGAAAAAAGAAGTTTCACGTGTATTGCATTGTTGTGCAACAAAAATGAATAATGCAAATGAATAACTCATTGAACAACTGTCAAAAGGTTTAAATAATTTTCAGCGTTAAATTTCACTAAATTCTGACCGAAATGACTTATTTATTCTAACTTGAAGCATTTAGATTAAAACTACTTTATTCTGAAATACATTTATTTAATTGCAAGATTATTATCAATGCCGAACAAATGTCTATCAATCTAACCAAACACAAAGTTAAATTATTTGCCACATAAAAAAAACAAAAGAATACAATATAAGGGTACAGTTAGCAGATCCGTTCACTTTCTACAATGAAATGTTATGGAAAAATAAACTTTATCAAAAAACTGTTTTAAAAAAAAGCCTAAACTAGCTTCTGCCGATATGGTGTGATAGGATAAAAAAAATCATAAGTAATATTTGGTTAGCTAGCAACTAACACTTAATTTCTTGCTCAAAGAGTAATAAAATGTTATTTTTAAAATTATAATCGGGCTTTTTAGAGATTACTGAATCACCAAAATACACAGAACCTCACCCTTTTATTTAAGGTGTGATTTAATATGAATTAGCAAACATAGTTTAGTAAATAGAGTTTAAAAAAATAAGCAAAAAATAAAAAGGTCCTCGAAAATCATTCTAAAGAGGCAGAAATATAACCAGGGTTCCCACTCTTCTTTCAAAATAAAAATCAAGGACTTTTTAAGGACTTTTCAAGGACCCCCCAAAAAATTTCAAGGACCCTTAATCACATGACACCATTTTAACAAATAAAACAAAATTTATAAAAAAAACTAATATAAACAGAATTTAAAAAAAAACATACATTTATTATTATAAAGTTGTATACAATATTTTAAAATTTTTGTTTAAACAAAATTTTTACATTTTTATTACTTAAATGGAACCAAAGAGTTACAATAATACGAGTTACAATTAGAGAAAACAATTTTCGTACCAAGATAATTAAAAAAAAACACTCAACCATTGATTTTATAAAAAAAATCCCTAATAACTGCTTGAACTGAGTTTACAATCAAATCAAATCATAAATTTAAAATAAATAAATTTAAAATCGAATAAATACATTTAAAAATATATATTTGAAGCTCATTCGTAGATTTTGAATGCATTTTCCTAACTATGTAGTTCGATAACCACGCCCATATAAACTACGTACTATCCAGAGCAGTAGTTGGCAGTTATGCATTGAATAACCAACCGTAAAAAAATATAAGGACTATTGGCGACAGGCGTCATAATTTAGAACCACAGTCAAGTGACGAGCCGACACCTGAATAGGCAACCAATGCAATCATTAAGTGCGACATTGTACGCAGCTTCGGACTTTGGAGCATATTTAATGTGCACTTCCTCTACACGTGGTATTATTCGTTTGGCTGCATAGGCCGTTAATAGGCCGGCAGTCATTTCAGATGCCCGACCCGATGGGACCTTCCGCACCGTATGCAAGGCGAACGCCTTAACCGACTGGGCTCCCCAACCCCAAGAAGAAGAAAAGAGACTCTACTTAACGGAAAAGTACTCATAATTCTATTCAGATGTTCCAAAGATATATGAATAACAAAAGTAAAATAAACCTGTGTCAGCAGTTGTAACATTAAAAACAAAACAAAACATCGTTCGAAATATCGCCAACGCCAGATGTTATAGCAACCATATCAGAGGGAAAAAGGATTTTGCGAAAATACTACCGGTTCCCTCTTAATATCTTGATGGTTCCTTTGTCTAATAAAGTTTTGTTTGCAAAAGTGCTAGACACGCCATTTATCACTGCGTGGGCAGTGTTTTAGAAAATGAGTTCCCGTATTTCGAACGGTTGCGCGAAGAAAAAAAAATCAAGGACTCTCGATGATTGTTGATGAAAATCAAGGGGTATTTAGAGTGTCCTTGAAATCAAAAATCAAGGACTTTTCAATGATTTTTGGTCAAAATCAAGGAGTATAAAGGGGTCCTTGAAAAAGAAAATCAAAATCAAGGACTTCTTAAGGACTTTCAAGGGGGCGTGGGAACCCTGATAACTTTTATCCTTTGGTGTAAGACTTCTAAATTTTCTTTCGAGTCTGTCTGGGTGTTTAACATGATGAAAAAGGTAAAAAACACTTAAATATTACATAATAAATGATTTTTTATAATAGCAAAAATTACCTGTGAACCAATACTGTCTGTGTCAGAATCCCCGAGAGAGAAGACTGTCTTGCTGTGTCCATTTGCATTCTCCCGGTCATCTAATGGTTTGGGGGCATCTCCATTAACAGCTACAACAGGAACTTTCTTTGAATTTGGGGAACTAAACACTTTCGGTGATGAAGAATCTAAAAACAGAACATGAATGATAATTATTTTTATCTAAAAGTTATAGAAGCTAATAAAAACTATTAATTGGTATTTAGCACAAAGGCTTTAACAATATTTTAGTTTGTTGAAATAATTTTTGAAAATAAAGTAGTTCATTTTATAATTGAATTTTTAAAATACGTGTCAGAAGAAGAGTCAATGAAATAGATCATAAATATTAAGTTTCATCAAACCATTTAAAACAACATTTACTCATTATTTTTTACAATGATTTTGATAATTTAAAAATATTCAAAAAAAGTTTTTAATCTCAAATAACTAAACACACATCAACACAGCTGAATAAAATCAGAATAGACTATAACAATGCAAATTAAATTCATCAACATGCCAAGAAAAAAAAAATTAAGCAAATATTTAAATAATAAATCAATGCCTACCAGATAGGGGCATTCTTTGTATTTGAGTCAAAGTTTGGGTTTCCCTCGGTTGCCTGCTATCATCTTCAAGTACTATGTCTTGTGGAATGTACAATTCATAGGCAAAGAAGGTGTTACCTGCCACGATTCTTATTCTCTGCTCATCCCCAGGAATGCTCTACAGAAACAGAGTTCTTATAAGCAATTTTCTGTCATATAAGGCGCGTTTACATGAGCCATCCATTGACGAGCAAACTCAGCAACTTTTTCCCTCTAGGGGATTTTCTCCCAGACAGAACCGGACTTGCTGGGTTCATTGGGGGGTTTTACAAACCCTGCAATTGAGGAGGGTTTGTTGTTTCATACAATAGATTGGACCGCAAACAATCATTTGCCTTGGAAATCCTGCTCGATCTCTTTTTTCCCTAATGCGGATTTCGGCATTCCATGGATCCGATGGCTCATCATGTAAATGCGCCTAAATGGCATTTTTATATAGCCTAAATAACCAGGGGTATGCAATTAAAAATTATGATTTGCAACATGAAAAATTATAATAAACTAAACATAAAAAATGAGAAATTTTGAATATTCATAATTATATAAAATGACAAATATAGTCATTCATAGTTATTTTTTAAAAAAAAAAAAAAGGATTTGAATTAAATACAAAATAGAACAATACTAAAAATAAGTTTATTTTGTACCCTTTGCGGGATAAGCAAATTCAATGAAGAATTTTTTTTTAAAAAAAATCTTTGTTGCTTGTACTGCTGGAAATCCTGACTGCCAGGTAACTGGCTTATACGTCTGTATACCTCTAGAGAATTAATTAAAAAAAATACTAATTTTACTTTAAAAAAAATTAAATACATAATACAAGGAGAAGAGGGACATCCCCTTAGTATGCAATTATGATTAAACAAAGATCATGAGTTCAATCTTAATAAAAAAATTAATTTTACATTTACACATCAAAAACAGTGCTCAATCTTAATAAGAAAATTAATTTTACATTTAAACATAATTCTTTTTTAAGAAATATACCTTAAATGTGGAGTCTGATACTTCAGTTACAAGAAGCTGCTGAGTTGCAAGACCACAGAGCTTTGCCAGTTGCTGTTTGAGATTGATGTACTTATCATCATGGTTTAATTGAAGACCATATTTGACAGGCTTACTGCCGTCTAGACGGATAACTGGAACAAAAAGACATGGTTTTACTGCTCATGTGATGAAAACCCTACTGTTCTACTTTATAATTTATTTACTTATAAGTCACAACAGGATTAGATAACATTTTGGATAAAAAGAACCAAATAATTGAATTTCGTAAGAAGTTATGGTGCAAATTTCGGATCATTCCTTTAAGTCAAACTACCTTTAAGGGGGTATGGGACACTTTCAACTTTTTTCTTTAATATTGTAGATATCAATATAATTTTTTTCCCATAAATGTACACTAAATATACTTACACTTTTAGATAGTCAGAGGTTTTAAATAATCATTATTTATTTAAAAAAAAAATAAAATGTGTCAAAAAATGATGTCTGTTATTTTTGTTATAAGTCAAAAACTTATTTATTGGCAAACAAATATTTAGCATTTTTATAAACAGAAAAATGTATTTAACAAACTGTCTTTACCGATTTTTCATATTTGCCATGGTTTTTTTTTAAAAAATTATTGAAGTTTTTTTTAATAATTTCACAGGTTCACTTTTTTTATTAAAATTAATAAATAAAAAAATAAACTATTTACAACTAATCCCTAAAGACAAATTAAAGATATATGTTTGAAAAATATGAGTAAAAAATTTTGACACTCTATGGGCAGTAGATTTTGAGTTATATCAATTTAAAGTCAAAAAATCATCGAAAACACGATCAAGGAGAAAAACAGCTTTGAAGTTTATCACTTTCCTTACTGAAGCACTCCAAACCGACCGACCAACTAAGGATTCGATAACGTTATTCCTATCTAATATTACGAGGAAGCAAAGATTATAAACGTGGTTGGCCAACACGGATGTCATGACATAAAAAACTACACATCTCACGTTCTACTGCAGATATAAATAAAATTTTTGTTTTAAATTATTCTAAAATATTTGTGTTATTTTTTATGATAATAATAATTTTTTTTGATTTTTTTGAAGATTTTGTGTCCCATACCCCCTTAAGGTAAAAAACCATCTTGCATAACAATATAGTAACATTCATATCTTGGATCTTTCGCATGCAACTGAAGCAAAAACCGTATTTACAGTTTTACTTGCTATAATCAATCAATGAAAAAAGCAAAACAGTGCTGTTGTGGTAATGTACAGCAGCAAAATTTTCAACATTTCATGTTAGCGTGTGTGTAAGTAGGGTTTTGCTTCTGTTGCATGTGAATGATCAAATTCAATTAACCCATTTTCAGCTTTTGGATGCATACAAGGCATACATTTATATAAATATTTTTTCACAAGTTTATCTAAATTAAAATTTAAGGACAATTAAGGCTCCAGTGTGTGACAGATTCAGTGACACAGAAACCAATTTTAAAACTTTTATTAAGTTAACGTTTTTATTCTGTAATGCAGGTGTTAACTGTATTCAGAAATGGAGTAGTAAAATTGCTACAATGACCATCTCGGTCACAATAAAGCACACCAAACATTACTGAAACTGCTGCATGAGAAACAAGCCAAAGTTCCAACCCCAAAAACTCTACCTATCCACAATTTCCAGGTGAATACAGCTCACCATAGGCAAAGACATGTAATTGAAGGGGTTAAATGGGACACTGGTGAGGCCACACACTTTGCACCTGACTGTAGCTGACCATGAAAGAGATCCATGATGATTGACTGTTCTTTGTCCAATCTTACAATTAACTAAAAATCTGTACATTGTATGGCTAAATCGTATATGTTGGCAAGTATGAACATTGCTACATCATACATAAAGTGTAAATGCTGAAATAATGGCGAAAGACTTAATAAGACATCAGTGATTCTTTAGATATTTCTGATTTTATGGCGTTGGTTGACACACATGCAACCATTTGACGCAGCAATAAAATTTTCATAAAATATTTTGAACTGCGCACATGATACACAAAAGGATTCATGAAGTAAACAATGCAGATTTTCGGCCCAAATAGTTGGCACAAATTTACCTGTTTCAATGTGCCTCAAAATGCTCAAAAACAAGACTACCAAAACTCTACCTACCCACAATCTCCAGGTGAATACAGCTCTCCATGGGCAAGGGCAGAGACAGGTAATTGAAGGGGTCAAAGCGGACGCTGGTGTGGCCACACACCTTGCACCTGACTGTGGACTGGAGCTGGCCATGAAAGAGGTCCACGATGATTGACCGTTCTCGACGTACATGATTCTCCCACGCTTCGGAAGCCACTTCTTCATCGGGGCGGCCATCGCTGTCTTTCAGGCCAGTGTAGGGCTTCTCGTGAACTCTGGAATGGGGAAAAAGTGGATGTATCTTTCTTGGTCGATAGACCATGTGAATGTGATGATACACCTACAGGGTTCATACTCTATACGATAGTGAAATTCAGGTTAGGTTAGGTTTGAATTATCGTCGCACTAGAGCTACACGAGGGCTATTGGCGACGGGCGTCGTATTTTAGAACCAGTCAAGTAACGAACCAACACCTGAATGGCACCAAACGCAACCGTTAAGGGCGATATCGTATGCAGCGTTAGGACTTTGAGGGATATTTAATGTGCACTCACTTACACGGGGTATTATTCGTCGGACATTTTTGGCTGCACGGGCCGTTTATAGGTCGGCAGCTATTTTGCCGATGCCCGAACCTGAGACCTTCCGCAAGCTAAGCTTAACCGACTGGGCTCCCTAGCCCCTAGTGAAATTTAGGAGTTTCTATGGAGTTTTTCAGTAGTACAGCAATGTAAATTGTGGAGGTAATGAAATGAGAAATTAAATTGAATATGTTTGTTTATTATAGTATCAGTCTAGTGACTTCACTGCACTTTGAATGATGAAACAGAAGAGAAAAAACCTTCTACAGACTTATGCAGTGCATTGCGGAACATTAACTAGCATCACGACGTCCGAACTCTATTTTTCCAAGGTGCATGTGCCAGTTGACTTATTCTAAATAAAGTACAGGAAAAAAACAACAGAGAAGAAAAACGATTCGTGTCGTAAAAAAAATTCAGGAAAGGGGAAAAAATATGATACGAGATACAAGTTTTAGTAGTTTTAGAAGAAAAAATGGAATTCTGGAATCTTGGGAGTATGAACCCTGCTGCGAGTGGGATGTCACACCTAGCACCGGTGAAGAAACAAAAGGTTGCTAGGTGAGGAAAGTTAGATACATACTGATTGAGACTTTGACCGAGACAATGGTGGTTTTGGGTAGATTCATGACCTGGTTAATTATTTGTTATACCTTAAATTACATTTTTATAACTTAACTATCAATTTGATTTGATTAGCTTTGGATTTGAATCCCCATTACTTCTCTTGGATACACTGTGATCCAAAAGTTTAGACAATGACGTTTTTTAGCTGTAAAATTTAGATTTGTGAAATTAGAATATCAAATCATCCCTATATATATTAAATACGTATTTTGAAATGCTATAATTGAAACATAATTGCTTGATTTGCTATAACAATTTTTAGTTTCATAAAATAAAATTTTGTATGGTCCCAAAAGTTTAGACACAAATACGAGATTATGCCAATTTAAAGTACAAAATTGCCTATTTCGCATTTTTATAGTTGAATTATATATTTTTTTATGTGATAAAGTAAAAAAAACGATATCCGGTGAACTAAGCAGATTTTATAACGATATTGGTTCGATTTTACACCAAACAGACAATTAAGCCATATTAAATCTTTATTCAAATCCCATTTGCTTCAAATTTGCAATTTAAGAAATCTAAATACGAACCGAATGAATACCAGTCCATCACCTTAAGGTTTTGAAACGAATTCGTGGATTTAGGGACATGCATTGACCAATTTTCTTGATAAAAAGTGCAATCTTTCCCATATAAAATCACAAAATAGCGACATATCATTCTATTTTGCACTTTAGTACAATGCAGAGATAGTCACCTCTTCAAAAACGACAAAAAAAGTAGGAAATTTTAACGCAAGTTCACTCCACACAATTACGAAAGTTCCTTCTTCATACTAAAATTTGAAGTTTCTTGAGAAAAACCGGTTTCTTTGAACCGGTTACAATTTAACCGGTCTCTTTAGTGCTGTTTAAACACGTTCGGTTTAACCGAATATTGAAAAATATGCTTTTGAAAACACCGGTTTTTCCCCTCAAAAACTCTAGCATCAAAGTAGTTTGTAATGGTGTAGAGTGAATTTACTATGGAATAACCAAATTTTTTTGGTGTTTTTGAAGAGGTGACTATCTCTGCATTGTACTAAAGTGCAAAAAAGAATAATCTGTTGCTATTTTGTGATTTTATATGGGAAATACTGCACTTTTCATCAAGAAAATCGATCAATGAACGTCTATAAGTCTACGAATTCGTGGCAAAACTTTAAGGTGATGGGCTGGTATTCATTCGGTTCGTATTTAGATATGTTAAATTGTAAATTTGAAGCAAATATGATTTGAATAAAGATTTAAAGTGACTATATTGTCTTTTGGGTGTAAAATTGCACTAATATCGTTATTAAATTTGTTTAGTTCACCGGATATCGTATTTCTTTAATTTATCATTTAAAAATTATATGATTTATCAATAAAAATGCAAAATTAGGCCATTATGTACTTTAAATTAGCATAATCTCGTATTAGTGTCTAAACTTTTGGGACCATACAAAATTTTATTTTGTGAAAAAAAAATTTGTTATAGCAAATCAAGCTATTATATTTCAATTATAGCATTTCAAAATACTTCTTTTATATATATAGGGATGTTTTGAAATTCTACTATCCCAATTCTAAATTTTACAGCTAAAAAACGTCATCGTCTAAACTTTTGGATCGCAGTGTATGCTGCTTTTAAAAACAAAGATTTGTCATGAAATTTGAAAATTTTCTGAAAAGAAAGTTTTAAAAGAAAATTGAACCAATAAAGGAAGTATTGAGATGTTGTTAAATTACCATAAGCGGTTCCAAATACCTGTTTAAATCTTCATGTAATCCATCAATAAGAAAAGCTAGCAGTTCTTGAGAATCATGTTGCTGAAAACCATTAAAACGTGGAGCATATTTTCCTATGGTCAACTAGAAAAAAAAAACAATTAATTTTAAGTATCATGCAATTAGGATTGCTTAATGTTTTTTTTAATTAAATTTCCATTTTTACAATCAAACTGTTACAATGATCTTGCTTGAAATGACAACTTATTTATAATGTCTTAAAGTTTGGTGCCTTGAATTGTTTATGCTTCATAAACCTAAATTTTCATCTTCTATTGACAATTTTAATTAACTCCTCATTTAAAACGCTAGAATTATATGATATCTATAAGAACTTCTTAAAGAAAACGAAACCTTAATAGCACACATAGGGTTAAAATTTTGTTTTCATGATTTACTACAAACTTAATATTTAATCTTGAATATAACACTACTCTTTTATAACATCATAAACCCTTAAATGAGGGACTACAAATAAATTTAAACAGAATATATATTTTTTTTAATTATATGAGTTTTATAAAGTAGTCACAATTTAAATTACCCTTAATTTGAGAGGAGCCACTGTCCTTGAGGTTCCACTCCACAAGTCTTGGACTAGATCACCGTAACGTTTCGCAATATGGCCTTTCATGCCATGTTGGTTAGTTCTGCAATGGGAAAAAAAATGTCAACAGATCAAACAAGTTTTGCGTTGTTACTATTGCCCAATGGGGCAATTTTGATCCTAAAATGGTTAAATTTTGCATTGTCTTGACCAATAAAAAAAACTAGCCAAGTAAGATATTAGTATTAAAGATTTATAGATGGATAAAAGTTACCCTTAAAAGTCAAAGTTTCCATATACACATCAGAAACTATAAATAAGGCCTTTAATTCGCTTTTATTTTTAAAGCAAGAATTTCACAAATTTATTTTTCAAAATGTAAACTTGTGGCTGCAAAAAGGTAGTTATTTATAAAATATATTATTATTCTTCGAACTTCAAAAAAATTAGCAAACGATAAATATCAATTATCAAATCTGTAGAAGAAGATTAAAGAAAATTATTAATTTTGACTTATAAAAAAATTGAATTAGAACTAGCTTAAGGACTGCTTGGCGAATTTCTTTCCGAGGTGTTGTGTGTTTCCTGTTGAGTGCAAATGTTGAGTGGAAGCAGTGTAAGTTACAGATTTTGTAACAAACCTACTTGTTTAAATTAAATAAGTGCACAATAAGTAAGGTTAGGATGTACATGTTATTGCACATTTATACATTCATATTAACCTTATTAATAATATGCATTCAAATTAAGGCCCCATTTTATTCAATGCATTAAAGCCTTACAAGCTGCATAAAATTAAAAAATCAGCAATTTTCTGTTGAAGACTAAAAAATTGGAAACTTGCAACAGATTTGTTATTTTTAGACAATTGGACATAAGCTTAAGTAGCAAAAAGTGCCTTAAACAGATATAAATACACTAAACTTACCTGTTAAGCTCATAAAGATGACGATTTGAGTTGAAGTATAAGGTAAGTGGTTGGGTATTGCTAACACACTGTAGAGCAGCATTCATAAAACAAGTATTTCCAAGGTTGTTGAGTCCAGTAGCACCTTTCTCAGTAGGACCTAAAGAAAACACAGGGTTTTAATCTTAAATACTTTGTACTTTTCTTTAAAGGTTCAGATAAATTTCATTAATTGCACTTTAATTTAACTTAAGAGAAACCAGGAATACAATGACGCTTCAAATTATCAAATTTTGTATTGATTTTTAATTACTAAACTGTATTTACGAAAATACTGATATTAACTGACTTATATGACCTTAAAATAATTTTTGCTCTTATCATTATATTTACAAATTCTGAATGTTTTGCATTTATTATTATTATTATTTTTTTAGAAAAATTGCACTGTGTTAAAAAAAACATGAATTCAACATCTTAGAAAACTTAACTCTCCATGTTCAATAGAAAAGCAAAAGGCTAATTGTTGTTTAGGAATTCCAACATTTAAAGCTGGCAACAAAGTTATATTGCAATTAATTAACACCCTTCCCAAATACAGCCCTACGTTTATGTGTGTATTATATCTGCTTTTGCATAAAAATTCATTTTAATGATTAAAAGTTAAAATGAAAATTTTATATTTTGTGTTTCCGGTTTTCATAAGTTTAGTTCATTGCCAACTTGAATTTAAGATTTGGGCAAACTTTAAATTTATAAAAGCAGAATTCAAGTCTTCATCATGCTATTTAATAATTTTGCCTCTTTCTGAAGAATAACAAAATGCAAAAGAATGTCAGTAATCATAAATTGCAATTAAATTTAAGTTGTTCTTAGTTAAGAATACTAAATCAAATATCTGAACACTCTTTCAAGGTTTAATTTTACATCTAAACAAAAAGAACTAACCTTGACTCTTTTGATCAAACTTTGCATTCATAACATTAGACATTTCTTCAGGCCAGGTCTGGTCTTTGTTACGAACTTTAAAAAAAAGTATATTCAGTCAGAAAATAAACTATATTATTTACCAATAAGTCAAAGAAGTGAATCAATTATTTGAAATTACCTTCTATTAGAATTTGTTCATTGTCTTCTATATATAGTTGCTGAAGAGTACAGTTCTCTTCTTCCAGCAGAGTGAGATTGCTCTAAAAACAGATAAATCTGTTTTAATAACAAATTTAACAGTTTCTTTATTGTTCAGAATGGTTTGAAATATTTGAAGGGCTAAAGTCTGTGAGTAATTAGATTGGAACCTACTAATGGAGGTAAATTAATTTTGAAAGGCCATAACGTCATGCAAGGTTGAGATAAAACTTTTTGATCCTTCAGTGGTCATACCACTAATTTATAAGTTATAGAGGCTGTACAGAAACGTTTGTATCAAGTATTTTATATTTACCCCAAGTTTCAAATATATCACAAAAGTTCAGATTTTAAACTTGATACAATGAAATAATTTTTACTAAATTAATGTTCTTGTTTTACAGAAGATTTTATAGAATCTAATGATTACATTATTATAACAAAAAATAACAAATTGAAATTTTAAATCCTAAAAAGTATTCCTAAAAAAATTTGGATTCTCTAAACTTTTTAGGAGAGTATCAACTTTTTAAAATATTATATTATAACTTTTAAAATATTATATTACAATCTAAGATTTGAAACAAACTTTTTACAATAAACATAATTTCTGTAAATTCAGAGAAAAGCGTTAATAAACAAAGACTCACATCATCTTTGTACAGCCATAGCCGTGTTTCCTCTAACCTCAGTCGAAGCCGCATGCATATGAATTCAAAAACTTGGCGCAGTGTAGCTAAATGACTGAAAGAGGCTAAGTAGGCAAGGTATCTCTTGTTGACTGGGGGTAAAGAATTCACATACATGGAAGGGTTGCTGCCTAAAATATCGGGGGGGAAATGTCTTTTAATTCAATGTTTTTAAGTTGTTGTTTTTTTTTCATTTCAGATGAGCTATTAGTTCTATAAAAAAATGTGATAATTAAGAGGTAGTGAATGATTTTCATGTGTGTAAGGTCAAGATTCTTAACAAGACATATAAAAAAAAAAAAAGAATTCCAGTAATACCTTGTTGTTTCCTGTTAATATAATCAAGTTAAATTTAACTGCTTCCATGACTATGTTAAATAAATACAACTTTATTTAGTGTATTTTGAAGCCCAAATTATATAATTATTAGAAGAAAACCTGACAGAAAGTAATAGACGAATAAAAACAGAATTGTGATGGGGTCACATGAAAATACAACATTGAATTTTGAAGCAAAATTTTATTTTTAAGGTAAGGGCATCAACTTGGACTAGTTTTTAACTGAATTAAGTTACTTGAGTTATACGAAATATCAGTAAATTCTCTTGCGACTTCACATCAACTTAAATTGATATTATGTTAGACATTTCATTTACTAAACAGTTTATTTTTCACTTAGCCAACAGAAATAGTTCAATAGAAAGAGAATCTTGAATCATATAATTATCAATTGTTCCTTTGAATAAGAAATGACAAAACACAAAAGCCAACATGATTTTGGAGGTCTTTAAACTAAGATCTTAATCAACAAATTTTAAAGGCATTTGAATATTTTTTAAATATAAGAATGGACTTATAATTATAAAAGTTTGTGCATTCATATCACACAAAAAAATTGAAGTTGAAGACTTCAAATTACACTAAATTGATGTGGACCCTCAAATATTAAACATAATAAAAAAAATACTTGCAAAACATACTTTGAATAGATATTTTGTTTTAAAAATATGTTTAAACAAAAAACATATGCACCAGATTTTGCTGGGGATATGGCTCTTTGCAAAATAGAAGAAAAATGTGCTTACCATAAGAAGATGTTACATTTCCCACTGCCCCCGCCCAAGGGTTGGCAACTGGGCGCCCGGCACTGGCCTGATGCCTGTACAGCTTCAGGGTGACAAGGTACAGCTCTAGCTCAGGAGTGCCGTTGCGCGGAAGGATCACCTGAAACATGCAACACAGTTTGATGTGCCACTAGAAGATGTACATAAATTACATCACCCAAAATTGTGAATTTTTCTCCCCCTATGTCACATATGGGTCATTCTCAAAAAATGTTACAATTCCAACTTCCAATGTTAAAAAAATAAAGTTGCATTTTACTTAAAATAATTGTTACTATTACATTAAGAATTAATCTATCTAATGAAACTACATAAAATATGTATATTTAAAAAATAATTTATGCTTTAATTCAAACTTTTCACTTACCGTAACGCTATTATACCGAGAGTTTCGAAACGGACGTGATAAAATATACGTATAGACAGCACACTGAATTGCTTTCAACCATAAATTTTCTACAGTAAAAATATTTTCAAAGATAGCAGCGCTCCTGATTTCTTAGTTTGAACTACGTTTAACGACAACGCTTCATATTGGCTGGTTTTTTGCAGCGGGATCCTTTGCAAGATGGAATTAATTGGTTTAGTTTTTAAAACAAATGTAGTTGGAGTAGTTTAGGTTGTGGTCAAAATTTACAAGAAATATTAACGTAAATTTCATGTTTGTGTTTCTCATTCGATGAAAAAGAAAATGCGGCAGCGACAATGGGAAATAGCAAACGACTTTTTTTCATTTTTTTATACAAAAGGAATTGCATCATTGAAAGCTGTGTTAATAACTATATTCTTATAAAATTAATAATATAAATATTAATTTTATGGCTTTACTTTTTTTTTAAATTTAATTATTTGTTCTTTTGATAGTACTAAATATATTCGCCTACTTTTTAAAAAGTTTTTTGGGCAGACGATTTTTTTTTCTTTTTTCAATAAATGATTCCGCTGTTACCAAAATATAAATTTCATTAAATATTTTCTGCGAAATGCACTTTCTTATGCAAATTAATTTTACATTAATGATGAAATCTTCTAAATGTTTTCATTGCATTAAGTTGTTAAGTTAAAATGAATTCGTCATAAACAATACACATGCCTTCATTTACGTAATATCAATTACTCTGCCTTTAATAGCTAAATTTTATGTTATTTTCGCATCATTATTATAAACCGAATCATTAACTACCAGCTCGATTCGTTTGTCCTCGCAGGCTTCCATTAAAAGAAATAAAAAGCATCAATGTCTTGCATATCAATACTTTGCTGTATATAGTGACTAAAAGCATCAATAACTTAAGATACAATAATATGATGTATATTACGTGTAACACAGCGACAAAAACCGTTTCAGCGAAAGAGTTTTAAAACAAAGATCAATTAGGCCGAACAGCAAATAATCCAGCTGATCAGCTAAAAACAAGTTTTAATTCGCTTCATACTACAAAAAGAAAAATTTGTCTGTGTTGTATGATTACGTGTCTTAGAAATTATGATTATAAGCAGTGATCGTAATTGATGTAGAATCCGACATTGTTTTTAAAAAAATGCTATATGATTGAAAATTCCTCTGTTTAATCAAATATTCAATAAAATGTGACCCCCAATTGTTGATAGTTACAAATAAGTAGCCATGTCATCTAAAATTCTGCATACGTCAAGCAACAATCAAAACTTTTATGTCATATTAGTTCGTAGTTAGGAATTGGGGGCACTGCGCTCATCAAGTTTTAATTCGCTTCATACTACAAAAAGAAAAATTTGTCTGTGTTGTATGATTACGTGTCTTAGAAATTATGATTATAAGCAGTGATCGTAATTGATGTAGAATCCGACATTGTTTTTAAAAAAATGCTATATGATTGAAAATTCCTCTGTTTAATCAAATATTCAATAAAATGTGACCCCCAATTGTTGATAGTTACAAATAAGTAGCCATGTCATCTAAAATTCTGCATACGTCAAGCAACAATCAAAACTTTTATGTCATATTAGTTCGTAGTTAGGAATTGGGGGCACTGCGCTCATCAAAGAGTTAGCTTCTTTTTCCACGGTAACAGAGTGGACAGTAACAGAGTGGACAATTTAAACTTTAACGTAGCTTTTTGCCATGAAGTTTATTTAATTCAAAATTTGTTTTTGCTCATCGTTATCAGATTTTCAAGGGCTTTAAACTGCACTATCACTTTATTCTTAAATAGGCACCAGTTTAATAAAAATACAGTAACAAAGTAGTCATTGAATAATCACACTCACATAACTTTTTCAAACTTTTGTATTTTTCCTCCATAGACTAAAATTTTAAGAGAAAATTGACAGGCATTTCAGAAATAAGTGTCTATGGTGATACTTATTTCAGCAAAAAACTTAATTTTTTTGCATTTTTTTGTAGTGAAATTTGGTAACAGAGTCGACAAAAGAAATTCTTCGATTCTGTGGGACACAATATATTAAGCTACAAAACAAAACATTTTTTTGTAATTAAATAGTGGGTAAAAGCTTATTTGATAGCTAAGATGCTTGTTAATCATTATAAGCATCAATAATTAAGAAATATTTATTTTAAGTTATAATTATCTTCTCGTTCTTTAATTTTTGGTCATGGAATGTGTGAAATTTACCGACTATGCTCCTTTAAATGAAGTCTAAAACTTTTGTTTTAATATTTTTGTACTTTTAAAATATGGACACAATAACTTAAAAGTGCGTTCTTTTACGCAATTCAAGTGAAAATTCCGTAACAATAAAATTAAAAATACTACAAGCAATGAAAGCTGTGGGACACCATTTGTAACATTTTTTGAGAATGACCCATATAATCAAACACCTCCCCCTAAAATTAAGTCATGTAGTTGCACCCCCCCCCCCCCACCTTAAACAAAAAGTTAATTTTAATCTTTTTCTATGTACCTGAAACTTTAAAAACAATCATACTTATATATATATATAGTTCTGAAACAAAAGAAAGTAACATTTACCTTAGTTAAATAATTTATTTATGGGAATAGACCGACATTAATAATATAGACATTTCAGTAAACAGTACTTCTTTCTGAAAATAATTATTTCCTGAACAAGAATCAGGGTCTTATCCCAACTTGCAAACATACTATTTAATACATATTTGTGTAAAAGTTTACACAAAGAATATGTAATATTTTGCTGGGGTCTCAGGAGGTAAAAAAAACATAGCTAAAAACTTAACTGGTCGGCGCAACAGCCCATTACTGGGCCGAGGTCTGCTTTTCCCTTTTCGTCCTTTGTGACCAAGGGCTCTGGAGTGCTAGGCATATGTATCGGTCAGGTTGGCAACCTAATGTGGGACCCCCTGTGTTTAATTCCCAAGCACTTCTTGGTCCTCATTTTATCGACCCACTTGAGGGATGAAAGGTTGAGTGAACACTGAACCTTGCCCAATCCGGGCTTCGAACCCCTGACCTGTGGCACAGGAATGCAAAGCACTACCACTGCACCACAGGGCCTCAAAGAAACAGAGCATACAATGTATCAAACTGATGACCTACCTGTCTAGGCAAAGGGGGTGATCCCCCATACCACTGAGAAAGAGCTCTCCACACAGCTTCTGGCACCAACTCAAAGTCTCTTCCAGGCACGAGGGGGGGATTCTTGCGAAGCCTGCCCCCTTCTCCAGTCAAAAATATCACCTATAAAAACATTCAAGGTAAGACATTAAACTATTGGAACATCACACAAATACTTTTAATGTGCAGTCTTCTCTGTGACACATAATGAGTGTGCAGTCAAAATACATCGTAATCTCTTACATAAACTTAATTGTTTGTAAAAAAATCACAAAAGTTTAGTTGTTGATGGAAAGGCATTTTTCTTTTTAAAAATCACTATTGACATTTTCAAAAAATTATGGTACAGTACTAAGGTACAAAATAAATATCGAAGAAGCATACCTTTCAAGAAGCATACCTTTCGATTCCATTTTCACAATTACAGTTTAGTTGTAGTTAGCTATTAATTTTATTAATTTGTTGGCATTCTTATTTTTATTATGCAATGCATGTTTTTATCACATCATTTGTGTTAGTTAAATAACTTAGCATTGCCTCGAGAAGAACTTTCATTCATTTTATGTAAAGCAAAATTTTTTGCAAAACAGTTTTCAAGCACTTCACGTAATTTTAATTGCACAGGTAATGAAATAAAAAAAATTACACAGGTTTTTAATAGTTGGAAAATATTTTTTTAAACTGTAATTCTTATTATGAGCATAAATTTTTTTTTAGATTAAAGCATAAAATTTTAGCAGAAATTTGTAACATACATACTTTTAATGTGTTGGGAACAATCAGTGAAGAGTTGTCAATGGAGGTAGGACGTTGTGGCACATGAGATAAATTTCTTCTATGGACATTTGGTGAATGATTTGGCGTTCGTATTAATTCCGGAGGCTGAAAAAAACAGAACATAAACAAGATAGAATACACAAGTTAGTTTAATGCTAAAAAAATAAAATGTCTTAGTTGGATAAAATAATAATAATTTCTTAGTTGGATAAAAATGTACTAACGTTTGCATAGACATAATTACTTTCTACCCTAATTACCACTGAGTAAAAGACGGCAGAAAACTCTTTGGAGCTACATGATTCTTAAGAAGATTTACAATTTTTGACTAGAAGAATTCCGTTTTTAGAATTCTAACAGATATTTTCACTTACCAAAACACTTTATACGTGGCATAATTGAAACCATAGCAGGAGTATTTATAACTATCAAAAGTTTACAAAGAATTAAGGCATGATCTTTTGATTACTATCAAATCAACAAAAAATGGAAATTTTCATGAATTTTATTGTCCCCAGGGCCCCTTAATTTGTAAAACTTAGTAAAACGTATGAATATACATATTAAAAAATTATTATGGATATCTTATGCACAGAACATTTATGAGAACGACCTAGGACTATCCCAATACCAAGTAGACACATTACAACCAATAAAAAAAGCTAAACTCAATTTAAGGAATATTATTAACTGTAAACTACTACTCTTTTTCACAGTCTGCTGTTCAGTAAGACTCCTTGGAGAATAGCTTCCCCCATCACTGCTTAGGGAACTCAGTATACTGCTGATGCTTTTAAACAGACATGGCGTATAATCATCGGCAACATTAATAATGCTAGAAAGATTGACGCCTGTCGTTGCATCGCCTGTCTGTGCAAATCTACCACCAATGTGACGACTGTTTTAACTATACACGTTTTAGTTCGCCTAAACTGGACTTTTTCCCTTTGGAGTGCCATAGTATTTTTATATTGTTTCTTTCTTATATTTTGTTTTTGTAATAAAGATTATTATTATTAATTAATTATTATAGTAAACCATTACTCTTTCACAGTCACATTAGGATTTTTTCGCATTATGTTCGATCCTATTTGTTTCTTTGATATCAACTGTACATGTTTTTGTCCCCCTTTATGGATTGTTTTCCCTTGTCTTGCCATAGTATTTTTTTTTCTTATAATAAAGATTATTATTATTACCTGTAAACTATTACTCTTTTTTACAGTCTGCTGTTCAGTCAGGCTCCTCGGGGAATAGCTTCCCCCATCACTGCTCAGGGAACTCAGTATACTGCTAATGCTTTCAGACAGGGAGGGAGTAGAATCGTCGCCAACGCTAGTTACGCTGGAAAGAACGACGCCTGACGTTGCATCGTCGGTCTGAGCAACGCTGCCCTCTATGCGACGTTGCATCTTGCTGTTGCGCTTCAGGCTGCCAGAGGGGTAGGTGGGGGTGCAGCAACCGCTGGCAAGGGTGCCCTGAAATTTTTGAGGGGAGCATTAGAATAATTTTCTAAAAACGTGGTTAAGTAAGATTGGATTATTGCTGCACTAGAGCTAAACGGCGAGGGGCGTCGTAATTTAAAACCACCATCAAGTGAAGAACCGACACCGGAATGGGCACCTAATGCAACTGTTAGAACGACATCGTACGCTAGGACTTTGAAGAATATTTAATGTGCATTTTCTCTACACAGAATATTATTTGGACATTTTTGAGCTGTACATGCTATTTATAGGTTGGCAGTTATTTTGCCGATGCTCTTCCGATTGGGCACCCCAGTCACAAATTATGGGTAAACATTAATGTTTATAAAATGAATGGTTTTTACATACGATCAGCAGGGTTCCCACACAAAACCTAAAACCAACTTCCCTGACTTTTCCAGTAAGTTAAAAAATTCCAGTATGAAACCACATTGTGGTTGGGAAAGTAAATAAAATATCAACTTATTCTACAGTGATGTAAGATGGTAAATTTGAGAGAATACACTAAAAAAACATTGACATTGAGAACAGAATAGTTGCTCAACTAAAGAAAGAAGAGACAGCTAGAATTTATTTATGGGTTAGGGTTAAATTCAATTACCATCACACTAGAGCAACACAAGGGCTATTGCTGATAACTGTGATTCTAATCTAAATTAAAGTGCTCATGTGATGACCTGACACATGAGTAGGCACCTAATGCTACTTTTAGGAGCAACAATGTCAGTTAGTCATCAGATATTCTGTGTAAGAAAATTGTGTGCACGCACTGTCGTGGCATGTCAAAGATCCCTTGGTAACCCATTTAGCTTAGGGTCTGTCAGAAAAATTAAATCTCAGCATACTTTAACATCCACATAAAGCTCAGATTTATTGTAAATGAGTAACAAAATAACAAAGACAGCCGTTGAGATTTTAACCATAATCGTTCAAAGGTACCAACTTTAATTAGAGAACATTCTTTTTATAGACTTAGTAGATCAAAAATAAGAACTGGACTTAAGTAATCTTTATTATTATATGTAATTAGTTATGTTTGGATAGAAAGAAACTGATATCTAACAAGAAAGTATATATTATGTTAAAAAACTAAATTTAACTAACCTGGAAGTCCACATATTCGTTCCAAGAAATCCACCAGTCATTTGCTATTAGATACCAAAACTGCCCAACTTGCATCCCTCGACGCTCCTCTCTGTCGATCCATGATCTGAAAGAATTTAAATTGTCAATACAAGCATTTCACAAGTATAGATTCAGTTACAACTCATAAGAACAAGTAAAATAACAATTACTGTAAATTTGAAATTGCAGTTGCTGAGAAGTTAATATTTTCTGTTATATTAATTAATCCCGTAGCTCTTGAATTGAGGTTTGACTACATGAATTAAAATATTTGAAAGAAAAGTCTAAATCTGTCTTCAAGCATACCTTATAATTTCCCCTTCATCTTCCTTTGTGTTAGGTTTCAATCCGAATATAACATGACAAACCTATAAAATAAAAAATCAGACAATTTATAAAAAAGACCAAATACTTTTAAAGTAATAATAGAAAAAAACTAAAATGTGGTAGGGCACATACCTGGAACAATATATTTAAAAATTCCATAGAAAGATTGCTGCCAACTGTCCAAAAAAGATATTCATCTAGTGTTAGCGCACCAGCCTAAAAGTGAAAGCAATTTTAAATATACATATAGTCTATAAAATATTTAAAAGTCAACTACAGAAATATTTGTTGTTAACTAACTTAACAGGGGCTGAAACTAAGTAGAAAGTTGTTACTAGTAAACCCAAAAGCCAGGTTGGCACGGTCTAAACTACTTTTTTTTAATAACTACACTTTTAGTAAAAAAAAGCTTTATTTAGGGAAAAAGCAAAAAAAAGGCTATAAAAAAAGGAAAAATTTTACTTTTAGTAGGGAATTTTCTAAATTTATATAGAAAGCCGTTATCAAATTAAAATTATATTCTAAAAAGATTCAAGCTCGAATAAAAAAGCAAAACAAAATCTTTACTACATTAATTTTAAATGAATTTTTGAAGTTTTTTTACAGCATTTTTAATTTCAACCTTTACTTCAAAAAAGTTACCTGATTTGGATCATGATTTGCCATAATTTCCTTAGCTATATCAGTAACTTCGGACACAGAGAGGGGCACCTACAATTCAAAAAGACAATCATTTACTTCTACAATTATTAAAAAAGAATTTTGTGGAGGGTAAACCCTATTTAAAATCTTTAAATCTTACAATTTCATTTTTGATGAGGCTTTTATTTTCATTCTTCACAAACAGAAGCGCGCTGACCATATGCCTCACTTCAGCCTCAGACAGAATACCGTCTCTGTCTTGATCAAAGATTTTGAAGCAAACTAAAAGAAAATCAGAAAAGCTATAGTTCATATATGATGCAGATCAGGGTTGGCACGGTTTTTACCACCCCGGTTAATACCATGGTAAAAACTGGTATTTACCGCCATGAGAAAAATTACTGAAACAATGAATTACTTATTTAATTAAAATAATTTGAATTTTGAATCTTAATAAATGTTTATCATGTATCCAAGATATTTAAAAATTGACAAATCTTCCTCAATTATTTTACTAATATAATAATCATGAACTATTATTTATTATCTAAGTGTTCCTAGTTGCATAAACGTAAATATTCATTAAAATATTGTATGGGATAAATAATTATTGCGTAATGTCAACTAAATCTAGAAATAAAATCAAACAACTTTACTAGACTTTTGCAAATTCTAACGGCTACAGTTGTGATAAAGGGGACTAAAAAGAGCGAGCATAACGTGGGATCCTCTCCCCTTTTCACAGATATTGGCACAATGCAATGACAGCTCAAATACAGAACGTAAACAAAAAAGAAAAACTGATGTTTACTTTTCTAATACTTTTTAATTAGTTAAAAAGAATTCCTGATAAGGTATAGTTCAAAAAGAGGTATTTCCCAGTTTTTCCGCCTTGGATTGGAAATATTAGTTTTGGAGGGGAAAAACCCAACCATGACACAGATGGATTAAACTATCTTTTAAAACAATTAATCAGCATAATTCTTACTTGAACTAAATGAAAATCTAAAACGCCTGCAAGGATACTTTTAATAAGTGTTGTGTGACCCAACTCCGCATTAATTAAAAAAAAAAACATCACGGAATTATTATTATTTTTTACATATACAGTAACTACATATACAAGTTCACATAACTTTTAAAAGACAAAATAAACAGATGACAGAACTTGTTATTACTGAAATTCACATAAATATCTTGCATTAATCTTGATTCACAATATAAATGTGAATAATTTTTAATATACATCAGGTGCAAAATTTTATGGGGTGATATACATACACTTTTGCCGCTCTGTAAGCGGGCCCCGACAGCAGGCAGATATGCCGCATGCCATTTCCTTGAAATCAATGTGTCCATCTTGGTTTTCATCAAAAGCATTAAAAATACCTGTGGAGATAAGATATGTTGGGGTAAAATAAAAAAAATGCATGTACAAATTTTGATTTTCTACTAATGTCCATAACTTAAAAAAAAAATCTGATCCTCATCCTTAAAAATGTACCTCATTCTTGCAAAATTAGTTTATATTGAAAAAAATATATCATCATACAGGGAAGTGTAATATTTTTTTTTAAAGCACGAGTAGTTTCAAATTTAAAATTTCTGAATGATTTTTTATAATTAAATTTTTGAAGTCGAATGTTTATTAATGTACTCAGTACTTTAAATTCTAGCATTTTACAAAATGAAATGAAGTTTATAAAACTAAAAAAAATTATGTAAGCATTACCAAAAGATGATGAGTTCAAAACATCTTTATATCCCAGATAGTTAATTGAAGATAAATAGGCATTAAAATATAAAAATTGCGATTTAAAAAGTCACATACAGCAATTGAAAGTCACATTCAGAACCTTTATTATCCGGTCTAGATGAGAACGGAGATAGGTTGGATAAACAAAAATTCTGAATAATCGAGAACTTCTGTTAAATAGTATAACTTATATAGTACAGAGGAGCGCAGAAAGTCCACAGATCTCAAATTCACCAAAACAAAAAATCTGTGTTGGTTTTTAGGACGGTTGGTTAACAGAGATTTCAGGATAAAAGGGCCAGATAATTGAGATTTTACTGTATATTCGATTTTAAGCTCTTACCTTCACAAAGAACAAGAGGGATTGGTGGGCAAATAAGAGGTTTCAGAGTGTCCAAGTCCAAACGTCCACTACGGGACTGAGTCTTCAGAATCCAGTATCTCTTTTCCAAATCTATTATATCCGTTTCTTGCACTAAACATAAACAAATTAACAAAATAAATGTTCAGTTAAAATTAAATTGAAATCGATTGGAAAAAAATTAAGAAATTAGACAGCATTAATTCAGACCTCAAACTATAATATTTCATAAATGGAAGATTTTGAAAAAACAAATTAGTTATCATCCAAATATTTCCAGATAATAAGGAAAATATTTGCTGTTTTGAGTTACAATGAGTACCTCTACAATATTGATTCGGGTACCTTTGACCTTAATGCTTGCAAGGTCCACTTCCAGTTCGTAAAACCATAAACATTTCACAAGACACATTTTCAGCACAAATTAAAACTATATTGGGAATGAAAAACATAATTGCGAAGTAAACAGCTATTTATTCAGACCTACACCCAGACTGCTTCATAAATAGATGTTGAAAAATTTGTCTCAACATTTACCAATTGCAAAAACTATAACTGTTATTTGAATTGCAGTTAATACCTCCACAATTTTGATTCCAGTACCTTTAATCTTAACTTCTTTCAAGGTCGACTTGCAATCTAGTTTGACTAGGTTTATTACAAGGACACAGTTTTCCTTCATGCTTGAGTGGCTCTTACAGATTGTCATGGCAATTCATACCGTTAAAATTCCGAGTATCTTTGAAAAACTCAACTATTTCTTAAGTTTGTATTCATTTGCAGGTAAGTCTATGGGGGGGGGGGGTTATACCAAAAAAAGCATTGAAATTATAGGAACATCTTGATGCGTTTTTTTTTAAATAACTTTTTAACTCCAATAAAATTGTGCTTTTAAAGGCTATTTTTTAAAAATGTTATTTACTTATTTTTAATGAAATTTTTTTTTATTAAAAAAAGTAAATAACGTTTTTAAAAAATAACTGCTAAAAGCACAATTTTATTGGAGTTTTACGAATTTAAAAAAACTGCGTCAAAATATTCCTGTAACTTCATTGCTTTTTTTGGAATAAAAACCATTTTTCCCACATAGACTTACCAAGCAAGCCCGATCAAAGGAGGAGGGGGTATGGGGGTGATAAGCAGCCCCAAGAATTTGCTAAAGTTATTTTAGCAACGTTAAATAGTGCTATTTTTATTGCCCATTACAGTAACTTTAACTGCATTACAAAAAATGCAAGTTAATCCCTAATCCAGAAAGTCCAAACACGTCTGGATTAAACATTATCCACTGTGCAAGATTTTATATAAAGCTAAGCTTAAAAACTATAATATTTAATAAAATTCATAGCTTCAATATCATTAACATATCTACATTAAAAGTAGTAGGAATGATAAAAATTCTATAACCTCAATTTGGATGCAATGCACAAATCTACACAGGCTTTACATGTAAAAATAATTTTACTTTTATTTGTTAGCATGGATGCCAAATTTCAAAATCAGGAAAAAAAATCCCCTATTCATTCTTGATAACAAATATATATATATATATATCTTAAAATAGTATAGAAAACTATTTCTGAATCTATACTGCAAAATATTCATATCAAGTCTTTAGATCTGCACAGATGTTTGAGAACCCAAACAAAACATTTGTCTTTTATTATTAATTTATTAAAATTTCATCAAAATACTAAACCAAAATTATCTAAGTTTACTACAACACACAACTGAACGTGCTAAAAGACATTTTTGGAAAAAATTTAGATTTTTGTGTCAATGAACATATTACTAACTTCTTTAAAGATAATAAGTCCCGTTCTTAATAAACTTTAAGTTTAGTACATTTTTTACGCTTCACGAGTACTGTTTTCAACAGATCCTAGGGCAAACGAAAAATTTGAGCAAAACGAAAAAAGCTCATTTTCCCGTTTTCACTATTTTTTCACTTAGCACATTCTTCCATTAAGCTCTTCAATTTACTTACAAACTTATTGAAAATTTATAGCTTCAATATCATTAACGAGTTTACATTAAAAGTAGTAGGAATGACAAAAATTACGTATAACCTAAATTTGGACACAATGCACAAATCTACACATGTTTTACCTGTAAAAATTATTATACGTTTATTTGTTAGCATGGGTGCCAGATTCTAGAATCGGGAAAAAATCCAATACTCATTCTTAATAACAAAAAAAATATTTTCCTAAAATATTACAGAAAGCTATTTCTGAATCTATCCTGCAGAATAAGCATGACCTTAGATCTGAATCTAGATGTTTTTGCCCCCAAACAAAACTATTTTTAAATTCTTTACTTTATCAAATTTCCTTCAAAATACTAAACCAAACTTATCTAAGCTTACTACAACATACAATAATGGAAGAGTGTGTTAAGGGACATTTTAAAAAAAATCAATTTTTTTGTCCATGAACATATTACTAAAATTCTTTAACGATAACAAGTTTCCCCTTTTTAATAAACTTTAAGTTTAGTAAATGTTTTACGCTTTAAAAGTACTGTTTTCAACAGATCCGAGTGCAAACGTATAATTTAAGCAAAATTGAAAAAAAAAAGCTAATTTTCTCGTTTTCATCTTTTTGTCAATTAGCACATTATTCCACTAAGCTAAGAATTGTGAAGCCTCTTTTCAAAAGAACTAAAAAATATTTTCTTAAAATAGTGAATCTCTCCTGCAAAATATGAATGACCTTAGATCTGCATTTAGATATTTTTGCCATAAACAAAACAATTTTTTTAAATTCTTTACACTATCAACTTTCCATCAAAATACTAAACCAAAATTCAACAACATCTTATTTGCTTACAATGAGTTACTCCGGCAAGCGTCTGATAAAAGGTTGGCGTTTCCAACTCGTTAGAGAGGGTGACAGTGCTTCTTTCCAGGACCAGCCAGCGTGTCAAAGATGTTGCATCACGATTGCGCAATACCCAGTCTTTAAACTCTTCGAAAGTTACTCTTTCACCCTAATATCATTAAGGAGAAAATAGATGTTGAAATACATATTATAATCAAAAATAACATCGCCAAAAAAGAATCAATTTTTGTGAAATTGGCACAAGACAAATATTTTTAAATGGCAAAATTATTTATTATTCTTTGAAAAACGTTTTAAATTTTATGAAAATTCTGACCCTATTGTAAAACAGTTAATTTTACTTTTAAATGATTTTCTGACTCTTGCAGGGTGGCTACAGAATCTGAGAAAACAAATTCCCTGACTTTTCCCTGATTTTCCAGGCTAAATGTAAAAATTTTCCCTGATTAGCGGCAATGAACTATATTAGCATGCTGGTTGATGATATGGGCATTGATATAGGCTGAGAATGATGAAGTTGAATATCATTGAACTAGAGCTCGGGGAAGGGCAAGGCAGTTAAAACGAAAGATTAATAAGCAGTAACTCAACCACTTAAGTAAAAGACTTTTCAGGATTAAACCTTTTGTTATCCTTTCTTTTACCGGTTAAAATGGCAATTTTGGAAATTTTCCCTGATTTTTTTTTAAAAAATCACCAATTTCCCTGATTTTTCCAGATTGATTAAATTCCCTGACTTTTCCATGATTCCCTGATTTCCCTGATCCTGTAGCCACCCTGTCTTGACTTTTTTTTAAATTTATAATTTGTGACTTACACTCTTTCACCAAATCTGATTCCAATAGTAATTTCTATTTTTTTTTAAATAAATGGTTAAGTTTTTAAACTCAGTACAAAAATGAATAACACACATTGTGCAGTTCCTAAATTCAAATACCTTAAGGGGGTTCAGTATGTTGTATATCTGTAATGTTAAATTGGCCAATTTCAATGTACCTTTTCACAATAACTACTGATCAGATCATCTTAAAAATTTCTGTGTGTATTATACCAACCTTATATATTAATCTGAGGTTAAAAGTTTCTTTTTAAATAACTGTTGGATTTTTTTAAAATAAAATAAGTTTTAAAGTACCCAAAAAATCATGAAATTTCTCACTTTTTTGCCCCATAACATTTTTTTCACTTTAGTTTTATTAAAATTCATAACCTCAGATTAATCTATACTATGTATTACATCATATAAAAAAAGTTTGCGAGAAAACATAGCATAGTTTTTGAGAAAAGGTACATCAAAGTTCAAAAAATCAAGTTCTGAGAAAAACGCGTTTAAAGTTTTTATTGTTAACCCATTTCCTTACAAAGCCATGACATTAAAATGGCTTTTAATGTCAAAAATAGTTTTCCAATCGTCTTGATACTTTGTGACATTATTAATAAAGGTTGTAATAGTATTTTAAGCCAATAATTTTTGTTTTGATTTTTTCACCGATTTGAGGGTATTGAACCCCCTTAAAGCAATATGCATAAATGGAACTCTTTCTAGTTATATTTCTGTCAAACATATCTTGAAATAATTTTCATAAATGCTAGTGATAGGTCTCTTGCAGGGTTCAAAATTGATGGTCGCTAGTTCCAAAAATGTAATTTCTGAATCCCCCAATAATGTGACAAAATTAATTTAGTTGCAGTTAATGGACTAGTTTTTCAAAATCATTAATATTTAATTTCTTTTATCGTGGTTCCAATGATTTTGCAGAAAATAATCTTGCAATTTAAATCACATATCTTCACCAAGCCAAGATTTGTTAAAACCTCTACTGTGATCTTAAAATTTGAAAAATTAGACATAGCTGATGCTAAAATCACAAATCTGGAAATCTTGAAGCAATTTGGAAATTGAGGAACTCCACAGATCATTATATCCCAAATTAAGGCAATTGCAAAATTAAAAAGCCCTGGTGACCAAATAGTTTACAAAATCAGAAAACCATAATATAAATTAACTATTTAGAACTTAAGCTATCTTAAAATTATCTCCAGCTTATTAAAATATATTAAAATTATAATAAATTAAAATTGCAAAACTAGAAAACAAGCTGTTGATTCTATAAGCGCGTAACTACAGTGATCTTAAAATTGTCCATTTAGGCACTGTACACGGCCAAAATTTTGTGGATAAATAAAAAGAACTTAAAAATAACACTTTTTAAAAATGAAATTGAAAATGTGCATTTTCTTTTTTTGGTAGCACAGATTGCCCTTAAATTTTTTCATCTAATTTCCAACACTGGTTTCATAGAAACGTTACTATAATATAAAATATATATATATATATATAAATCAAGTATGGAGTCCTTACGTCTGAAAAACAATCAGCAATAGCCTCTGGAACATAGCCATTGTCACAGGCCTGTATAAGTCGAAATAAATCTTCTCGGTACACATGAGTTCCACTCTCGTTACAGCACAAGCAAAAGATAACTGGAAAAAAACATTAGTTTAAGAATTATGAAAGCTCATTTTTAAAAAAAAGTTAAACCAAAAGACCACATAACAATAATTTTTTTGGCACAGAGGCTGAGAGGTAAGACATGTCCATCTCAAAAGACCAAGTTCACAGCTTCGAGCCTCGGCTGAGTTGTCAGATTTTCTGGATGGGAAAATCATGGACATGCATGTTATGTGATTATGTGGCATGTAAAAGATCCATGGAGGCTTGGGTCGGTTTTCTCGGAAAATCTAAATCTTGGCATACTTTTAACATCCACGCACAGCTGTTTTTCTTTGTAATCAGCGTGTCAAAATTGGTAGTGACAGCTGCCTAGATGGTGCCACAAAAGAGGATCTTATTTTTGGGGAATATGCCGAGTATGCAAAAGCTTGACCGTAAAAATTGAAATGAATATGTAATGATAAATTTTTTTAAGCAAAAATTTTCAACAAAAATCTGAACTCAGTGACGCGTTTATGGATGTTGGGGCTATAGGCGGCTTCAGAATTTGCCCCCCCCCCCCCTCCCAAAACCAAGCAGAAATTAGAATTTAAAAAATCTTAATACTTGTACAAATAATAAAGCATGATGAAGGATGAACCAGTTTGTAAATTGGGATTCTCCCCCTTTTTGGAGCATGAAATGCTAGTGACGCTATCGGGGCTGAAAAAAAGACATAGTCGGCTAAATATTACAAGAGACAAGAATTTCACTTATGCTTTTAATGCCCTTACATTTACATACTTATTTTTCATTTACAACTTTTTTTTTCTGCATTTTCTTTTTGCAAATTCGTTTATCACCTCGTCAAACAGTTGCATTGTCAATCGGAATTGTTAGATACATATGCAACAGCGTTTCCACTCTTGGAAATGTCGATTTACAAAAATTGATATCTATCGTCTAAAATATCCCGTCAAAAACAGATTTTGTAATTTTTATTACAATAAAAGTGGGGTTTTTTTGGTTTACAAACAAATCGGGGGCCAACAAATCGACAAACAGTACATAAATATTTGAAAGAATTAGGATTATTAGGAACATTTTATTATACGTAGTATTAAGAAATTTTGAAATTTGGGGGCCCTCACAATCTTGGGGCCACAGGCGGCCGCCTCTAACGCCTATTGGTAAACGGGCCGCTGTCTGAACTTACATTTCACTTTTTCAGATTCTTCTCCTCTAGTTAAAAGAACCAGTCCAGAAAGAAGGTCCTTGAAGGTTATGCCTTTGCTCGTCCCTCCACATGCTTGAAAAATATACTGCAAAATAATAAATAAAATAATTAATTGCAATTAAGTAATCCAACTACATACTAAAAAATTCATTTTGCAGAAAAAAACATTTACGATTACAAAAATCCTGGACCAATATTGAAAAAATCGCAAGCAATCTTAAGTAGCTTACATGTATAAAATTAATTTGAAATAAAATACTACACATAAAACTTATTATTTTTATTAATGATAGAGTGAACGCACCAAGCTATTTTCAGACTAAACAATGCGTGAGAAAATATCCAAATATGCATCATTAGACTAAGCATGGCAATGTATATTAGAAAGGCATATCACACAAGCTAAAATTCTCCAACCTAAATCAGCCATATTTTCAACACTAAACTCAAAAGTTGGATTTATCTACAGTCTGTAAGTAGAAGATAATAAATAATGTCCAAGTTTCAAATTGTAATAGTATCAGCTGTAATCGTTCGACAGTTGTGGTTGAAGGTGACGAATAAATAATAACTCCAACAAATTGCACAGGCTGTTGCTTCCATTACTTCAGACCGTACGGGAAGAATTGCATTTTCGTTTGAATATGTGCCGTATCACTAAAGGCACACACATTGAGCACTTATAGGAAAATGAAGGTTAGTTTCCCCCTGAATTTCAGGTATGATTTGTTTTATTTAGTATAAAATAAACTCCTGTAATATAACATATCTCTTATAGACACCCTGTATATTCAAATCAACTCCATACAACCTAGTTGATCTAGCCTAATATTTGAAAAAAGCCGATAGATTTATTACTGCCATCATCACAGCTAAGAGATATGTCAGTATAAAGATGGCTGATCCTTTGCTGTTCCTCATTTAATCATGAGTAAATTTAAACTGGAGTAAATTCAGCCAACATTGATGAAAAACATGGAGATGAAGTTTTATTTATGACTGCCAGAAAATATATGCAACCGTTCAATCAACGCTGCATCCCTGATCAACTTCGGAAAGTTGAAATTGAGATAAAAGTTGAAGAGTGTTGAGTTGGATGAAAGAGCCTTGATGGGCTTACCCTTAAGACTAAAGTATATTCAAGACAACAGAAAGTGTATCTGAAAATATGAACTGATATAATTATCAAACTATATTTAATATCATACAGTTACTTCATACAAAAAAAATATTTACCTCAGCTAGTTTTAAGGGAACAAACTCGCCCAACACATCTTTGATGAAACCTGGCTTAGTGATGACACAATTCAAGTTTGCAGAACGCTTGAAAGCATCTTTGAGTCTTCGAAGCTCTGCATCAGTTACTATTAATGAAGAAAAAATTAAATTAATATTAAGGTATAATGCAGTTTCAAATATTGTAAAAATGGGATCTATTGATGTTTTGGTAGAAATTTACTGTACGGTAACTATTGGCGAACTTTCCGATATCGCGCCAAAAGTCCGTATTCTGGCGACTTTTGACGTCATGCTCTCTTGGCAACGATGACGTTTTCCGGCAACCCTATCTGACAGTCATGGGTTTTGGTCGAGGTCAGACAGGATACCACAAAAAACAATTTATCGACACATCTTAAAATCGCGCCAATAGTTACCGTACAGTAAAGCCAAGGTGATCCTGATGTTTTTTTAATGCAAAAGTACTAAATGTTTTATAAGCTTAAATTTTAGTGAGCTGATTGGAAGGCATTGTTTATGCTGGAATTATTATTATTAAACATCAAGCAATTTCAAAACACAGTTTATTAATAATTATGTTAAACAAGAATCTCTCTTTTTTAAAAAATAACTTAAGATTTCATTAATTTGGACCTGTATTTGCAAAAAAGTTAAAAAAATAAACAAAATCCTAAATATCTGTATTTTTAAGTTGGCATTAAAAACGTAGAAAGCGACCTAATATATTTGTTACATTTCTTATAAATAATATTTAAATTTTTATGATTTATTTTAGCAGTTTCATATTCTAGAATTGTCACCGACGCAAAATTCGTGTTCTCTGGCACTTGTTTATCTTTTGGACGGATTTTGATTGGAATGATAAAATAAAAAAAAATACGTTTTATCTTACGTTACTTTACTTAGAATACACTTCACTTAATTTTGCTTCACAAAATATTTAAATTTTCTCATTCCAATCCCAGTAAACAACAAAAATAGAATCTAGAATATTTTTGTTTTGATTCTGAAACTCGCCCCAATTCGACTGCTGCGGAAATCAAAACCAACGGAACGATAAACAGAACTTGGCCAAATAAACATAAGCAATGTTTCATAAAATGTTTTTCTTTTTTCATGAATGGAAAAATACTTTTTTTCAGTGTGTAAAAATCTTAAATCCAATATTAAGCCTAGTAGGCTACTGGGTTATTGGGTGATAAGGCATTTAATTTAACCACCCAAATAGATTGAAATGTCACCCACCTCTCTTGACTGCGTCTTCGTATGATATACAACAAGGTTTAGAGTCTTTAGCTCCCATTTTAAACAACGAAACCTCGTCATTTAAATGAAATTAATCTTTTTCTCAATAAACATTCCCAACAGAATTTCTTCTTGTCTGCACTCGCCTCAACTCACTTACTCAAAATACCAATCACGAAATAAACAACATATTACAGACATGCCAGTTATCACATGACAACATTACAGGAAATTGGGTGCGCTCTTCCTGTAGAGCAAAATGAAACAATTTTTATAAGAGTTAGGTTTGGTTCTTATTCACTATATAAATTTAAAGTTTATCTGACGTTTTTTCTTTTTAAATAAACCTTTCCTGCGAAATTAAAAATCAAAATTTTGAAAATTACAAACACCATGCAATGAGGGATTTTCTTAGCTAAAACAAAACTAAAGCTCCAAACCAGTTTATTGAAAACATAGATCTTATACTATAATACGAGGAATTGGACCCAAGTCGAAAATCGCCCCAGAATCAATAAACTCCGGTAAACTTAGGGGTCTGGGGTTTTTGGCCACGACGAATCGATTGGCACAGGTTTTGAAGCGCTACGGTCAAGCAGTTCAGAGTTACAGATAGGATATTTTCAAACTTCATTAGTTCGCCATAATGGCTACTTTCGTGATGCCATCTGCTAAAGCTATAAGCCTCTGCTTAAGCTATAAATGTTTAATTAAGATTTTAATTTTTCAAATTTAAATAAATTCAACCTTGCTTTAAACTTTATTGAGTTTTACAGAAATGGTAACATGAATATTTTTTTAGTTCCAATCAGCAGACGATTTTAGTTCTATTCTGTTCATTGGCGATTTTTGGCGATCTTGAAAATTTAAGTATGGTTGCTATACCTATCGAGTTGAATGAAGTATGAAAAGGAATGTTTACCACATTTCGACATTTTCGTTGCTTTTCAGCGAAACGCCAATTATCAATTACATTTCATTATTTCATTTCCTATGACTTTTAAAACTTTACCTTTGTATAGAATAGTTCCCTTTCCAAACTCTAACTATACTATAATACGAGGAATTGGACCCAAGTCGAAAATCGCCCCAGAATTAATAAACTCCGTTAAACTTGGGGGTCTGGGGGTTTTGGCCACGACGAATCGATTGGCACAGGTTTTGAAGCGCTACGGTCAAGCAGTTCGGAGTTACAGATAGGATATTTTCAAACTTAGTTCGCCATAATGGCTACTTTCCTGATGCCATCTGCTAAAGCTATAAGCATCTGGTGAAGCTACAAATGTTTAGTTAAGATTTTAATTTTTCAAATTTAAATAAATTCAACCTTGCTTTAAACTTTATTGAGTTTTACAGAAATGGTAACATGAATATTTTTTTTAGTTCCAATCAGCAGACGATTTCAGTTCTATTCTGTTCATTGGCGATTTTTGGCGATCTTGAAAATTTAACGTATGGTTGCTATACCTATCGAGTTGAATGAAGTATGAAATGGAATGTTTACCACATTTCGACATTTTTGTTGCTTTTCAACGAAACGCCAATTATCAATTAAATTTCATTTCCTATGACTTTTAAAACTTTACCTTTGTATAGAATAGTTCCCTTTCCAAACTCTAACTTTGTTTACAATGGTGCACTTTAACTAATGTGACCAGACGTCCGGCTTTTGGCTGGACAGTCCCGCTTTTTTGTAAAAGTCCCGCAAAGTCCCGAAAAACGAGGAAATTGTAAATAAAATAGACTTTTTTTATGAATAATCGTTGTAAAACGCTATGACGTCTTTAGAAATTGTTAAATGAAGCTAAAGTCACCAACAAATTGGTGGAGTATGGTTTCTGTTTGCCTGGAACCACTGCTGCTGTTGAACGCGCCTTCCTTATCATTCTTATACCAAGTGTGTCATTGTGTGAAGGGACTATTATGTGCTTAAAAAAATACTTAAAAAATACACCGGGGGGGGGGGGGGGGGGGTGATGGAGTGTCCCACTTTTTGATTTTGAAAATCTGGTCACATTAACTTTAACCGGTTATCTTTTCACCAATGGTTTCACAAATTTTCTTATGGTATGATTGTTTTGATAAATCACAATTGAAAATTTAAATCTTCGAGTTAGCTTCGATACCTATTTTCTCCGAGCGGAGCTCGGTCACCAGCTGGTTTTGAAAGTAGCAGATCTGAACCTGGGGGGCAAGGTGAAGCGAAGCCAGTGTTAGGTCAGGCTGTTATAAGAAAAATAAGATTTTAGCTTTTGTTAATAGGGGTAGTCTAATCTTCAAAATGTTAACTGCAAGGATTTAGAATTAACCCTATTCTTAAGACAATGAATGAATTCAATAGTGCCATGGACATATATAAAACAAGAAGTTCTTAAAGAACTAAAATAGCCTACTTTCCTGTTACTTAAATAAATACTTACTAAAATTCTTATCTTGAAAAAACTAGGTTCGTAACAGTAAGTGACATCAACAACCGTTTTTCCACAATAAATTTATATAAATTAAAATAATGGTTGCGATGTTTCAAGTGCTAGTTTGCGAGTGTAAGTGTATGAGGAGTTATGGTTGCGATGGCAATGGTGATTTAATTCTAATAAAAATGACTTCCGATGCTTTTTAAATGAGCATTAAATTTTGAAGTTTTTTAATTAATTGAAGTGCTTAGAATTCGAATTCTTTTCTGAAATTTTCAATTTATTCTCATTTCGATACGCTGAATTTTTCTAAGTATATCACTTGTCCGTAGCATTTGTAGTTAAATTCAGCGATTTAAATGACTCGAAATTGAATTTCAATGGGAAATTCGTCAACAAATAGTATATTTATGTTCGTCCGATCGTACAGACAGGCGGACAAAAAGTATGAAAGTTGGGTGTCTGAGGTTACCTTTCTAATAAAAAAAAGAAATTTTAAGGTCGGATTGGTAGAACCGATTTTGAAAGGGGGGTACAGACGGACAGACAGACGGACGGACATCGACCGCATGTCAATACCTACTTTTTCATTTTTTTTAATTCTTCGAATTAAAAGCAGTAAAGCTAAACCTTTTTGAAGTTTTTTTTTTTGCCTCAATTGATATTTTAAGACATTTGGATTTTTTTAAGTTGTGCTAAAACAAAAACAAAAAATTGTTTTCATAAGTGAATTCTATTGGTTTTTTTTTTTAAATAATAAGAAATAAAAGTGCAGCAATTTGTTAAGTTGCAGTAAAAAAATATCAAATAATATGGCCTCTTTGAATTTATTTTACAAGAATTGCAAAACCCTTCAATCCTTTTACTGATTTTTCTAATTTCTAAAAGATTCGCAACCGAATGGAATGGATTTTTATAATAAATTTTTAAAAGGATTTGTGCCTTGATGACTTTTATGGTTATCTAACCTTTCAATACTCTATTTAGGGAGTTAAAGTTTATAACTCAAATTCAAATATGCTATTAAAATGTATTAAGGGGTCACGGGAGTCTTAAAAATGTGTAAAGAAGATACTACAAAGCATAGTTTGATCTCTCTTGTAATTTTTTAACTACTCAATAAATGAGAATAATTTTTTTATATGTAATTCTACAAGATTTATTTATTATAAAACAAGTTTTGAAATTTCTGAAACTTTAGCCAAAACTAAAATAAATGATATTAAACATGAAGGTACTTGAACACACTGTGATTAGGCTTGCGCGGCAAATTTGTGAGGTCAAAATTGAAAAAATGACCAAGAAAATGGCTTTATATTGCACAAATATGTACAAACTAGGACTTATACCTAAATTCTCAGCTCAATTTTAATTAGAAATTATTTTAAGAACTTTTTTCTAAAGAAATTAATAAAAAATTAAAAATTATGATTTTAAATTTTTAAAAAAATAATTTCTAATTAAAATTGAGCTGAGAATTTTGGTATAAGTCTTTGTTTGTACATATTTGTACAATATAAAGTCATTTTCTTATTCATTTTTTCAATTTTGACCTCACAATTTGCCGCGCAAGCCTAATCACAGTGTTTTCAAGTACCTTCATGTTTAATATCATTTATTTTAGTTTTGGCTAAAGTTTCATAAATTTTAAAACTTGTTTTATAATAAATAAATCTTGTAGAATTACATATAAAAAAATTATACTTATACATTCAGTAGTTCAAAAATGACATGAAAGATCAAACTATGTTTTGTAGTACCTTCTTTGCACATTTTTAAGACTCCTATGACCATTTAAAAAAAAGCTGCATCAACTCTTAGTGATACTCCAAAATCGGGGTAATGTCTACATTCTAACTATTAGAATTGAATTGAAACTAAATGTAGTTTATTTATGATCAAAATGCTAATGAAATGTTATTATATATAACTAGAGGACATATATAATTCTTAATAAATTAAAGGACCAAAACAGGCTTGAGGTAGTTAGTAGTGATTTAAGCAGGGCCTGCTGTAGGAAAACCCTAAACTTTTTAACTGATATTTAAGGAAAAAAACTGTAATCAGAAATCAAAACTTTTGAATGAATAAACTGTAACAATAATTTTTTCAAAACTTTATTTGTTAAAAATAGTGTTAAAATCAATTTTTAAGAATCTAAAACTGCAAGCATGAGGAATTTAGGGTCAATTTATTTCAGAAAATTGTTTCAGTGTGAATTGTATTTTACCATGTTCTTTATATTTTTTTATTTAATTAAAACAAACTTTATTTAATTTTTCAAAAGACATGATTCTTCTTATCTAACTTACAAAAATAAAATAACTTTTAAGAAAAAAATTATGAAGAATTTGATAAAACTTATTTGAAATAACTGCGAGCTTAACTTATTGAGAAAAACGTCGCAATATGATGGTTCCAAATGTAATCTGGAGGTATAAGGCACTCCCCCAATTATTTTGAGCCGTGTATATAGAAAGAGCATAGAGCTGTATTTTTCTTGAATATTGAAATCCGAGTATAAAGAATTTTACATTGATCTCGCATAATTGGCAAAAAATATATTTAAAAAAATATTTTTAGGGTTGCTTTCGTGTTTTCCCTCTGAACCTATATGTTCTAAAACTATATTTTTATTTAGCCGAAATATATATTCCATTAATAGTATTAACTATGTCACGGTAATTATATTTAATTTTTCTAAAAATAAACCAAAAGGATTTTTATTACTTTGCTTGATTATGTTGGATTAGGAATTTTTTTTAAGAAGGTACTCATAATGCAGATAAATAATAAAGCAACATTTAGTATCATATAAAAAATCTTTATTTTTAAATATTCAAAAGAGAAATCATATAAGAATTATTTAATTTTAAATATTCTGAAGACGAAGCATCAAAAATACATAACATTAATACACAGTATACAGATAAAATAAACGTAAACTTGAAATATCAACAATAAAATGCTTAATTCACTAGGTGATAGGCCAAATAATAAATTTATTCTTCTTTGCAAAAAAAGCAAGCGTACTCCCTAGCAAAATCACCCCATTCAAACTGACCAGTAGGCCTTAGGCGCCTATATCTCTCATAGAATTTGATTGCTGCAATACATAAAAACATTATAAATACTTATTATTATAATCAATACAAATTCAATACTTTAATGTAAACATTTAACATGTTCCTCACATATTTTAATCTAAGCATATTCCCATTAAGCATATTCTTTTTAAAATAACAGAAGTATATATTTCTTTCCCCACAGATGGTAAATTATGCAACAACAAAAAAGAAAAGTACTTTTTTAAAGTTTTTTTTTTATTTTAATTAGGAGCACTATACCTTTTGTAAAATTCATAAAATCTGATTGCTGCAGTATATAAAAACAACATAAATACTAATTACTATATGATCAATATAAATTCAATGGTTTAATTTGAACATAACCAAATCAAATGAACATATTTTAATCTAAGCACATCCCAAAAATATATTCTTTTTGAAAATAAGAACAGAAGCGTATCCATTGTCCACAGTTAGCAAATGAAGAGGCAGAAAAGTAACATTAAAAACATATTTTTTCAATATTATTTTTTGATTTACACTAGACTCAATATACCTTCTGCACAATTCACCGTTGATTCATAATCGCAAATTTTCTCCTTTAGGTTGAAGTGAAGTCTTGCTGGACATTGGAACTCGTATGCAAATCCGTGGGAACACATGAAATAGACTGAACAGTTGCCTGGATGGCGGTAAAACACAGGATCGCTGTCATCGTCTATTGTCGGGCAAAGAGGACTCGGTTTCCCCACTCCTAGAAGACGGCCATCTAGACAAAGAAAAAGGAATCATTTTTTTAAAAAATGTTTTCAATTTGGTATCTAATAATTCCAAAAGTGACCCTTCAAAGTCACACGATGAATTCGGACAAGAACTTGAGTATATAAAAATTTATTACTAGTACACTGCAATGGGCAGGTAAATAGTACCATATCTAAAATAATGAATTTGGACTATTGTTGCATAAACTCGAAAACTCTAAAGCCCTGGTTTGTAAGGACTGAAAACGCACGTCGGGGCGAGAAAAAATCGCCCTGCTCGTCGATTTCAGCGTCTTATCTTCGCAGGGTGGTTTGTTAGGACTCGCGTCTAGCGAAGCGTCGTTATCTTCTAGACTGCGTTGTGGACAAAGGCGACTCTTTATTTCACTGCGAAACTTATCATGCATCGTTCTTTATATTTTTTCGAATAAGTATTTCTAATTTTGACGTCTTTGTGCAATTATGCATTAATAAACGCTGGAAAGTAAATGAAAATTGTCTAGATTATTTAGGAAAAAAAAGTTAAAACTCTCACTGCAGCTTTCTTAATACACATATATATGAGCAATAAAAATAACTTGATTACCTTATATTATACTATACTGTAGGGTATACTGCAAATAACTTTAAAAAAATTACGGTATATTCTTTGACCCAATTGAAGTTTTAGAGGAATAGATGACGTTTAACTTCGATAAAATGTAGAAAATAGGCGCAAAGTTATGTTTTACAATATATAGTGTCAAATATTTAAGTATTCTAAGCTTTAAAGTTCTATTCTAGGTTTAAATTTTGAAAAAAAAAAATTTAGGAAAGTCACGGTGCAATTAAACAATCGAATTATATACTATTTTACTAGTTGATACTGTTTACAATTTGACTTCTATCTTTGCAACCGGTTCGTAGAGTAACCCTTTCATCTTTGTTAAAAACATAAAAAGCCAATTTATTTTCAGATTAAAAAATTGGTATCGAATGGAAAGTTGTTTTGGGATTGGGCAATCGAAATGATTTTAGCAATTAGTCGCAAATTTACACAACATAGAGATGTATCTATGCTGTTTAATGCATAACTAGTTGATAATATGCTTAAGGTGTAATTTCACTCATCGATTTCGACATTATGCAAGCAAACCTAACTTAAAGAGATATTTCAGTCAATTAATTTAAACTCCAATTCTAACAAAAAATACTAATGCCATAGTTGAGAATCCATGCGATCAATGCCGAAGCAAATAAACTTACAAATTAACGATGTCCATAACAATAAAAAAAAACATTTTAAATAATTAATATTCAATAAACTATATTATTGCAAGTTAACAGTCCGCAACTATCTTTTCTTCTTCCGAATAGGTAGAAAAAACAGCCACCATTCTGAGCGTTTGAACGCTGAAATCAAACCAGAACAGATACCGGTTTTTCGCACGTCGGGAGAAGCGATACTTCTGAGGTAGCGGTCACGTGATAGCTATGGCCAATAAGAAAGCGAACGCTTCAGACGCACGGCTCAACGGCCGAAAACGTGTTCTTACAAACCAGGGCTTAACCTTAAAAAGATAACCTAACCTAAATGACATATTATTTCAGGACAAAAAAAAAACCAATTCATTGTTTTGGTTACTGCAGTTTACCTATCGAAGGCAGTACAGTTACAGAACGAAAGGAAACCGCACATTTACAGTTTTAAACTTGCAATTGAGTTGAAAGAAAATATATAGGCTAAGAAAGTGGGTGATCGGCAGGCAGACGGACGGACAGACAGACGGACTGAACGATTATAATACCTTCCGCTTTTTACGTTATAAACGAAGTGTGTAATTTAAAACTATTGGATGGTATAGATATACGGAATAGATATTTAAAGTGCACTCCCTCCACACTGGGTTTTATTCGTCGCTGTCGGACATAATTTTGGCTGCGTATAGCCATTTATAGGTCGGCAGTAATTTTGGCGATGCCCGGACCCGAACCTGAGACCTTTCACATACAAAGCAAAGGCCCTACTGGCTTTGCTTCCCATCCTCCTGCGCAAGGCCTAGATCCCCGTGAGAGTGGAAGTCCGATGAAATTGTCTCTCGTCGCAACTGTTTATGTTTGCATAAGTTGAATTTCACGAGTTCATGATCAAGAACAACTACTGCCGAAATTGAACTGAAATGCTTCGAATTTGCGATTCACATGCGATTGCTCGAATGGCCTGTGACCAATCGTGGCGAGACGTCATTCGCGCGCAAAGGATTTGTTCCAGTTCAATTAGGAAACGCACAAAATCCACTAAACTCCACCCACTCTCAGGCGAATCGTTCGCATGGCGTTTCAGTTCAATTTCAGTCTAAATTAACCCTCTAATGCATCGTGTTACCGTTTGGTAACAAGTAACATAATCCACTTTATTCTATTAGTAAATTAGAGCTCCTCCAAGACAAATCTGTGTTTTTTTTCATCTATTACATTTCATTTTAAAGTTTTAGTTACTAATAATCCTCATAGATGACAGTAGTAAAAGTGTATTCAACATTAAAGAGTGATGTTATTAACTTTTGTGAAATTACGTTTTTGGCAGTATTCAAAGAATAATAATATTAGTACTTTAAATTGTTTTGAAAAATTAATCATTGTTAAAAAGGGTTATTTTGAAGTAGTTTTCTAGTCATTATTATCAAAACTGGAATTTTGCAGTTGGTTTTTGTCATATGGAATTTTTTTTAAAAATTGAAATTATTTAAATTCTAAAGCAGTTGAATTTTTTTTAGTATTTTTCCCATAATGTGTGAGTATTAAAGATGCATATATATTTTTCTGGGATGAAAATAAAAATTCTTGCATTAGAGGGGTTAAGTGAATTCTCTTACAATTTTTGCAATGAGCCTTCTCAGGGAAATCACAACCCTGAAGGACCGGACTAAAATGAAGACCCGGTGGGCATTCATGTTCCCTTTGTTGACCTTCCTCGCATAAGTAGAATTTCGAGCAATCCTCCGGATGAGACACGAGCATCGTCTTGCCTTTTTGAACAGTGGGACACAGGTTCAAGTTGTCTAGGCTTCTTTTGGCAATGGGACTTTTCTTGGAATCATCTTGAGAAAGAAAAAAAAACATTTTTTTAAGCAGAATATATTGGCTGCCAAGTAATCCAAGGGCCCCGTCCAGACAACACATAAAATTATATGATTGAAACACCAAGGAAAATAAAAAAGGCAATTACAAATTAAACAAAAATAAAAGGAGGAAGAATAATTAATTGAAATTAAAGCGGTGAGTTTTGGATTAAAAGAATATTATTTATTACTAGGGGGCAAAGTCCCATGCTCGCTACCGCTCGCCAACCCCCGAGAATTGCTACGCAATTCCTCTTTGTTTGCTCCACAAACAAACATACAAGATTAAGATATTTTAGTTAAAAGATCCCGACCAGCGGGAGAGTGCGCAAGACGAAAAAGGGAAGATGCATCCGCTTCGGCTGTTTTTAAGATGCGTGGCCGGAAACTCAAGACCGATGCCAACAGTTGAAAAATAAGCTAGTTTCCGTGGGACTGCTCCAGGGCTTCGCGTAGCTCTAGCGCTAACCAACGATCTCAACCAAAGCCACGGGACACAACCTGAAGCAGCCCCGGCACAAAACAAGCACACCGCTACACTAACTTTCAGCGTTTCTGATTGGCTGAAGCCGCATAAGTCACGTGGCTTTCAAGCGTCCAACAATTGCAATTTTATATTATATAGAGATATATTTAGTTGTAGCCTCCAACTAGATTTTGTCATAATGGAATTTTAATCCTATAAAATCTGTATTGTTTGTATTGGGTTATACACCATTGTAAGTCTACACTCTTAAAACAAAAGAGTGAAATCCATTCCATTTGGAGAAGTGCATTTTCGACACTGGAAAGGAATGAATATTAACTCAGACTGAGTTATAATCACTCGTTTGGAATGATTCTGTCGGAGGTTTAGCACACAAAGGATTCACTCCAAAAGGAGAAGTGCATTTTCCAGACTGGAGGAGTGAAAATTAATCAGACTGAGTTAAAATCGCTCGTAATCGATCGTTTAAGAGTGTAAAAGAGTTTGATAAAGTTTAGTTATTACAGTTTATTATTTTATCATTATTATAGTTTATTATTTTGTTATTATAGTTCATTATTATTTTTTATTATAGTTTATTATTTTAGTTATTTTAAATTATTATTTATTTTAAACCTTTAAAATTTTAAATAATCTCTTTGGTCCGTACAAAAAAATTACTAATAATGACATCCAATTGAGACGAACAGTAACAGGTAGGGGCAGTAGAAATTTTTTTCTGACATTCGGATAGTCAGAAACGTTTCGGAGCATAGGATTTTGGTTAACTGGAGTTCTATTGTAGAAGGTTATTTTTGAATTATCGTAGCACTAGAGCTATACGAGGGCTATTGGCGACTGGTGTCGTATTTTAGAACCAAAGTCAAGTGATGAGCCGACAATTGAATAGGCACCCAACGCAACCATTAAGGGCGACATCGTAGGCAGCGTTAGGACTTTGAAGGATATTTAACGTGCACTCCCCTACACGAGGTATTATTCGTCGGACATTTTTGGCTGCACGGGCCGTTTATAGGTCGGCAGCTATTTTGGTGATGCCCGAACCCGAACGTGGGACCTTTCGCATGCTAGGCGAGTGCCTAACTGACTGGGCTCCTCAGCCCACATCATATTAAGAGCTTTTATACATAATAATTTTTTTTGTGTGCAAAATATGATATTCGTCCTAAGCTAATTTCCCTCCCCTAAACCCGGCGGACCCTCTTGGGACCTTTCGCATGCTATTCGAGTGCTTAACCAACTGGGCTCCCCAACCTACTAGTTGTGCACTCTTAAAACAAAAGAGTGAATTCCACTCCAGTTGGAGAAGTGCATTTTCGACACGAGAAAGGAGTGAATATTATATCAAACTGAGTTAAAATCACTCGTTTGGAGTGACCCTGTCGGAGGTTTAACACACAAAGGATCCACTCCAAGAGGAGAAGTGCATTTTCCAGACTGGAGGAGTAAAAATCAATCAGACTGAGTTAAAATCACTCGTTCGTTTTAAGAGTGTACAAACAGATATTTCATCAAATAAGTCTCGTACCTTGTTGGCAGCCTGCATTTGCCGGATAGTCGCAAGCGTTGACTTTCGGGTTGAAATGAAGCCCGGCCTGGCAGACCTTCAGATGGGCGACTCCCGTGTCGCACACATAGAACTTTCTGCAGTCCGTCTTGTGGGGCAGGTAGACGGGAGTTCCAGAGTTGACGGCAGGACATCCGTCTGTTCCTTCCCGAGGATTCTCAGTAACCACATCTACAAAGGAATTTATTACAACAGGTGCCAAAGTATTAAAAAAAAAAAAATATGCGAAGTATAAGTGTGATGTAGTTCGCCTTGTTACTTATTAGCATATCTCAACTCAAATATTTTGATTGGGGAAGAGTCCACTTTGTAAAAAAATAAAGATTTTGGCTTATAGGCAAAGAGTTTATATACAGGGTGGTTATAAAATAACGCTCGCTATTCGGAGTGGTCTGTAGCTTGATTGAATAATGCAAATGCATCAAAAATTGAGACACTTACTGTTGGATTTCGTATTAGTAGTTTATTTTTAGGTTATTTTCTAGGGCACCAGCAGTGATTCCAGGTTTGCTGATGTCATAGGAAGAAGGGGCGTTGCATATTTTGCTAAGCTTTGCCTTAAGAAGTATTCAGAATGTTCCAAGAGATTCACCAAGTGTAGTGCTAATCTTCTATTCAAAAAGTTGTTGCTTATTTCAAAGATTTCTATGTGATTAGCTATTCCTATTTAAAGTGTTTTTAACATTTACAAGTAGTTGTTTTATTCAAGTTGTATGAAGCTATTTGTCGTTTATTAAAGAAATTACAGTCCACTAGCTTGGTGTGTATCTATTCAACGTGTCTACTTATTCATTGTCAACCATATTCGAACCAGCGACTATTTCAACCATACACTTACTAATCAAGAAGGGAGGAAAAGAATGGAATCATAAAAAAGGCAGAATCCTAAAAATAATCACAAAAAAGAATAATCATATAATACAAACTCGTCTCTTGACCAGAATCTAAATTACGAGGCGTCGTCAATTTTGGCCAAAAACGGCCAACACAGCTAATTACGCCTCGTAATTTAGTACCCTGGTCAAGAGACGAGTTTCTTTTTTACGAAAAAGAATGGTATCATAAAAAAAACTCGTCTCTTCACCAAGGTTCTAAATTACGAGGCGTAGCCAATTATGGCTAATTACGGCCAACACATCCAATTACGTCTCGTAATTTAGAATCCTGGTCAAGAGGCGGAGTTTGTTTTTTATGATTCCATTCTTTTCCCTCCTTCTTGATTAGTAAGTGTCTCAATTTTTTTTTTGCATTTAGATTATTACATTCAAGCTGCAGACCACTCCGAATAGCGAGCGTTATTTTATAACCACCCTGTATTTGTCTGTTGATAAAAAATAAATATGACTTTACTAGAATCACATCCGGCGTTCCTTGGGTAGTCACAAGTCTGAATTTTCGGATTGAAATGAAGACCTTTCTGACATACTTTAAGATGACGTTCACCACCGTCACATACGTAGAACTTTCCGCAGTCTGTCGGATGCGGCTTGTAGACAGGATGCTTAGTTTTTTCGGAAGGACAGAAAGCATTGTTCTTTTCTCCCCCGTCTCGCTCTTGGAGAACTTCAGAGACATCTTAATATGCAAAAAATAGAAAAGGGTGTAACATTCGTAACGTGAAATATACCACCTAGATTAGAAGGCCGGCGAATTAAATGCTTGATGTCATATTAGTGGACCGATTATGTGTTTTTGACCAATGATCATTCGTGTGACTAGATCTTGTATTTGAATAAATTTTTAAGATAGGATGAATCAAGATGCGACGTCATCTTAAGATACGATGTTATTGGTCAACAAATCGAAATTGGTCTACTAGTGTGACGTTATGTGTTGCTTAGTTCTTCGGCCTTCTAATCTAGGTGGTATTGAATATACCAAGTTTTGTGTAGTGTTATTTAAAAGCTTTAGATAGGCTTTATATTGGTTGATTGTTGTGAAATTTTCTCTTTTTTACAAGGTTCATGAAAGCGAACTGAAACTGCTGTTCATGAACATGTTACTGAAACTGCTAATATAAAAGTTACTACACTGCTAAAAACAATTAAAAGGGGGAATTTGTGTACTTTTGTAAATCCTTTCAGTTCCAACTTTTTTTTTATTCTAAAAGTCTAAAATTTGTGAATAAGATTCATTATGCATCCAGAATGAAATGGTAAAAAAAACATTGGGTATCTAATTTTTTTAGCTAAAATTTAAGGGGGAAAAATTGGAATCATAATTTTTGAATCAACTATAACAATATTTTTTTCAAAACTTTATTTGTAAAAACGGTTAAAAAATCAATGTTTAAACATGCAAGCGTGACGAATTTAGAGTCAATTTGTGTCAAATTTTTTTTTTAGAGAACACATTATTTTACCATTATTTCTTATTTTCATTTAATTAAAACAAACATCATTTGATTCTTCAAAAGACATGATTCTTCCATCTAACGATAAACACTTTCACCCCTAAACTATTCCAAATAGCCAAATGAAATCATTAGGGGTTAAAGGGTATAAACCATGAGCTCCCCTAAATATTTTGAGCAGTGTAGAAAAGTGTGTTTAAGGCAGTCGAAATTCGTAATGTAAAAGATACCAAGTTTTGTATAGTGTTATTTCAAAGCCTTAGATATGCTTCATATTGATTGATTATTTTGATATTTTCTGTCCAAACAAAGTTCATGAAAGTTTAATAACACATTGAATTGACATTGTAAATCAATCGAGAACATAGTTTAAAATTAAAAACTTTTATATAATCTTTCATATGTAGAACGAAATTTAATTTTTGTGACAAATCTTTTATATACATATATAAGGAGAAGTTTAGGTTCTTGTGACGAATAGGCTTATAATTTACGCGAATAAGGATTTACGTTTCGTGGTCAAATAGAACCGTTTTTACGAAATTTTATTCTATAAATTAAGAAAAAAATAGTTGAAAACATAGTTCTTCAAAGTTCTGAACCCTGAAACGTGTGTAAACGACTCCCGTTTTTAAATTAAAATTCTCCCCCTAGACAAAATATATAATACTTCTACAGCTGGTTTCTTTACTATTCAGCGTTTCTGTAAAACTTGTTTCACTACGCACGTTATATGTTGGCAGAGAAAACAACCACAGTTGGGTAATGGGTAATATAATCGATTTCGGATGCCTATTTCTAGCCTCCTTTAGGAGCTTTAACACAGCCAGCCCCAGATTATATAGAATAAAATAATATGGTTATGTTATTTCTCATCCTCATTCTGATTTTTTAAAAATACAAAAGAGTACAAATTTAGTCAAATTAGAAAAATACAAATTTAGAGCTACTTCAAATAAAATTTATTCGTTACTTGCACAGGAAGCTGAGACTCATGATTCTTCATGCACTATATTCATTGCACATATACTTAATTTTTTTAACAATAAATTTCTTGCAATTAGAAAACAGTATCATTTTTTTTTAAATTTACGTAATAATCATATTGATTGCCCTCATTTATCGGCACAGGCGTAATTTATTAGTTCTTTCTTTCTTAGCTGCCTAATAGACGTTTATTTTCAACAACTTTGTATTCTTCCGCGTATGATTTTTATTCTTCTTTTAATTATTTTCAAAGTTAGTATAATTCTTTTATTTACGATCTAAATGTTCCTTTTATCTGTCACCAAATGCTTTTAAATCTACTGTTTTGTCTCTGTTTCTACTTATTTCTAAATGTGCCCCCTGTAATTGGGACTTTCTCCCGTAGTTGTGACACAATAAAATAAAAAAAAAATTATCCAGACTACACTCTTAAAACGAACGAGCGATTTTAACTCAGTCTGATTAATTTTCACTCCTCCAGTCTGAAAAATGCACTTCTCTTTTTGGAGTGGATCCTTTGTGTGACCTCCGACAGGAATGTCGAAAATGCACTTCTCCAACTGGAGTGGATTTCACTCTGTTGTTTTAAGAGTGTAAATGGGCATCGCCCTGTAGTACTAACCTGATTTGCATCCAGCTGTTTCGGGATAGTCGCACGCCCGCGCTTTGGCGTTGAAATGCAGGCCCTTCTGGCAGTTGGTGAGATGGGGCACTCCGTGGTCGCACGTGAAGAACTGGCCGCAGTCGGATGGATGGGGCAGGAGGGTGTGGACGGAATTTTTCGGGCAGGTCACCAACGGCGATGATTTCTGGGCACTTGGTTGGGAAGAATCGTCTGGAGAATATAGTAGTTCAATCGTGATTATTTATCTATTTAAATTTTTTTTATTCGATTTAAAAATTAGAGTTGAGTAACTCTAACACGAATTTCAAATAACTCCACTGAGCAGCCAAGGCCTGCAGTGCCCATCTCAGCTTAAGTGACAAAGTGATCTGGGCTGGGGTGCTAAGTCAACCTTACGCGGAACCACTGGTGTTTAGTTCCCGAACATGATTGGTCCTCATTTTATCGATCCACTTAAGCGACGGAAAATGTAGTTAAATTGAGATTATTAATCTTTTTTTTTTGTCTAACAGGTCTGCTTTACTCGCTGTCAAGCCTTTGCAGACACGGCATATTCCCTGAACTAAGTTTCATTTTTTTTAGATGGGAAGGGGCACCGCGGCTCTTCTCTACCGACACTCAGATTACAATGAATCTGAGATCTGCCGGGGTCCGGGGTGTTGAAGCATTTTTACCTAAATTGTACTTAAAGGATCTTTTACGTGCCACATAATCATATGACATGCGTGCCCACGATTTTCCCATCTAGATTATCCAACGACTCAGCCGCGGTTCGGACCCGCAAACTTGGCTCATGAGGCGGACACGTAATACCTCTCAGCCACTGTGCCGCTTAATTACATTAATCTATTTTCACTTATTATTTTATTTGATTTAAGAAATAGAGGCGTGTAGTAACACTACACGATTTTCAATTGCAGCTCAATGAGGCAATAGAGGTTAAATGTAATTATGTAACGATAAAGTGTATTTTAATAATTTTAAAACCTAAAAAGTTTTATGGCAGCAACCTTTAGCGCATGCCCAATTTTATCACAAACCCATTGATAAGTACTGAACTCGTGTACTAAATATGAAGTCCGTGGCTTTTTTAGTTCGTGCTGTAGAGTGGTTTCGAACAGACCGATTGCAATGTATGAAACCATTTTTTTTAAATCAACATCCTCCAAAACGTATAGAAAACACAACTTTCCATTTCGGATTTTTGACCCCATTCCAATACTTTCATTACATCAATAAACATGGGCATGAAGTTCATGAAAATTAAGGAATTACGAATTACACAAAAAATTTTAATAATAGTTTTCGTTAATTATAATTAAATAATTAGTTAATTATTATAAACATGAAATTCACCGACCTCTTTTAGTGTTAAGATTAGCTGCAGTCACAGCTTTTGAAAGAGTCAAAATCGTGCATCCCAGCAATAAATGCAATCTTCGCAGCTTCATCTGGAACATAATTTTTTTTTATAAGATCCAAATTGAGAATATTTTAGCGAATGGGAATGTTATTGAACATAATGTAACGCTATTGTTTTCGTTTTTTCTCCATACTTCGATTTCATTGGTTGTTTAGATTTTATTCTCAAAATGAACGCTTTTTTCGTCTGCTTCTGAGTTCTTTACAACATATATGCAACTAGCATTAATTTAGGATCAAAATGCGGAAATAGATTAAGAGAAACTTTTCTCTTTTTTGCAATCATCCCTTAATAAATGATTTGAACAACCAACAGAACTAAGCATTTCAAAAATTAAAAAAATAACATATTCTTAGAAAACACACTTTCAAATACTAAAAGAAAAGTCATTCCAGAAAAATGAAAACAAAATAGGGAGCTGTTTCCTCTAACGCCGTGATACAGCCCCATTATTAATAGCAACCAAACTAATTGTATAATCGTAAAATTTACTGCAATAATGTAGGATTTTTGTTACATATTTTATAACATTTAATCGTCAAACATTTTTTTAAAATTCCATCAAGATTTTTCCATTATTTAATTCCTTCATCCCTATGCGGCAAAGTGCAAACGGGGGTAAAGAAGGGTGTATTATGCTAAGAAAATGAATGTTGAACATACACTCTTAAAACAAAAGAGTGAAATCCACTCCAGTTGGAGAAGTGCATTTTCGACACCCTAAAGGCATGCATATTTGCTCAGACTGAGTTAAAATCACTCGTTTGGAGTGATCCTGTCGGAGGTTTAACACACAAAGGATCCACTCGAAAAGGAGAAGTGCATTTTCCAGTCTGGAGGAGTGAAATCCACTCAGACTGAGGTAAATTGGGAGTGTTTGTTTTAAGAGTGTAGACAATGCCAAAAGACACTTTATCTCTACCTATTAACAGGCCAGGCTTTTTATTTAAACATTAAACTATTTTTAAGAAATTAATGAGAAGATTTTAATTCGTTTGAAAACATTCCTGCTTTCTTTCCTGCATTACATTGATGGTTTCTGTGATTGGTGGAATGACACGGTTATATCCGCTCAAAACATTGTTTAACCAATCAAGATCCTATTTCATTCTTGTGAAACAGCTGCCACTCAAACGTGAAACATACTGATTAAGCATTTAATTAAATTAGTCGTCAATGCCTGATTTTATCATCCATTCAAAGGAGCTTCACCAAAAAAAAATCATATGAATCTCCGAGATTTAGTTTGTATAAATATATAATTCAGCCAAAAGTCAACTTTTTTGCATTAAAAACCTGATAGAATATTTTCTCCAAAAACAAACAACCGTAAGCTAAGAAAACCTGAAACTTAGAACAATAATCAAAAACAGATTTAGCTAAAATAATAAAAATCCGCAATTTCACGCTGAATTTTTGCTCTGCATTATTATTATTAATATTTTTGCGAGGCATCGTTCACGCATCAAAGATTTTTTCAGAAAACGATTTTTTTTGTAAAAACAACAAATGAGTAAAGGAAGCAATAACACCTTTAAAATTTATTTATACTTTTCAGAATTTTTTTTTACTAAGTTATTTAAACTATAATTTGGGAGCAGCAATTTTATTTCTCTGTGTTTTCGATTATAAATTATGTTTATAAATTGAATTCGATTATAAATTATGTTTAGTTGGTCCTTAGATATGCGAAATAAAGTAATTTATATTATTTTAATTTATTGTATTTATTGTCACCGTCTGGTCACATTTGATTTGCATTATGTAGTATAATTTATGTTCAACTAAATATTATATATTTAATATTTCATTCTTATTTTAAATATTTCATATTATCTAGCTGATTTTTGGCCTATTCCGCAAAATATGTTGATCAAACCACACACAATACACAGAAATATAACAAATAAAATGAGCTTTACCTTTAGAATTCAGAATCCTAGGTTTTATACAGAAAATGCGTTCTGGTTTCACTTTCCAAAATATTAAATATTGTATTATGATATGAAAGAATAATTCTAGCCTATTTATGCATTGATCTGAAGAAGGTGCTGATATTAATAAAAGATAAAATTGACAGCTCTTCTCTTCTGAAGATTCGATATATCACCCCTGAAGCTTAAGAAAGTCAATAGGCTCAATATGCTAAAAAGGATACCCAAAATTTAATCCCGATAAAATAAATTATCTGAAGGAAATATTTTTAAAAAATAACACTTTCTCTTTCACATTTTAAAGAATTTATTTTATCTTATTATAATATTACAAAGAATGAAGATAGCAATAGAGAAAGATAATATGACTTTTATGTGTAAAAAACAATAAAATTAATCTGTTATAGATTAAAAATAAGTATTTTTTACAGTAAGTTACAATCTAATACCTAGGAATATTTTAATTTTAATAAATGAATATGATTTAAAAATTGAATTGAAACAATAATTTAAAACTCTGAACTTTGGTTCGTTTTAGCTTCCACACTACGTTTATAACGTAAAATGTGGAAGGTTTTATAATTGTTCAGTCCGTCCGTCTGTCACCCACTTTCACAGAACGAATCGCAAGTCTCACAAACAAGTGAGATACGTCATTTTGAAGCAAAAAATCAGTTTAGGCTACATTTCAAATTTCATTAAAAATTTAAATTAGAAGTTTATTTAAAATTTAAAAAACTAAAAATTTAATCACATTGAAATAACATGCAAATTCTATTTTTATTCAATATTTTCACTGTTGCCATTACATCAAACGTACGAGAATATTTATTGAAATAAAAATAAAATTCTTGAAAAATTATTTATTTTTGCGATGTAATTCAATTTGGATTGTTGTAAGAGCACAATAAAGTTATTTTGATGGTTCATTTATATGCATAAAGAAAGATGCATAAAAAAATTCTAAATTTGCTTAAAAAATATGCAAATTTTCGCTTTTGGCGAATTTCTTTCTGATGTGTTAGTGTGTTTCCTGTTGAGCGTAAACTGTGTGTGTGTGGAACTGGAAGCGGTGTAAGTTAAAGCCCTCGATTCTCTCTGACTTAAGTAGCGACAAGCTCAATCTTCCGCCATCTTGGTGCCGAACGTTACTTTCTCCCAGTGCGGGGAATGGACTTCGCTTCGTTTTTCTCCTAGTACTTCGCTCTCTTTCTTTTCTTTGCAAATTGTTTAAAGACTATTAAATATATCTTTAACGAATTAAATTCATACAACTTCATTCTTTCAAAGCAAAAAAGGACTTTGACTGATTTTTTATTTATTATTAGGAAATTAAAATTTTAAACCTTCGATTCTTAAATGGGTCCGCGTTTAGCAGCCAAAATGATAGATTTGCTTGTAAATTTAGCATTAACTGCATTTCTTTAATCCGGAGTAATAAATTTTTAACATGTATAATGAATTTTTTTAACTAAAAAAAAAAACTATTTTAACCATGGAAAATTAATATTATACACTTATATAAAAAAACGACTAGTATTTGGGGGGTTGTGGGAGGTCCGCTAAAATCCTGTTTAAAATACATACATTTTTACTTGTATGTTTCTTTAAAACTAAATTCAAATTAAAGCCACTGTCTACTATTAATTTTAAATTTCTAAACAGACATTCACCTGTAACAAATATTTAGGGCGCATGCAATATTAAATTATCTCAATAAAGCCACAGAAAATACGAAAAATGTCATATTTTGTTTAATAACAGTAATTGAAGTGTACATTTTATAAATAATAATAAAGTTATTAGCAAGCAAAATATATCAATCACATTATCTCTGATGCGGCAACTCTCATGCCAATGCTTTTGCTATAACATTTTTTTAAAAAAATTTGTGTTGCAAAGCTTTATTTTTCTTTTTGATTAAAAAGTGCACTCTATGATTTACAAAAACATTTGCAATTTTAGTGATAAACTCGCAACATTGAGGGAAATCTTTGAAATGCTCCATTACAGATATTATTAGAAGATTTTGTAAAGTTTTTAAATTCAATTTTGCATGTAGGATTTGCTCTTGATTGGATCTGAAAAGATTTTCTAAATGAAGTAAAATGCTGTATACTTCTTCAGAAACGTAAACTAAGTGATAAAAAATCTTTTTTTTTTAATTCTTTATGTTTTGAAAATGATCGTTTTGACGTTACACAGTTATTATTAGATAAATTATTTGTGCAAATGGAACAAAGTTTACTTCTACTTAAGATAATATTTGCAATAATCCACATAAATAATAGAGGGCATTTTCTTCACTTTTTGGAAGTTGCCATGTACATTTACAGTTTCAAAAAATACATTTAATCTTTATTAAAATCAATATCAAAGCATATTTTTTTAATAGCGATATAATTTAAATCCTTTTTTTTTTTAACTGTTTGCACGTCCAAAAGCACAAAAAGTCGGCATATTCGTGTGAAATAATTTTTCATCTGTCTAAAACTAGCTTGGTAAAAAATTATCTAAACATATTTTTCGCTAAAACAAAAACGATGACACTCACAAGACCGCAATTCCGAAATAAATCTCCATTCAAAACACCCCGCCGAATGAATCCTCATTCCCCGAAGCACCAAAATGTGGCATCTTTCTCACGTGACTCTGAACGTCCAATCGAAATACGAAGCGGCAAAAAGCGCCGGGGAAAACAGTGTCGCTACTTAAGTCAGAGAGAATCGAGGGCTTTAGTGTAAGTGACAGATTCGGTAACAAACCAACTTGCTTTTTTTTATTTTCAGTTATCTAATATTGAAGTATAAGGCCATGAAATTATTTTAACGAGGACGAAAATCTGAAATGGGATCCGAGTGGATCCAAGTGGAATATTAAGTGAGTAAAACTAAGACAATTTTTCTAATTTAAGAAATCCGCAAAATTTCTGTTTAGATTAATAATTTAAAATTATGATTATTTTATCGTCAAACTTGAGGTTCATTGGGTTAAATGGACTTTTTATTTCTATAAAAAATTATTGTCAGATAAACACGCAATAGTTGTGCTGGAAAGTGGACCTAACAGCTAAAAATCTGTTTCAAAATAATGACATATGAATATTTAAACAGATTTATATTTAACCTATATAACTACCAAATTTGGGAACTCCGACCCCATATTCAGATGCAACAGAATAAGAGTTCGTTAAGGCTTTTTTGGTAGCCAAAGTAGGTCATTTATTATTTATTTTTATTTAAAAAAAGTTCACCCACCCACCCCTGTAAGCACCCATGCTGTAACCAAACAAATCTTTTGATGAATTTTAACTATTAAACTTAGCCAATAAATAAATTAAGTCAAAATTATATATTTTTAGCTATAGCTTACCACAAGAAAAAATATTAAAATCTTAAACAAATTTGATTTTAATCGTTTTTTTAAAGCCTTTTCAAAAAACTACTTCTGCTACAGTTTGATATTTTTTATAATGACTTGTTAAAAACATTTGATTTATTGTATTTGTTCGTATCCACAGATACTTTTCCAAAAAACGGTGTAGGGGACCTCTAGTATTTTTTTTTTCAGACTTTTAGAATTTCATATGAAAGTGTCTTATTTAAAAAAAAAAATATGAAAAGTTCATTGGATTCGTTGAAACTATCTGTTCATTTCAAAATTTATTTAAAGAAAATTTATTCTTAAAAGAGGTTTCTCAGTTTTAAAACAACAAATTGGGATTTGCATAATAGTTTTCTCAAAAAAAAAAAGGAAAGTTAAATTATTACCATTTGCGTACTCACTGAAAGTAATACCATATAATTCTATCAATTAATATCTTGTCCTCAACAGCTTATCTATTTTTATTCCTGTCAAATACCATACGATGTTATCATCCCGTCCTTGTCATATTGCTGTCAAATGTGGATGTAAAAAGCTTACTACATACAAGTGATTGACAACGGATGTACGCGAAAGAGTAGGATAACTTGAATCTCAATACCACTACAGGACTTCAGGGGAAATGGACGCTGGCCCTGATAAAAAAAAAACCCGAAGTCTTCTCTTTGTTAATCCAATGGAGGAAAATATTTTCTGAGGCTTAATTTCTCTGGCTGTATTGAATACTTTTACAAAAGATTTTTTTTGTATGGTAATTGTAGCTGGATTAAATCTCTCAATAATTCTTTTTGAATTGATTCGCATATTTTTTTCAGACACCCAAGCAAAATATTCTGCAAAATTGTTTTTTTATTTTTTATTCTTGCAGACTAAAAAAACGGAAAGGATTCGAAACACTTAGAGTTGTTTTTAAGCAATTCTGCAGATTTTTTAGGAAGGATGGGGTGGAATTTTATAATAAATTATTCAAACAAATTTAGAAAAAGTAATTATAAAACATTGAAACCAACTACATTTATTACATAAAAAAAAGTTTGCAAAAGTACTGAATACAGCTGGAGTAATTACGTTTAGGGAACAAAAAATTTGCATTTTTTAAAGCTTAAGGCGTGTCTCTCAGTAACTTTAAACATATTAAAAAAAAATATCTGAAAACTATACTTCTTAGCATATATTCGTATGAAATATGTTTATAATATACGTGTAGTATTTTGCTTGGGTCTTAACAGGTTAAAGGGCAATCAGAACAATTTGATCGAGTCAACAGCGTATCAGACAGCTACTGGTGACGTAAATTTACGCAATCGGAACTGTATAGCGTCAAAACATTGCAAAATGAATTACGGATGCGGATTTGGTGAGTGTTAAGTTTGAAAGATGTTTCTTAATGTTTGCACCGATATTCCTTAATGTCTTTATTTTAAAAAAAACCTGTTAATTTCAGCACAACTTCCCCCCAAAAAAGAGCAATTTTAAATTGTTAATTTTTAAAATTTAGAATCTTAATTTTAAATATTCCAGCAACTTATACAGAGGTTAAAAAAGCAGGGTTTTTCTACAAATAACATAACAGTAACCAAAATATTTTGTCACAACTACTAGTCGGATCGCTTTTTCCTCAAATGTCACTTAGCATGCTCTTACGCTAAGTTTTTCATAAGTGGAATAATAAAAAAGAGAATAAAGAAATTGTGACAAAGTAGTAAGTTTTATTGAAGTATGGTAAACAGTTTTACATATTATTTACATATTAGAATATATAAAGACAACAAATATACATACAACAAAAATAATTATAAGATATTATTATAAAAGGTATGACTGATAAACTAATGATGTAGGTAAAGAAAAATGCTGTTTATAAAATACAACTATTTACCAACAGATATTTATAAAAAAAAAATTTTACTAACTTATATTTTATTTATAGCTAACAAGTGCAACTCAATCGATAAATATTTGATCTAAATTGTAACATGTCAAAGGAGAATAAAAAATAGTTTGACTTGAGAAAGTTTCACCGAGTACAAAAAATATCCGAGTAGTAGTTTCTTCTCAAAACAAAAGAAACACACTGGAAATAGTAGATTAGAAAGATAGGAATGTATTAGAAAAAAAAACACTCTTTAGAAAATAAACATAACTTCATAATAGAATTTCTTAAAAGCCACTAATAGAAATATTAACTAAAATATCAATAGGTATACAGGTCCCAAAGGTACGGGACCAAAGCAACAGTTTGAAAAAGGAAATAAGATCCAAATAAAATTCAACAAAAATCTGCAAATTCTCTGATAGCTAAAACATAAAAAATAATATTTTTAACTTTTGCTTTGATTGAATAGCTAAAAATTAGAGCTTTCATTCTATGAAATTTTTTGATTATGTTCAAACAACATAAATGGGATACATCTATTTTTGTTACTGTTTTACTGTTATTAATCATATTAACATCTGCCTATAACTTGATGAAGCAAATTTCAGGATAACTAGATTTTATTTAAGTACAATATTTGTCAGTTTTACGATGCAGTACAGAACTTTTAAAAAAGTTTTTCATAAATGTGTCTCTAGAAACGTATAAAAAAGCATTGATGAATATCAAACAAGAGAAATTGTTTAAGTGACAATTACAATTTTTTAGCTATTTTGTTCTTCTAACTGCCAATTCAGACATAAAAACCTTTAACTTACAAGTACTTTTTTAAACAAAATTCTAAATAAAATTAGCCTTTAAATGTCTTCAAGTGATGAATCTGGCAATAGAAAAAAAATCGAGACTAGCAAGATGGCTCTAATCCACGTACGAATTATAGGTTTCAAAACGCTCCAACTGTAAGCACATCGAAGCACAGTTCACAAACCCTGACAGGTTTGTTCAGGCCGAATTTCAGAATAGGAACATCCTTGTCGGAACACTTTCCACAGAGAACTCTGCCGCAGTGTCGACTGAAAAAAAGTTATACATAAGAAAAAAGTTGAGGGAAAGGACTTGGTTGAATTATCTCACTAGAGCAACACCCGTTTCTGTCGAGATCATGTTGGGTGGAAGCAGTCTAAGTGGCAGATTCTGTTACAAACCTACTTGCTTCACTTTAACTTACCAGAAAATACGTAAAACTATGTTAGAATTGAGGTTAGGTTAGTTTGACGGGCGTCCTAATTTCGAACCACAGTCAAGTGACGAGCCGACACCTAAATGGGCACCCAAAGCAAAACGCTACGGGCGACATCTTACCCTGCGTTGGGACTTAGAAGCATATTTAAAGTGCACTCCCTTGACACAGGGAATTCCTTGTCGGACATCTTTTTGGCTGCACCCGCCGTTTAAAGGTCATCAGTTATTTTGGCAATGGCCAAACCCGGGAATACAGTCAAGGCTAAGCAAACGACTAAACGGACCACAGTCTAGACAAACGGCTAAACGACTGGGATCCCCTGCCCCTTTTTTGACACAAGATGTTTAGGATAAGGTTGAATTATCATTGCTCTAGAGCAACACAAGGGCGATTGGTGACAGGCGTTTTAATTTAGAACCACAGTCAAGTGATTGACACAATGAGCACAATACAAATTTAAAGGTGTCCTCTTATGAAGTGCTGCAATTTTGGAGCATAATTTAACATGCACTCCCTCTACACATGGTATTATTTGGACTTTAAGAAGCTTAAAAGTGAGGGAAAAAAGTAGAAATTAAATAAGATATCTGGTACCAAACAGAATAGTGAAGAATAATTTTTTTCCGAGTAAATACAAGGGTTGGTACTCATTTTAACTTATGGAAATTAATTATGTTTAAGGACAAAATTATAATTAAAGACAAACAAATAAGAACCAAATTAAGAATTCATAATTAGTATTACAAATATTTGAGGTAGCATGGATGCTTATGTATTAGCTCAAAATCCTAATACTCTATTGCAAGACAATTTTAAGCAAAAAAGTTTTATTTTCAATATAATAAAAAAATTCAATTACTATCCCAGCCATTGAAAGCTAATAACAGCGAGCATTCTCACAGACTGCCAATCACATTAAAGAAAATGTTCTAGGACAGAGTTCACCTGAAGATAAATAGGATATCTGCTTCAACTGTTAGGATAAGAACTTTTTCAAGATAGGAACTAAGTTTTGCGGACTTAGTGCACCAATGTTGAACTGCACCTCACATTTTGGAGTAGTTTTATATGTTAAAATTCTTAGTCTCAGTGAGATCAGATATTCGCATCAGGAAATTCCACCATATACCGAATATCAGGTATTAAATTATGTGGCTATAAATATATTACGGGATTAACACTTTACAGACCGGTAGCCTTTCGAACATACTATGCCCTTTCACAGCTTGGTTTCCCAATAGCCCTCGTGTAGCTTTAGTGTGATGATAAATCAAAACTAAACTAAACGGGCTCGGACCTGACTCGATTCGACCGATGTATTCCACTGAACGCTTCTAGTCTAGAGCGATCCATAATACTGGACAGCTTGAGGCAGAGCGGTCAGATTGGTCGGATAATTCAAAACTAAACCGGCTCGGACCTGACTCGATCCGACCGATCTAATAAACTGAACACTTCTGGTCTAGAGCAATCCACAGTACTGGACAACACAGAGCGGTCAGATCAGTCGTGGATCAAAGCGTAGACTGAACTGGCCTAACCAAATCTAACAGAAAGATCAAAAGTCGATTAATCGACGACCGGTCGGTAAAGTGTTAATATATTATGATACTAAAGAATTAAAAACACACACCATAAGTTAAAACAATCTAGTGCCAATCTTTGCCCAAATGCAGTGATAAATGCTTACCAGTGATGCTTCCTTGTTTTGATTCCAAACTTGGTGCCGCATTCCATACAAGTTTCTCCATCACACCATGGTGGCTCCTTGGGCAAAAAGTCTGCAATGCAAACAGGACATAATTAAACATTTTTCCAAATTACATACTAAATCACAAAATTTTAATCAAATCCTTTGAAAAACCCCAACAAAAACAAGCTAGGCTGTAGAAATCAGCAATTTAGTAAGTTAAGTTTTCATAAACAGTAAAATTTAAGGTTTAAGGTAATAAGACAAGTCTACGAACTTAACTTTCACTGAATTTTAGTATATTTCGTACTAATATTTATTGTGAAAATAAGTAAAATGGATATCTCCAAAGGTTAATTGATTCATTTTAATATCAATTATCTTGTTTCAAGTGACATAATTCCTGTATTCATTCTAGGATTTCAGTGGTGGTTTCAATGACAAGCTGTATGACATGTTAAGCTCAGCCATTCATTAACCAATCAAACTTTTTTTTTTCATTCATGCAGAACTGATGCTACGTAAAACATGAACATTCATTAAATGCTGCTAGTTAATAAGGAGGTTTGTCGCTAAAACAAACAAAATAGCGGCTCAGTAGGCGAGAGGTATTACTTAACCGTGTCATAATCCCAAATTTGCGGGTTCAAGCCCCGGCTGAATCATTAGATTTTCTCGGTGGCAAAATCTAGGGCACGCATGTCATAGGATTATGTGGCGTGAAAAAGGTCCTTTGATTACACATTGATTTGGTTTGGGTTATCTTCAAAATTACATCTCAGACTACTTTAATCCCCAAAGAGCTCAGATTCATTGTAATCTGGGCGTCAAAATTGGTAGCGAGAGTCGCCTAGATGGAGCTACAAAAAAATTGTTCTCAGTTCTGGGGAATATGCTGAGTCTGCAAAGGCTTAGTAATCAACAATTGCAGCCCCATTGGAGAAAAAAAATATTGAACTATTTACCAAGTAGTCTGTACAGCAGTTGTTTGGTGGCAACTTGATTGTTGAATATGTTTATACCTTGACGATTGCAATTGCCCAAGCAGGCACCTGTACGAACGAGAGCGCGACACAAGTTTCCATTGCCGTTCATGTAAGCCAAGAGAAGAGCTGTGAAAGAATTAGACAAAAATAAATCACAAATTCCTTAGATATCCAGTTAGTTTAAATATCTTTGTGGTTTTGTAAAAAAATACTTATATTTTGTAAAAATTATGTTAGATTTTTTTAACTATAAATTTATTGGATGCTTCACACTGATGGATAAGCAATTTGGCTGACGTGTTTGCTAATTTGTTTTAACTATACCAAATTAAAAATTTTAACTGAAAATTTAATTTCTTAAAAATTTTATTTTTGAAGTAGATGGTTAAAAATAGCTCTCCCTTACTTCAAATTTTAATGAAATTATTAAATTTATAATTTTTTAACCCTTCAACTATGAATTAAAAAATATATTCTTCTCTATGACTGCAGCAAATTAGAATGAGTGTCTAAGTGCTTTTCTTCCCATTAGTAATTTATAAACCTGTGTTGGGACAACACCACACAAGATTTTTATGTACAAGTTTGTATGAAGAAAATACTTTATAATGATCAGTATGATTAAGCAAATCTTATTTATAAATTTAAAATAACTGTAAGAACTTTATAAACAAAAAATGGACAACAGTATAACACTGTGCACTTACGTGTGCTTCCTTCAGCATCAGGTTTATCAATTGGGTAATTAGGCATACATTCAATAAATAAATCGAACACTGTAGCTGCATTTTCTTTTCCATACTGAGACAACACATGAAGGGGATTTTGACCTCTACAATAAAAATCAATTCAATAATAGTAGGCATTGAAAAAATAAAGTCGTTTAAATTTTCCATTTTTTTATCACTCATCTTGAATAATAGTCTCTTTAAGCAATTAGTGGGAATGCACTAATATAAATATCCATTTTTCAATGTTTTTAATTTATTTTATTCTTGCCATTTACTTACCTTAAGTTTACAGCTTCAGCATCAATGGCAGATTCAGTGAGCAATACCCGACATGAAGCCAAATTTCCTTTCTGACAAGCTATGTGAAGAGCTAAAACAACGAATATCAGGCTTTAACGTTGATACAATATGAAGCATGGTATCAAAGAAGTTCAGCATTTTTATATTTTTTTTTTAAAAAATCAAATCGGTATGCAAAAAAACCCTCTTAAATCCAAAATATTACTTAATTCTGGGTAATATTTACTTAAATACTGCAACTCAAAGCCCACAAAAAAACAATGAACAGCTGTTGACACAACAAGTGATAAGTTGTTAAGCGTCCATCTGCTTTTTACTTGTACTCTACAAGTTAACATAGGTTTAAGAAATTTTAAGTTCCTTAATTTAGTATTAGTATTTATATGCAGGAATCCAAGACTAATCAGAGATCCAAAAACTTTTGTTGTAGGCACACATGACAAAAGCAGTGACATGAGGCCTGTGACAGCTTCATTTTTCAAATTTTTTTTACGACTTAGTAATTTTTTTTTTTGCATAATTATGCATGTGAATTTCATTTTACACACATTTACACGAACACCCAACAAAAAATCTAAAAATAAATACTGAAATTTCTCATTGAAACTAAGTTCAAGAAAGAAGCTTACCATTGTTTTGGTTGTTGTCAAGGGCATCAAAGTTCACTCCATTCTCAAGGAGAACTTTGCAAAGTGTGCTGTGATCGTGTGAAGCAGCAATGTGGAGCGCAGTCTGCTTTTGGGGTGTCAGATCATTTACTTGAGCACCAGCAAGGAGCTGAAAATATAGCAACATTTAAAAAATATAAAATTTATAGAGATTCCTCAAAATACAAGACAATATAGGAACCTTAATTGTCCATATTCTAAACAATAAATGAAGTTCTGAATAGGCTAATATAGTCCATTTCATATTACTTCAATACCACCTAGATTAGAAGGCCGGCGAACTAAATGCTTGACGTCATATTAGTGGACCAATTCTGTGGTTTTGACCAATGATTAGGGATGCACCAAATAAAAAATTTGGACGAATACCGAATAATGAATATTCTGCCAAAGTTTAAGCCGAATATTCGGCCTACCTAAACCAAATTTTATTTTTTGTCAGACCAAGTAAGTTGTATTTATTATTCATCAATTTTAATTCAACATAAACATAACTTCAACAAAACACAATAAAGTAGTGCTCGTTTGTTATTGAAACAAACCTTTTATAAAGGGATTGAAACTTGGTAAAATTACAACATGAAAAAAAAAAGTATGAAAACAAAAGCAGAAGTGTGTGGATCCGATGTACACTCCTTGCCAGCCTAAGTTAGGTAAATAGAAATATGCAATGGGAAAGATCCTTAAGCTTAAGCGCTTGTAAAGAATTCCATAAATCATTTGTGAATCCATACAGAAAACATGTTTAAAACATTAATTTTGTTTAAGGTCTAACAGATTTGAATATTATTTTAGAAATTTAGCAATTTAATAAGAATGAAGTGTATTTTGGTTAAATTGTATTAAGATCATTTTGTATGTAAATATTACCTTACAAGAGTTCCCAACTAATGAACCAATCATGCTTTTCCCCTTGCCTTTTTACTCTTTGTTTTTACCCAAGTTATGTTGGCACGAAGCACAGAATGAAAATTAGGGGTAAAAAATAATGGCTTGCAATATATACATTTACAATGTATTTTTTTTATCTTTTAGTGAAAAAATTACAATTGTGATCTATATAGCAGTTGTTTTTTTAAAGCCCACTCACTGTTAATATTCCCTTAAAGAGACATGCTATTTAATACAACTTGAGTAAAGTTTGATTTACCATTATAAATAACAAAAACAAATTTGAGTCTTTCAAAAAAGAAAACAAATCCTGTTTGAAAATTTTTCGATGTTTTAGAAGATGATAAACATGAAGAAATTTGAAAAAATATATGTTGTATCAGCGCCATCTAGCGGCCACTTATTGAAACTCTGCCCTGAACCGCCATCTTTTTGTCACTAGTAAAGGCGGTAAGGGTGGAGAGAGGATGTAATTCTTCAGAGCTGCACTTAATTAAATGGATATTTCTACACTAAAGAGTTGCTTTCTTCTTTACTGCCCCTCCTCCTTACTAGACATGGGGGCTCACCGCCGCATTGCCACCCGCCTCTCGTCGCAAAAATCGATATTTTTTAAAAAATTTTAATTTAAACTTTTACAAAACGAAAGTTCAAGTCCCACGAGGTTCAGACATAAAGTTCCTCTCCACGGTGGGCAATCACGAACTCATGCACAAAAACGAACTTTTATCTACACTGCAATAAATCAGCGATGCCAAAATCGCCATCGTCACGAAAAAAGTGAAAACTCCCGCTTCAAAAAGAACTTCCTGCGCCATCGTCAAGCGATTCCTTCTTCAGCCGCCAAGCCGAAGTCGCCATCGCATTCGCCATCGTCGACCCCATCGTAAAGTGGTTTTTTTCTCTCGCCGTTAAGCATCAGAAGACGCCACCCGTGAGTCAGCCGCTAAGCAGAAGACGACCCACGACGACGAGGTCCGCAGCACGTCAATCCGAAAAACAAAAGTATCCTCCACAAAACGGAATACATCGTCCACACAGCACGTAAGAAATTCTACTACATCGCCGACGAAACAAAACCAAAAACGACCAAAAAGGTAAAAGTTTTCTTATTTTTTTATTCAAGATGTATAAAAATACCAAAAAAGAAGATTTAGTGAAAGTTGCTTTTGAATTGGACATCGTACTTCCAGAAAATTCCACGTTAACTAAAATTAAAGAGCTAATTGAGTCCAGTGAGACCTACACGAAAGATAACGAATTCGTTAAAAATTTAATTGCACAAACGGTAGATGAAAGAAATGTTAAACTAGAAATCGAAAGAAATAAAGTAGAAGTTGAAAGAAATAAAGTAGAAGTCGAAAGAAATAAATTAGAAGTCGAAAAAGTAAAACTCGCACAAATCGAACGAAATATAGAACTAGCTTCCCTTCAAAACAATGCCGAAACTCAGCATAATATTTCGAAAAGTTCCGAAACCGATGATTCACCTAACATCGAAAATCTTATTCGTTCTGTTAAAACTCTTTCAATGCCAATCCCTAGCCGTCCAGAAAATTACAGCTTATTTTTCGCATCGTTAGAACGAGCATTTAATACGAAGAATATATCGGACGAGTTATTAAAGTCAGAAATACTTATAAATATGTTAGGCGAAAAAGCAAATCACATTTTATTAAATATTTCGGATAATGATATCCAAGACTACGAAAAAGTCAAAAATACAGTGCTACGTCAGTTCCAACCAACCGCACAGGATTGCCTAATTAATTTTCGCCGTATGCAAAGACTCGCAGATGAGTCACATATACACAATTCGCTTCAAGACTACAAACAACATTCGCATATTATTGCAAGATTAGAAAAGTCGACGACTTTGACACTTTATGCCAATTAATGGTTTCTGATAAATTGTATTCTACACTTGACCGAGAGACTCAGTCATACATAGCTGTCACACAAGGCGAAGAATGGCTAAAGCCAAATGATCTTGCACAAAAAGTCGATATATATTTTACATCACAGCGTAAATCTCTAAGTAAATCTCTAAGCGAAGTAAACCGTCGCCAACACAACAATAATACATATCAACAACAAAACAACAGACCACCATACAATAATAGGCAACCATACAATAACTTCCGTAGACCACAAAATCAAAATTCCCGTGGAACAAATAATACTCGCTTCAATCAACGCAATGTAAACAATCAACGATCTGAAAACGAGTCACACGAGAATAACAGTCCAGTATTACAAATAGCTCCAACAACACCCAAACCACGTGATCACGGTTCCCTTCAATATGAAAATGTACTACCGTCAAAGCGGGTAACTTTGGCCACGGAGGGTAACTTTGGCCACGCGTCGGAAAAAGATTTGTTTCTTAATTTCTCTTCATAAAATGATCTAATCTTCAATTATTTTACATTTTTGGAAAGGTGGAAACATCGCCTTTCATTTCATATAAAAAAGTTCTAATTCTAAATCTGGCAATACTTCAAATGCTGTTTTCATTCTTACGAGCATAAAATTACAAAAATCTATCTCTTCCAACTTTTGTCTGGAACACTTAAAAGAACACTGAAAATATTTAAATAAAACACTCTATTCGATTCTTTTATTTATGGGGAAGAATATTACACCGTTTGTTTGATTCTAAGTTGAAAACTTTTTATGCTATACTAAAATATTTGTAATTGGGAAGCTTTTGCCGATGAATGCGGGTAACTTTGGCCATAGATGTAAATATTTCTTTATGGAACTTTGCACTTTAAAAAAATTATGTAAAAGTGTATTCTGTTTAACTACTTTTGAAAAATTCTTACTTTTATGATTACTCATTTTTTTTTTAGATATTTAAAAAAATCTCACACTTTTAAACATTAAAAAGATAAAGATATAATGCAAAAAACGTATACCACTCAAAATCGCAAATGTCGAAAGGTAAACATTTTCAGATTCCTAATTATGAATAGATTATTTCTTTTCCTTTTCATAATAAAATCGTTTGCTTTTTATAAAAATATTTGTTATTAAATCTTGCTTCAAAAAAGTTCTTTTTCCTTATTAAAATACAAGTTTATTTTTCTTTTAAGCGACAAGGAATACTAGTATTCATCGTGTAATGCCATTCCACGATGCACTGCAATGTAAATGTTAAGTTATATGCAATTTTTAATAACTATAATGTCTTATAACTTTGTTATTTTTTGGTTAAACGATTTAATATTGCTATTTAATTCGGTAACACAGGCTTTAATGATGTTAAAAAGTATGTTTCTTATGTATTTCATGGGTGGCCAAAGTTACCCGCCCGGGTCTTAACAGTGTCCTAATTTTTTAAAGCAATGCCAATTTTTTATTAATTTATAAAATTCAACAAAAATGTTCGAAAATTATTCCTAAAAGTACAATACTTAGAATGCATAATGATTTTTTTGTGTTTAAATCGTTTTGATAGTTAAATTTTTCTTCTTTTGTAAAAAAAACTATGATTTTGGCCAAAGTTACCCGCACTGACGGTACTTAATAATAAAAATACGCGAGCTATTATTGACAGTGGATGCACTCATATTTGTGTCAAAGCCGATTGTTTACCCAAAACAACAACATATGATGAAGAAAATATCACATTACAATCTGCATTTGGCGACACGTACACCGCCAAATCCGCCAAGGTAAAACTCTCGTTGCCACAAAGACAACCGAAAACATACGATGCCGCTATTTGCGAAAGTTTATTTTCAAATCTAATAATCCCACCTTCAATTTTCCAAGAGCTTAAAACATCACAAATAACACAAAATGAAAGTACACTCTCTCCGAAAACAGAAATCTTGCAACAGGAAATAAAAAACAAATGTCAAAGTACTATTCACACCGCTTCGAATCTCGGCTCCAAAATGTCTACAACACCGAAACCCATCGCCGACTCTGTGTCGCCGCAGCAAGAGAGCGTAAGAGACGACGCGCCAATCGCCTCTCAACCAGACATTAAGGTGGAGCCTCAAGCAAGCCACAACCAATCAGAGGCAAAGGAGGAGCTATCGAATGCAAATTCGCCCGCTCACTTCGAGTACGAAGAGAGTAGATTTTTTTTAGCGGAACTAGATGATGTGTCGAACCGATTAAATTTGGATAACGCCACCGGTAAAAGTTTAGCCTACTTTCCCGTAAAACACGCTTCGGCGAATGAGTTTACGTCCACAATAGATTGTGACTACGGTAATGACTTGTATTTCACACACGTTCATAATACGGATATGAAGAAACGTTTTTCACATTTAATTGAAGAATATAATTCGAACAAAATAACAGATTTAGGAACTTACAAACATCAAATTTTCGCTTCAGACGTACAAGGGGACAAGCCCATATTGCAAAATGTAAACAAACCATTAGACACTACGGGGACCAACCCAATATTTAGTATTGTAAGTGATGATACGCTTTTTGAAGATGAATTTTCTCACATATCTGATGCAAATATACGAAACACTATTATGAAGATGGTTAAAACTTATAAACCGAATAAAATTAAAAGTACTAATTATCAAATGAAATTAATTTTGTCAGATGACACACCTATATTTCAAAGACCACGCCGTTTTGCATTGTCAGAAAAAATTGAGGTAAATAAACAAATTAAGGAAATGTTACAAAGCGGAATAATTCGAGAAAGTTTTTCAGATTTCTGTGCACCAATAGTTTTGTGTAAGAAGAAAGAGGGTTCAACAAGAATTGCAATCGATTATCGTTCCTTGAATCGCAATATCGTAAAAGAAAGATTTCCTTTACCCCTCATCGAAGACGTTTTTGACAAATTACAAGGTGCTTCTGTCTATTCGAACCTTGACTTAAAAAATGGTTTCTATCACGTTGATGTTCATGAAGATAGTCGTAAATACACTTCTTTTGTAACACCAGACGGACAGTACGAGTTCACAAAGATGCCTTTTTGGACTACGCAACGCACCATCTGTTTTTCAAAGATTTATCCAAATTGTTTTTCGAGATCTTTTAGAAGATGGAACTCTGATTCTCTATCTTGATGATTTGATTGTACCCTCATCTGATGAGTTTGAAGGTCTACAAAAGCTCAAAAAAGTTTTACAAGTTGCTTCGGACTATGGACTTGAGTTTAATTTCAAGAAGTGCAATTTTCTACAACGAAAAATAACTTTTCTCGGACATATCTTGGAAAAAGGTACAATTCGACCATCGTCACACAAAACAAATGCTGTTTTAAGTTTCCCTCAGCTTAAAACGACGAAAGATATTCAATCCTTTTTAGGTCTGACTTCGTTCTTTAGAAAATTCATAAAGAACTATGCAGCCATTGCAAGGCCACTAAGTGATCTTTTACGGAACAACACACCTTTTCACTTTGGCACAGAACAACAGCAAGCTTTTCTACAACTTAAACAAGCACTCTCCACAGAACCTGTGTTACACTTATACAAACAGGGCTCACCATTACAATTACACTGTGATGCTTCATCAAAAGGTTTTGGTGCTATTTTGCTTCAAGCTGACAACGAGAACAACCTGCATCCCATTCACTATATGAGTCGTAAAACATCACCACAAGAAGAAAAGTATACATCATATGAATTAGAAGTTTTAGCAATAGTAGAATCATTAAAGAAATTTCGACACTATCTTGTAGGCACAAAATTCAAAATCTTCACTGACTGCCAAGCGTTTCAAAAAACAATGTCCAAAAAAGAACTGCCTCCTAGAGTTGCCAGATGGGCAATGTTGCTCGAAGATTTCGACTATGAACTAATTCACAGACCAGGACAGCAGATGAAACATGTCGACGCACTAAGCCGATATCCTGTCATGACAATACAAGTTGATGACACAACCAGAAAAATCTGCGAAGCTCAGTCAAAAGATGAGTTCACACTAAGCATTAAACAACTACTAGAACACTCTCCAACATCAGAATACAAATACAAAAATAATATTCTTTACAAAATAGTCAATGACCAAGAGCTTTTAGTAATACCACAAGACATGCAAAAACAAATAGTACAAATTGAACACAATAAAGGACATTTTGGAATCAATAAAACTGAAGCTTTAATTAAACAACAATTTTATTTCCCAAACATACGTAAAACTGTCGAAAGTGTAATATCCAGCTGTGTACCATGCATACTTGCCTCACGAAAAACAGGAAAACAAGAAGGACTTCTCCATCCCATTCCTAAAGGTGACGTTCCATTAGACACATACCATATAGATTTTCTAGGGCCACTGCCAAGCACAAACAAAAACTACAAGTACATATTCACTGTGGTAGACGCCTTTACAAAATTCCTTTGGATATATCCTGTCAAGTCAACATCTGCAAAAGACGCTTTGGACAAACTTCAACTTCAGCAAACCACCTTTGGAAATCCTAGACGAATAATATCAGATCGCGGATCAGCTTTTACTGCAACAGAATTCAAGAAATACTGCGAAGATGAGAAGATTGAACATATCACAATCACTACAGGTCAGCCAAGAAGAAACGGTCAGGTTGAAATATTCCATGGAACTTTAATTCCAGTTATCTCCAAGTTATCCCTTGATGATCCGAACAAATGGTTCAAGCACATACCAGCTGTACAACGTGTAATTAACAGCACTATTTCTTCAGCTACTAAGTACACACCCTTCGAGCTTCTAACAGGAGTTAAAATGAAAAATAAAGAAGATCTAAACATCAAGAAAATTTTAGAAGAACAACATATTCACTCAGTCGTCCAACATCAACAACAAATGCGCAAAGAAGCCAAAGCAAATATATTGCAACAACAAGAACAGAGTAGGCACAACTATAACACTCGTCGCAAGACTGCTACCAAATACAAACTTGATGATATAGTCGCCATCAAACGTACTCAGTTCGGGACAGGCTTAAAACTTCGTCAAAAGTTTTTTGGCCCATACGTCGTGACTAAAGTTCGCCCAAACGACAGATGATGTACGCAAGACCGGTACAGGTGAAGGACCAACATACACATCCACATCTGCCGACCAAATGAAGAGTTGGGCAAAAACCTGAACTTTGACTTTTATTTTACAAACTTTCTGAAGTCCAGAACTTTATTTTTTTCTCCCAAATTGTGCTAAGAACTTTTTGCACTTTTGCACAGACTTTAAAATTTATTTTTTACTTAGTTGCTAAGTTAATGTTATATAAGTGTTTTCTTCTATTTCATAATTTTCAAAAGAGAATTTTAAAGTGATTTTAGAATAATTTTCTAGAGAAATGCTTAAAAGTATTTTATTTGTTTATGCTAATTTTTATAGTTCTTTTCAGTATTAGTAGTGAATTTTATGTGTATTATTTGCTAAGGTTTACGTTTAATTTTTATCTTGCTACATGTTTACTTTTAATATTTAGATAGCATGTTTTTATTTTATTCAATTGCTATTTGTCGGGACGACAAACGTCAGGATAGCAGAGTGTTGTATCAGCGCCATCTAGCGGCCACTTATTGAAACTCTGCCCTGAACCGCCATCTTTTTGTCACTAGTAAAGGCGGTAAGGGTGGAGAGAGGATGTAATTCTTCAGAGCTGCACTTAATTAAATGGATATTTCTACACTAAAGAGTTGCTTTCTTCTTTACTGCCCCTCCTCCTTACTAGACATATATATAATTAATTTCACTATTCGGACGAATAGTAAAGCTATTCGGCCAAAGTGGCCGAATAGCGAATAGTAACCGAATATTCGGTGCATCCCTACCAATGATCATTCGTGACTAGATCCTATATTTAAATACATTTTTAAGATAACATGAATGAAGATGCGACATTATTGGTCAACAAATCGAAATTGGTCTACTAGTGCGACGTGTTGTTGCTTAGTTCTTCGGCCTTCTAATCTAGGTGGTATTGGTTAGATACACACATCTAAGGTCTTAAACATTCATGTACAAATTAGCTTTGCATAATTTTCTTCTAAAATAAAGTCTTTATAGAGTCAAAAATTGATTGCAATTTTTATTTTCAAAAGGGTAACATCTCTTAAAATAGTCTAGATTAATGTTTGTGATCCTGCAAAAGTTAATCTTTTCTTAAAAGGGTAAATCTCCATATATGGCTTAAGATGAGAGTTGGCTCACATGTTCTTGATTTTACGGTCCATTCTGGGCTATTTAAATATAATAGACACGATAGGTATACCAATATAAGTATTACAAGTCATCAAAAGCATATAATACATTTCAATGAATACAAGTGTAAAACAGCGTCTACAGTACCAGACAAAACAGACAAAAATATGATTGGCATGTTTCATGTTTTTAGTGGCACCAGAAATGCTAAATGAAAATAAATTCTTTATTGAGCCTTAAATTACTTCATTAATAAAGAAACTGTAACACAGTTATTTAATAAAGAAACTAACTGCAACATAGCTAAGTTACTTCTTTAATAAAGAAACTAACTGCAAAAAAGTTACTTTTTAATAAAGAAACTGTAAAGATCAGGCTTTGTCCCGTTCATCTGGGGATGCTAGATGGTGGAAGGAAAAGAACTAAACTAACTGTGACTGTGTTGGTGGTTTTTGGAAGGAGTGGGAGAAACGAAAATGTTGTGTTTATGATAGTTTCTTTATAGAATGTTTGCTTTGTATAAATTAATATTTAAAACTAAGTTAAAATTACATTGAATTAATCTTCATCGTATTGTTAATGTGCTAGTCGGCTTTGTTTCACACGACAACTGAATGACGAACATCTACAGAAACTATAATAGAGTTACTTTTTAATAAAGAAACTATAACAGAGTTACTTTTTAATAGAGAAACTATAACAGAGTTACTTTTTACTAAAGTAACTGTAACAAAGTGCCAAAACTCACGAGGTTGCGTACGATGATCTCCGATCCCGTCTCAACGGCCAGGTGCAGGGGGGTGGCCTGAGACGAGTCCTGGACGCGGGAGTGGATGTTGACGTGTATGCTCAGCAGGAAGAGGATGCTCTCAATGTCCTTCTTCTGGATGGCCAGGTGGAGAAAGTTGCGCCCTCTGTTGTCGTGCTGGGAAAAAAAGAGGGGTTTGTGTTCAGGGTTGCCACACTATCTGGTAAAATAAATCAAGGACTATTTAAGGACTTTTCAAGGATATATTTCTAAATTTTTGAGGACTTTATATTCAAAAATGCACCCAAGTTCCACAATAGTTTTTAATTAAGAAAACAAATAAGAACTCTCTAACTAATAACCATTTAGATCCATGAAGAACGACATGAGGAGCAACGGAAAAGTAACAAAAATGTTCACTACTTTGTTACCAAAAAGTAACCGAGTTACAATTAGAGTTACTTTCTGAAAAATATAACAGAATTACTTGGCGTTACAGAAAAAAAATAACTGTTGCACTACTCCAATCCCTGAAAAAAACGGTCACTTCAAGATAAATTAAGGACTTTTCAAGGTTGCTAATGTTTTCCAAGCACTTTTCAAGGTTTTCAAGGATCGTGACAACCCTGGTGTTGAAAAATTTCCATGTACAGGGTGGCACAAATAAATTATTTTCTTCTTCCATAAGAGGATTTCCGATGGGAAAAAATTACACTTCAGAATTCAAACCATGTGAACTCCATAAAAAAACACAAAAAGAATAAGACTATACAAGTAATAAGGAATAACATATTTACGGCAAGGGTCCAAATTTTTTGTCCAATTAATTTTCAGGATTGTAAAAAATAGGGTCAAAATCTTCAAAGCTATTCTTTACACAATGATGCTTTAACCCATTGCCCCACAACATACTTTGAAAACAGGTTAAAAACAAGTTTAAAAAAACAGGTGTTGAACAACAAGAATCAAAGGCAGATGGATAAATTAAAAAAAACTGTACTATTGGAAGGAGATATTTTCAACATAAATTTTAATTTGTGTCACTTAATTATTATTTTGTTATTTTAGTTAGGATTTTCATGTTCAAATCACCTGTTCAGCGGCCTTTGGCTCTCGGGAAAGGATAGCCTCAGCAGCCTTGTTGTTCTTGACAGTCATGGCGGCTGCAAAAGGGGTGTAACCTGAGCGATCTCTCAGGCTCAGATCCAGTGCTGGGCAGGAGAGCAGTAGGTTGATGATCACACAATTCTGATTAGCAATGGCTGTATGCAGTGGAGTCTTCATCTCGGAATCCTACAAGAAAAATTAAGGTCTTTAGAATAGAAGAGGCGATAAGAGGTATAGAATACGAGTAAGAAAAGGTTCTTCAGCAGGGTTATGATTTTACCCGACCCTAAAACCCCCGGGCGGGTTTTAAAAAAGAAACATTTGAAAACCCTTAAAAAAAACCAAGTGGGCAACTAAACTTAAAATTGCCTTTAATGAAAATTAAAAAAGTTAAAAACTTTTTATACAACCAAAAGATATATATTTCATATCATTTTTATTTTAGTACTCTTAATATAATTTTACATTTTTGTATCTTCAATAATTAAAATGCATTTACAAATTTAAATTTATACTAATTAGTAATTATTTAACAATTAAATATAACGAATAAATTTTTTAAAATTCTAAATTAAATTCTATCGTTACAATATTCCGGAATATATAATTTTGCACAATCACAAACAAACCACACTTGGTTCTAGACAATACAATTATAAATTTAAATGTACATTTATCTAACAACTATATGTAATTATTTTTTTTTAAATTCTAATTTAAATAACATCATTCCATATTATCTCTCTCAAGATGTTCAGTTAGTTTTAAAAACTTGTAATAAATAGATAAATCTCTTCAAAACTTCTTTAAATAAAATACAAAATTCTGAGAAACACATCCCAAATCCTGAAAAAAACCATAAAACAATGAAAAAAAACCCTTTAAACCCGAAAAAAAGTGGGTTGGGTTCCCTGTTCTTCAGGCAATAGAAACTGCTTTATAATGAAAACAAATTTCTCAAATTTCCACAAGCATTTCAAGCCAATTTGGTGTTAGAACGCTTGTTTATGAAAGATTAGCTAGTTAATGTCTTTTTTCAAAAACTTGTTCCCCGACAAAATGATCAGATTTCGACAAATGTTTATTTTGTAAACATACACATTAATGGTCATTAAATAAATTATCTACGATACTGTACATCGACACCCTTTTTCCCCATCAAGAATTGGTGGTGAATGCAATTTTAGAGTATCAATAAAACATTTATTGAAGTGATATATAATATAAAAATTCAAAACATCAGCTAACTAAGTTCAACATAATAGCAGCTGCTCACAACATTACTGTCCTAAATCCATTAGCTCCTAGTTTTACGACCTCACAAACAACACCAGCCTACAACATATGGCAGCGATGTCGCCAACAAAATGGCACCCTTATGGTTGGTTGGTAGGTGTTGCAGACATGGGGAGAACTATAGAGGTAAATGAGTGTGCCAAACACAGCTGGCAATCTCTGTGATGTTGTCGTAGTACAGATTGATGTCAGAAAGGGGGAATTTCACAAGCTATTAATATGACAGGACAGTCATAAATATTTTGTGTCAGTGGAACGTTATCTTAGTTACTGCAGAGATGGTAAGTTCTGCTGCCATCTTCAGGATTTTCATACCTTGATAGTGACCTGTTCTGAGACAGTTGATGGTTTGGGCAATGTCTCTATTTGCATTTATTCTACAAACATGCAAGTATTTTTTAATGGCGTTTTCTCTTAGACGGAACCTTGCAATCGCCTTAACACCATTGAGAGATCCTAAACTCATTGCTTCCCAAGTTAATGTTCGACCTACAGCAAATGGCAACAGAACCTCATCCTCAGGGCCGTATTTCTAAATAGGCTAAGTAGGCTGTCGCCTAGAGCGGCAAATTTTGCGAACAATTAAACCGGCATTCGACATTACAAAATTATTATAAAGATATTACATTAACGTGTTAACCGTAAGCGTATACATTGTACTAATATTTAGTACTAAACATGGTAGTTGCGTGGACAATTAGATTCTCCTCCTGATTTGTAAGTTGACAAATAATAGAAAACTTTTAAAAAATTCTATTATTTTGCTTTCGATTTATGGTGCACATAGATGATTCTAATATGTAGAAAGAAAGAATAATGAAGAAAACTATATCGTATAAAACTATCAATCGTAGCCTACAGGCGGCAAATATTTGAATAAGGCCCTGCTCTTCCTCACAATTTATATGCCACAGATTATAAAACTTTACATCCCAATGATAATTCCCCCTACCTGGAAGTTGACATCAGCCCCGTGCTCTATGAGGGTCTGCACCACCTGCTCCATGCCCCATGCAGCTGCCAGGTGCAGGGCCCCCTGCCCATCAAACGCCTCTTCTTCCCCATGCCCCTCGGGGCTAGGCCGCCTGGGGCTGTCCATGTCGCAGCCACTGTAAAACAGAGCTTGGTTTGGTTGATGTTTTGTGGGTGCACTTCACTGAACTGAAACTCTGGAAGGAACACATGACAAGCTGGTGAAGCCTATTCTTGGGTCACTTTGGGGACAGCTTTAGGGAGAATATGTGCCACATTTGGCATGAATTGGCTGATCACAATTGACACTTGAATTAGATTGGCAATTCTCTAGCCAAGAATAGTACCCCAAGAAATTTTAGTTTTAAAGATTGTTTCTGAAAATCTATTTTTTTTTTAAAGAACATGTTCCCGAAACTTCATTATATAAAGAACCTCCTAAAGCAATAACAAATCAATTTTTCTGTTACAAAAAATATTGAAAAATTTGGTTTAAAATGCCTACTTTAACAGGTAAAGTATAGGATTGGCGGCAAAAGTTGAGTTGCTCTTACAAGGTTGCTGGGCTTCATCGACCCGATTGACGAGCGTTTCGATGCTCCTTCCAGAGTTTCAGTTCAGTTCAGTGGTGCACTTAAGGCTAGTGGGGATGGTTCGGGTTTCTTGACCCTCAAAAATGGTTCATAGATTCGAGTTGAGTTTAATTAACGTAGAACTAGAGATACATTTAACATGAGTGCTTTATACATGAGTGACCATGCCCTCCCTGCCTCCCTCTACATAAAGTATTATTTGTTGGACTTTTTGGCAACACAGACCATCAATAGCAGCTTACTCTTTGCACATGATGCGAGATTTCTCATGTCCGAGAGATACTAGCAACTCGTGAGCAAAATTTGAAGCCCGTAGCTGTTAATCAAGCTGCAGAGTTGTTTCAGACAGACCATAAAAAAACAGTTTTTGAAATCACAAAAAACATGTAGAGAAAATTAAATATTCATTTTGGAGTTTTGACCCTGTTACAATACTTACCTTACATTTCATATCAAGTAATTGAAAGTAAAAAGATAATAATTTTTGCTAGACAGAGTTATTGATAATATGATGTTTCATGGATCATAAATTCTGTTTTACAGTGTGAGGCAAACAAAAGTGGCCCCGGTCCAGAGATAGGAATACGTTGAAATGCTTGGCGAGAAAAACTCTTGAAGCAGCCTGAAACCTGTTTTTGCATTGGTTGGATCGGATTAGCTTCACATTAGAGCTACTCATAGACTAGTGGCGAGTTCAGATCTTGGTTCTTATTGTATGAAGACGTCCCATAATGCAAATTTTGTGTTTTGCAATCAATTTAGAATGTTTTTTATTAACAAAAACAAAAAGGTCCGATTCTCTGGGATAAATAACAACCAAAATAATATTAGTGGGAACTTTTCTTGATCAGCTCTACAAACCTTGTTTATATTTCATTTCAACTAGCATCTTAAACCATAACGTAGTTCCCAGCAAATAAGTTGCCAAGCGTTTGTTTGGGCTTAATATTGAAGCGATCAATAGCTTCAGTTAGCAAACCTGTTTTTGTATTGGTTTTAGACTTGGCAACATTTCTGTCGTATTCTTATCTCTAGACCGGGGCCACTTTTGTTTGCCTCACCCTGTACAATGCACATACCTCCTGATCAGGAAACACGCAACGGATTCATTGTTTTCATCTAAGGCACGATGCAACAGGGTTTGGTAACATCCACCAGGTCCTTCTCCCCAGCAGTTGGTATCACAGCCATGCTTCACCTAGAACCAAATAAAAAAATGATTTTTGAAATGCTAACAAATTCATTAATGAAACAGTTGTGTAATGTTCATAAAGTTACTAGTTAAAAAATCAAATAATGCAAGTTAATTATAATACAGTTGAGAGAATGAACTTCCATCCAAAGAAATAAGGATTTGTGAAGTTTTTGCATTTTTTTATATGTTAATTTTAAAATTAAACTGAGAAATAAATTTTATAAATGTTTTCTTAAGCTAGTCGAAATTAAATAAAATTGAAACAACCACCACTTGAGTTTGCTTAATCCACCGAGCATCAGACTTTACTTTTTTTTTTATGAATTTCGAAAAGACTTTCTTACAAAAACCTTACATAAAAAAATAATAATTGATAAACTGTAATTCATAATGTACAGTGTAACCTCCTCTAACGGACACCTCTAAATAACGGACATTTTCTCAAGTCCCAGTCCCATAACATAGGTTACTTAATGTAATCCCCTCTAAATAACGGACCCTCTAAATAGCGGACGCATTTTAAATTTTTTTTTATTTAATTCGGCTATCAATCCCAATAAAACTCATTTTTGCATTTAAATATTTTTGCATCCTCATTCTCTTATCGCTAAACTACGTATTAGTGACTGTTCTATGACCTTCTAGTAACCTATAGAATGACCACCATAGCTTTACAATGGTTTCGACACGCCCCATGTCAATTTCCCCCATTATTCGCGAAATCTTCTCTTTCCGAGAATTGAGAGGGAGTGAATGCAATCGCCCCTTAGTCCACTGAACCTGTTTGACCGCTTTCCTGGAGTTGTTGTGTCCGATTTCTAATTGCTCATAATCCAAAAAGTCGAATTGCTAACGAGTAACGAGAGCTGATTTAGATTAAGTAAAATAATGTCTTTAAGGAGAAAAAGGTTAACGTTGAAAGAAAAAATTGATATTTTGGATGTTGCTGAAAAAGAAAAGAGTGAGATCTACTGCATAACGTTTTAGAGTTGGAAAAACGCAGATAGGCTGTGATATTTTTTTCTGGTTATTTTAAACATTTATAGGATGGTTTATTTTACCGCATTTCGGGGCAAGACTTTGTGCTTCAAAAACGAAAAATATAGTGGGGGCAAAATTTAAAAGGAACGTTTAATTAAAGCATGTTTATCTTGCTGAGTTGCATAGATTTTAAAATACAATCAAATATTAACTAATTGTATTACAAATCAAAGATATTAAATTTATTTTCTTTAGTTTAGTTAGTAATTTTAACCTTTCGTTAAGTCGTGTTTTTTTTTTTCAAAATTAAAAATCCCCCCCCCCCCCCCCCCCAATAACGGACACCTCCAAATAACGGACAAAAGGTCCGGCACCGCGAGTGTCCGGTATTCAGAGGTTTTACTGTACTTTTCATTTGAAAATATATGAAAATCCCTTCATTCAAAAATAATTCTACTTCTGATTTTTTCAACAAATGTTACTTGAAATAAATGTAAAAATGTATGCAGTGAAAACAACCATACATATTTGTTTATTTCTGGGTCATTCAGGAGGTTAACTTAGCAACATTTTAAAAGCCATTGCTGAACGATCCAAACTTTGGCCTCTTAAAAAAAGCTTTTTTTTAAAGCTTTTGGAGCGGGCCTCTAAAACAGCTTCATAAACGCATTAGTAATTTCTTGTAGGAACTCCGTTTTTTTAAGATTTTAAGTTAATATTGAAGTATTATACACACCAGAATCGATGCTATATCTTCTTGGCCACTTTCCAGAGCCATCCACAGAGCACAATTTCCTTTCTCGTCCTTGTCATTCACCTCTGCCCCAGCGCGACACAAGGCATCTAAAACGGCCGGTAGGTGGCGCTTTACTGCCAATCGGAGGGGGCTCTCATTCTCTTGGGTTCTGAAATGATTAAACTTGTCAATTAAAGCGAAGCAAGGCGCAACATGAATATTTAAAAATGATATATTGGATTACATTATTTGTTCAGCTTTAATAACATATTCTCTGATAAACGAATTTATAAACAAATACAAAACAACAAGGCTGTTTAAATTACAATTAAATCTTTGTTATAAAATATTTAGAGCTTTGTTAAAATTGAAAACCAATTACAGTCCAACCTCCTTAACACAAACTAGCTTAACACGAAATTTCACTTAAGATGAATGGCAAGCATTTTTCCAGCCTAAAGCTTTGAGGTAAAGTTAAAAAATCTATTAACCCGAAATCATTTAGGCAGAATCTTGCTTATATCCGAACAAAAAATTTTAGAATTTGACTTTTTTTCTTAGAAATTTCAGGGGGTTTTGAAGAACAAATGAAACAAAACATTAATAGAAAACAGCAAACAAACATTATAAAAAGTGTTGTTTACTTCTGAGAAAATCACAAGATCTCCCATAATTCATGAGTTTTAATCCAATTGCTGTTTCTAATTGGTGTTCTTAAAAAAAATTCCTAATTTTTCTATAGTATGTACTTCTCTAAATGAACTTCATTAATTGGATTAGTAATTGTTAGATGCATTATTAGTGTATTACATTATAAAATTAGAAAAAAATTTAGATGTTATATTTTTTAAAATCTATTCATTGGTTCAATGTAAAAAAAAGTACTGACATTTAAATGAAACTCCTTTAACCCATAATATTTTGGTTCTCTCTTCCAGATTGCGTTAACAGGGTTCGGCTGTAAATATATGCAAGGGAAAATACCCTTACAAAGAAAGCCCCATACTTCTTTAATTTTTATACAAAGAAAAGAGGGAGATTGGAAGTCCAAAGATATATTATTTTATAACAAAATATATAAAGCCTTAAAATAAAAATTTACAGCTATTAAAGATGAGCTATAAAGACCGCTAAAATACACAACCTCACATGTCCAGGAGATTAAAAAGTATTCTACTGTGTTTGCAATTTCTATCAAAAAGAATTTAACAATGAGCCTGTAGACTTTGGGAACCCATAAAATCAGCAAGACATTAAGTGAAAATTATTAAAGCACTTAATATTATAACATTATAGGTTTATGGGGATATATTACATATATTTACAAATCAATGCTGTTTACATATCACAAGACCATTTTTTTTATTTTATAGGAGAACAAACAATAAATACATACTTGAAATTTTATATATTTGAAATAAATACTAAAACTACCCACATTTAAAATATTAAAACTCAAAAAATAACTTACTTTATAGAGAAATCCGCTCCATTGTCCAGCAAGAACAACGCTGCCTCTTTGTTCTGGTTGATGATGGCCTGATGGAGCAGCGTCAATCCCTCGTCATCAGTGACGTCAATATTGGCCCCTCCGCTCAGCAACTTCTGAGCCACTTTACAAAGATTGAGCTCCAGGGCCAGGCTTAGGGGGGTCTGGCCCTTGGAGTTCTTGACGTTGAAGTTGGGAACGACGATGCTGTTTTCGGAGCTGGCTTGAGAAAAGGCTGGAAATGTAAAAAGATGTCAGGAAATTATATAGATATTATGCTATTGCTTGTAAATTTAAACAGTTTAAAACCATATGTTATTTGATTGAAGTAAATAATCATTAAGTTATATACTTTGGAATTTTAAGAAAATCTTAATGAAAAGTAAATGTCAAAATTGGAAATGGTTTATATTTTAAAAGAAATTCCAATCAAAGCCTATGAACGTAATTGATGAAAATCTAATGCCTCTGTTAAATAATTAAACATTTGCTGGATTTGAAAAAAAATTAGTTTATCTACTTGAGTAATTTCATGTCTGCTAATAAAAGACAAAAAACTTTTAAAAAACTATTTTTAAAACAATTAAAAGTCCCAAAACTACTCTTAATAACTATAAAATGTCAACAAGACATTCATTACAGACATAATGCCCCCCCCCCCCTTAAAAAATTAGATGGTGCAACTTAATAATGAGATCATCATTCAGAGAAGTTCATTTTCAATGGATCCCTTCTCACGTAGACATTTATGGCAACGAGATGGCAGACTTACTGGCTAAAGAGGGTTGTAATGAACTGCTTTACACCTCTGATTTGTTGACCCACTCTGAGTTCTTTTCGAGGGCTACGAGTTATCATAATGCCTCTTGGAAAATTCCTCCAGTGCACCAGTGGTACCAAGGTAAGCAACCTGGAGAGGCTTTATCCCTAAGTGCTGCAGAAGCGACCAGACGGCCATTACAAGACTTAACAGTGGACACATTAGATCTCTGTGTTACACGAATGGGAAGAAGACCTTTCCTATCTGCCCGAAGTGTTTCAGCTAACAGGCGGCACCTGACCACATAATGGACTGTCTGGGACTTTCCAGACTCGATCCCTATGAAAATCCAGTTATGATAATGGACTTTTTGCGAGTGACTGACATCATAGACCTGGTTTAGCTCTGCTAAACCAAGGAGATAAGCAACAACAACAACAGATGGTGCAACAAAAAAATTATTACCCCCTAATGAAATAAAAAATAAACCTTACCAAATTAATATGTGTGTTTTTGAAACATAACATAATTTTACAACAATATGCAATTCATAGTTTAGTATTTTGATATTTAAAAAAGGACATGAAAATATTTTAAGACTCCTGTAAATATAATATTTTACTTAATTCTTTGAATTAAAAAAAAAATAAATTTTACCTTTATGATCTAAAATAGCTTGGATAGTGGCTTCGTGCTGCCCTAATATGGCCAGATGTAGTGGGGTTTGCAGATAAACTGCATCTTCCTCTTCTTCAAAATTTACATTCATAGTTGTGTTCAGTGATGTAGTCTGGAAATTTGGATTGGCTCCTTTTTGTAAGAGAACTGATGTCAATTCAGACAATCCTTTAGAAAGATGTGGAGGTGGAGAGTTCTACCCTACAAATATTTACTTTTTCAAACCGGCATTAAATTTATAAAATAACAAATCTGTATTTAAAGAATTAGATGAAAGCAAAATTTGAAAAAAATTGTCATTTATAGTTCTTCTGCAATTTTATTTATGCTTAGAGCAGCAAAGATACAAATAATAAATTTTGGGTAATTGCCAAGATAGAACCCTCGTGTTTAATATAGGGGAAGGTGGGTTACCTTGGACCTATTTTGACTTTTCAATTTTTATTTTCTTAATTACTTGCAAAAAGTGAATAAAAATATTTTTACTGAATACTTTATGTTGTTATATACAACATATATTTATTTTAACATGTTATTTAAATGATTTCAACTATTAAAAAAATAAATACAGAAAATTGTTATTAGGACCAAGGTACACCACTGGCGGTGTACCTTGGTCCAACCGGTAGTGTACCTTGGACCAATTATTAACAGGGCAGAGAGACTCGATTTACAGTCAGAAAACCACTATTTATTAGCCACATAAAATTCAAAAATACATTTTACAACCTACTCTTATTTCTAGCCAAGATTGTAGTAATTGGTTATGTTAGGTCAATTGGCTCAGTAAGGGGTTTTATTGCCTTAGTTTTTTTAGTGCCCTTTTGGCTTTTTCAGCTGCAATGCAATCTTTCTCGGGTGTATTCGTTAAAATGCAGCATAAAATTAAACTGTTATTTCATGCCATAGAAAAACATTTGGCTGTCTTTCTGTCTTAAATTTGAAAAAAACAACTCAAATATTTCCCCCTAAGTTTATTCAACTAGGCCTAAACGTAAAAAGGATGTTCTGCTTAGATATTTATTATAAAAAATATCTTTTTAGATGAGCATGCAATAATTATTTTCTATATTATATCAATATGGTTAAAATTTTATAGGCTTCCATAAATCTAAATAATTAACTACAAAAATAATTCTTTATCACATCATATCAAAATTTCTAACAAATTTTTCATTTTTCTAGATTTTACAAATCAGGGTTGCATATTAATAGCTTAAAATACTTACTTTTTCAAAGGAAAGAATTTACTTGAATTTTAAAAAGGGTTTTCAACAATCTAAAGCACATAAGACCTATAGTAGCGCAGGGATGCAGAATATGTCCGATCCGGCGATCCTAGATCGGGGGAAATTTTAGCCTTCTGGGGAAATTTTGTGAAAAATATTCAACTATTTTCGATTTTAACAATGTATTACAAAATTCCCTGACCAGCCATTCGTTTTCTGTTTTAAAACTTACCGTAAATTTGCTTTTTAATTTTGCCCTAACAAACCAAAATATCGTATCGTGTTTTTATCCTAAATTCAGCATATCATCGCGGTTGATCGCAATTTTTACGGTGCCCGGAATTAGGTGAAACTAAACTTAAATTTCAATAAACTACAGGTTAAAATAACATATTTTAATAATGAAGATAAAATTTTCTATCAAAATGGGAAGATGAATTAAGATTAGATTATACTAAGATGCCTTCAAATCTCGGCCAGCCAGTGCAATCTCTCATTAGAAGCTCTATATTGATAAAAACTATGCTTAAATTTTGATAAATAACTAGTTTAAATATTGGATTTTAATAATAAAGATCACAAATTTTAATTCAAATGTGAAGATGAATTAAGATTATATTACATTAAGATCTCTTCAAATATCGATCAATGGCCAGTGCAATCCCCCATTAGAAGACGATCATTTACCGTCACAAAACATTTGAAGTCCAATAAAGTTTCCTGATTTACTTAGTTTGCCGCCTAGTAATTTTCACGAAATCTGCCGATGGCGTCACATGCATCAGAATGATTGACAGTTCTGTGGCTCTGCATGACGGAAGAGTATCTTTTGTAGCTCCGGTTCAGGCCATTCGGACAACCACATTATTTTTTATGATCAAGTGTTCGTGAGTTGTGAACACAAGAACAGCTTGAAAGTTAAAATTCTTTTTGTTTACGTTTGAACCTTTTTTTTCTATTTCGGCAATACTGAGGTTTCTGATTGTAGACAAGTTTTAGTTTTTTTTTTAAAAAATGGAGTGTCGGGTTTATGCCCGTTTTATATATTTAGATTTTATGTTGCTAATAAATTTTTAGTCCTTGAATTTTTCTGGAAAAGTGCTTGAATTTTGTTTTTTTAACAAATGCATAAACCATGTTAATAAGGTAATGCATTGAAAGAACATGATGACGATTTCAATCCCAAAGAGGCAGTCAAGATTTTTTTTGCAAAACCTAGTCTGGTGCATAAATTTTCAGCCTTATGGAACTGCCAAACTACCAAAACTTAATGGTAATACACCAAATGAAGAGCAAAAATGTTCACACACACAACAGACAAAACTGATGGTGACCCCCTTCCCCAAAACTAACATAAATGAAAGTAAATTTATTTGATTTTAAAGTGTTTATAAAGAAATTAAAAATACATTCAGTAGTATAGTACTATATAATTATTATATTAACAATTGTTGTGTCATGGTAATTGTTAAAATATAAATTTTATCGGTCACGCTTAGTTCAGCTTTTTTGGTTCTCCAAACCAAGCATTTGGTTTGAAGTTCAGCTTTTATGTTCAACAAGCACTAACATACTGATAAAAGAAAATTTACTTAAAGTGTATATAAAGATATTAAAAGTACGTAACATTAAGTAGTATCTGTTTTATAGTTATTTATTATATTGTTATTAAAACCTGTCTTGTTGAGATAATTGTTAACATTTAAAATTCATTCAAGTCTATAATATATGGTAAAACTTTTGGGGAAATTTTCAAATGGATTGGGGGAAATGTTTGGAGTTAAAACATTTTCTGCACCCCTGTAGTAGCGTACCTTGGACCAGTCCAAGGTACACCACTTGTATTAGGTTCGAGGTACACCACTTGGATATTAAAAACAAAATAGTTAATCACCAAGTTCAGGTTAGACTTAACTTAATTTCAAACACACTGTTTTATAGCTAAAACTTTGCTTTATATTGCATAACCATCGTTTCTGAATAAACACTACATGTTTGAGTAAAAAATTACACTAAAGAATCTGACAAAAATTTACTTTTAAACTGTGAATTTAGTTCTTCGAAACCTCTTTAATAAATTGACATTTTAAACAAACAGATAGAACTTCACTGAGATCCCTGGTAGCAAATACTTTAGCTGCATGTGGTGTTGTTTCAATATCTAAGCTAATCGAGCTAGAATCAGCATAGGTTCGAGGTACACATACGTCCAAGGTACACCACTTACCCCTAATGTAGAATCATTATTGACTTCATTTCAGGATGTCATTGATGTTATGACATGGTAAGCTCTACTTACTGAATTGATTAACAAATTCTTATTTTCATTGTAATTCAGCTGTTGCCACTCAAAACATGTTTAAACAATTTAAAGTCAAATAGACGAAACTTTTCGTCAAGTAAATTAGAAATACAGCAAACTCAATATTTTGAATTTAAACGGAGTACAAAAAATTTAAAAACCAGAAAATTCAGTTATTGAGAAAATACCATTTACCACTTATAATTAGAGAATAAATATTGAAGGTAAGAGTACATACAAGGTATTTAGGCTCTACGATAAAGGTTTTTTATGCTCTCCTGTAAATTTGAAAATTAAATATAACTAAGCTGACAAATAAACAAATGTAACAGTTATTGGAGTTAAGCGTTTTAGTTCTAAAGTACAGAATATTAGTACAAGATAATGTATATGATTTAGTTATAAAGTATAAGTACAGGTGTAATGCTTAAGTTTTTTTTTTTAATGAGCTAGTAAAACAGTTTGCTTCAAGTACCTTATTGTTGGTCAAATTCGGTTTGGCTCCATGAACTGCAAGAAAAATCCCAGCTTCTTCCTTGCTAGCTCTGCAAGCCAAGTGCAATAAAGTATCACCTACAATAAAGACATTTTAAACTAATGATCAAAACTAAGTTTCAATTTTAAACCTGGCTACTAAATAATAGCATTATTAATTAAGCATAATCATTTCTAATTAATAAGTTTTTTATGTGAAATATTTTTAACCAAGAGTATAAAGGAATTCACAATAAAAATTGCCTTAATTTTGATATCTTAGCAAAAGTTATTTTAATTAAATTAAAAGATTTTACAGGAGTAACCAAACAAGATTTGAATGGCTTATAAAGCGAATTTCAATTTCCAAGTTTATCCATTCTTATTTCCTATGGAACTTATTAACTGAGAAAAAAAAACATGATCTATCATTTAACCACATCTGAACTAGTTTAAAATTATGACCTTGAAAGGGGTGAAGTGCCATGTCACTTGGATCAAAAGTGTAGGGGTAAAAGATATGACAGTTGGCAAAAAAAAAATGGCCTTACATGAAGCATAACTGTGGTCTTCAGGAAATCTAAACCAAACCTGTTTACAGGAAGATCTTGAAATGGGGCAAGTTCAAAGGTACTCACATCATAAGTGTAGAAGTACAAATTGAGGGATCAGTCAGAAAACTATTTTTGCACAATGAAATTTTTATAGGACTTTATGAAAAATCAAAATTTTATTTTGCACAATTGATAAATGCAAAGTACCCAATTTATGTAACATAAAAATTATGGTGCATCCCATACAACTGTAAATAATATTTTAAGATCAAGATTTTAGTGAAACCTTTTGAATCACTCCACAGTAACCAAAAGATTTCTAAAATTCGCTTTTTATTTACCATGGAACTCTATTTTATACTTTTTATTTGTCTCATTTGCACCATAACTTTCGTTCAAATCATCAGTTTAATTATTTTTTTTAAGTATTATATATGAAAGCTGTGTTATACTTTTAGCCTGTCTATAATACATAAAGAATTGCCATAAGCGTCAGAAAACAGAAACGGTTCGCTATTTAACTTCTCCCAGAACTTATTGTTTTAAAACATACTGTCAAAGTTTTACACTGACCCAGGGCTTGAAAAACCACCCGTCTTCGGCGGTCAAAAATTCCCAGGGGAAACTAATTTCTTGAATCGGACGTCCTGGACGGAACATTTCACCGTTAATGTTAGTGATACATTTTAAATTATCACACTTTTAAATTACTATAAACAAAACACTAGGTTACTATTGGTAACCTAGTAGTTTTTTTATTACTGTATAATGTCATCCTAGTATGTGATAACACATTATGCAATTATTATGAATGTCTGTTAATAAATGAGATAAAATTATATTTATATTTATTTCAAAGCTATTTATATAATTAGAGTTTGACGATTTTTAATTTCAAACGAGGATGGGTACATTGTTAGACAAACCGTCCCTTGGGGCGGGCACAATTTCTGAGGGTTTTTTTTCAGCCTCGTCACTGCCACTTATACAGGGTGGGGCAAATAAAAGTGGCTCCAATGTAAAGATAAGAATACGACCGAAATGTTGCCAAGTCAAAAGCCAATACAGAAACAGGTTTGCTAACTTAAGCTATTGATCGCTTCAATATTAAGCCCAAACAAACGCTTGGCAACTACGCTATGGTTTGAGACGTTAGTTGAAATGATATATAAACAAGGTTTGTAGAGCTGATCAATAAAAGTTCACACAAGTGATTATTTTGATCGTTATTTATCCTAGAGAATCAGACCTTTTAGTTTTTGTATACAAAACATTCTGAATTGATTGCAAGAAACAAAATTTGCATTATGGGATGTCGTCATACAATATGAATTAAGATCTAAACTAGCAAATAGTCTATGAGTATCTCTAGTGTGAAGCTAATCCGATCCAACCAATGCAAAAACAGGTTTCAGGCGGCTTCAAGAGTTTTTCTCGCCAGGCATTTAAACGCATTCCTATCTCTAGACCGGGGCCACTTTTAGTTGCCTAACCCTGTACATTCATAATATGAGCAAGTACGAAAATCTTTACCATTCAAGGGGCACACAGCATCCAGAGAGCTCTTTCTCTTCACCAGTTTTGCTGCAAAGCTGCTGTCATCGTAACCCCCAACTCCCGAGTCCAGTGCAAACCACAGCACAGTGTGGCCTTCTGCATTCTTGATCTCAAGGTCCAGATGCTCATGTTTGAGTAGGAGCTCAAAGATGGGGGCATTCTGGGCTGATATGGTCCGGTGCAAACAGGTGCTGCAATACAAAAGATGTATTAGATAAGAATAAATAAAATACTTAAAAATGAGACAATTAAAACAAATAAGGATGGCTTGATTTCAAAACTTAAAAAAAAAAATTCTTACTTTTCATCTGCCATTCTGCAGTTGTAGCATTAATGATTTTTAGAATATTCAATTTAATTTGTTAAAATCGTTTATTTGTATAACTTAAAAAAATTCTAACCGGCAAATAGCAAAAGTTCAGAATTCAGCAAATTGCGAAACTTTTAATATCCACAAGTATTGGGACCATAAAATAAAAAAATCGCAAAAAGCTGATGATCAGAAAGTTAAAATCAGCACATTTATCAGGTTTTGAACTTTCCTTAGATTGATTCCTGAATATTTGGCTAAAAAAAACGGGTTGTAACTGGCAAAAAAAATTAAAAACAGAAAGTAGGTCACCAGTCTCTGCTCAATTTAGAGCCAAACTGATACCCAGACATTACAATTGTTTTAAATTTTTAAAATATGTATATGGAAACAGACATCTACTCACTTTCCTTCCATATCTTGGATATTAGGGTTGGCTCCATATTCTAACAGTTTTGAAGCTACTCTTGCCATACCTGCTGCCACACTTGGGGAAGAGTTCTTTGGTTTAAAGCTTGAAACTAAATGTAAAGGCGTGGCTTTTTCTGAAGGCGTAGTTATATTCACAGAAGCTTTATTGTCAATTAAGAAAAGAGCAGAAAACTCGTCCTCTGAAAAAAAATCAGACACATTCGGAATTAATCATTTTCAATACAAAGCATTTAAAATCTGTAAAATTATATTGTTGTTGAAATGAAAATGTTTTGGATATTTTAATTTAACCCTTTGAAGTACATGTAAATTTTGTGTAACCTTGTTTTTAATTCACGAGATCAAAACTATAACTAACAGGACATTTAATTTTCTTTTATCACATTAAATTTTATTTTTTAGCAGATGATTATAAATTACTTTAAATTTTTAAATGTAGGTAAAATGTAAATTAAAAAAAATATGTGTGTTAATGAAAAACCCGACCGTCAGGTGACAGGTTTATAAGTCTGAATATCTTGGAAGATTAAAAGTGTTTTATGTATTGAATTTGTCAAACATTAGCAATCGAAAACAAAAAATTATATACCCCCTCCCCAAAAAATAGTATCATTGCAACCACATTGTTTCAATTTATTATTAAATAAAATATATGACAAATAAAATTGGTATCTACCTCTAAATATGGCTTTATGTAATAATGTCCATCCTCTGTTGTCTGTCTGGTTAACATTTGCTTTGTGATTCAGCAATGTTTTAGCTATGCTTTCCTGACCACTACTGAGAGCAAGATCCAATGGAATGTCACCCTGGTCATCAAATTCGTTTACTTTAGCTGCAAGCTGAAAAAACACACAATTTACTAACTAATGTTTGTACAAAATTAAAACCCAATAACAGTAAACTGTTCATACAACACACTGTTTCAAAACTATAAATAAAAAATATATATTCTAGATTTTCGTTTCATACCCTGTCATGTTATGCCAATAGGAATCATTTCATAGACAGCTCCTTAGAGTTAAATATTTGTTTGTGAATTGTTTGGAGAAAGGAATACAATTCAAATGCAACACATCTTGGACAGTCAAAATCGACACAATGTAATACAAACCAAAAAAAAAATTAATTCAAGGTTAAGCATATTAAATTTCACTGATTGAAATTTCTCAAAACCTATACATATTTCAATGGATGCCAACTTGAACGTTTTTTGACTGGTGTTAGAAATTTTTTGTTACAAAGTTTCGAATTGAACGATGAAATAAATAAATAAAATAAAAAAGCTTTAGTATTGGACATACCAACAAATAACATATTACAACATAACTTATAACATGTAGCACACATTTATTTGAACGGCTAAAAACACTAGAAGCTAGTAAACGACTGACAAACCTGAGAATCATACTCCAATAAGAAAAGGAAGACAACATCTTCTCTTTGTATCTTTATTGCAGTGTGTAGAATGTAGTCTGTCTTGGCTTTGAACATTTTGTACAATAAAGAGTCGCTCATGTGGACAAAATCATCGCTGGTAAAGTCATGCTGAAAGTATAAAATAAGCATAAAAATGTTTTTAAAAGCCTTAGCAACTATCAACTAGAAAAAGGGATGAAAAAAAACATAATTAGCTGAATAGATAGCTTATATTTTCCATTACTTATTAATTGTTAGGCAAAAGTAATGTGTATAAATTACCACAGAATATTTTCTTGTTTAAACATTGCATAATTGGGAACAATACAATATACTACACATAACAAACAAAAATAACTTTAAAAAAAAAAACTTCTTTGAGTGCTAACAAGTTCAACAAAATCATATATTTTTTTAAAAAAATTAAACTAATTTTAAGTGGAAAATTAAAAACAGTTTAAGAATGTATATATTCATAGCATTACTTAATTAGCCCATCAATAACAACCTTGTGAATATCATTAACAAATTCATTCTAAATATAAACAATAATTTTAATATTTTTAAATTTGTTTTCGTGAAACAATATTCAGGACTATGGTGTCTTACAAAAATTGTGCACTCAAAAAATATATAATGAAAAATACAAAATATTTAATGCAAAATTATACAAACATATTTAATGAAAAATAAATATATTAGCATTTGAATTATCTTATTGCAGATTAATACAAAACTTTCATAGTGAATGCCTACTATTTGGCATTTTCTTAACAAAATGTAACTAAACACAAACTGCAATAACTATTTTGCATTTAAATCTAACAATTACTTATACAATTCAGAAAAAAGTAGACTAACCCAGTGATTTGATATTAATTGGGAGCAATGACTTTTCAAGGTCTTAGCGTCTATTTCATCAGCAGCTTGGTAGAATTTGACACAATTTTGAGCGTTGACAGATGACAATAGGGCATTTTCACATCTATACATGAAAAACACATTTAAATAACTGTCAAATAGAGATAAGATCCAACATAAATTTTAAAATCATTAAATTCTATAAAAAAAAATCTTTGACATGTTTGAATACAGCTTTTATTGGACTAAATTTATGTGCACAATGAAATATAGCAGTTTTATTTCAATTGCTTAATTTTACATCAACGGTAATTTACTATTAAAACACATGGGTTATAGTATACCATTTTATTAATAGTATGTTTTTTAAATATATTTTCAGAGCATTTAACTAAAAATATTAAATATAGTCATTCTTAAATAAAATCTTTTTTTTATATATTAAGTATTATATTATTATATATTACCTATCAACTAAGCTCTTTAGTTCAAATCTTTTAGCAAACCGCATAAGGTCAAGAAAAAAGTTATCTGGTTTGCTCAAATTAAGTTCATCTGTGTACACCCATTTTAATAATGTCAATCCAATATTTTGAGGTATATCTGAAAGCAAAATATTCAATTAAAGTTTATGTATTTTTTTAAATAAATGTTTAATGCAATAACTAAACAGCTATACTTATAAGACAGCATTTAAATATACAATTGCCTCTTTAACCTTTTCAGTCCCAGTGATGCCATTTGGAATCAACACTTTCAATATTTTTTTCTAAATGTTTATGTCCCGTTATGACATCCAAACACACATCATTCGATTCTTCACACTTTGATTAATATTGGACAATATTTTACATTAATCTCAATAGAAGTCAGAAATACTATTTTTTTTTATATTTAAAAAGTAGCTAAGCCTTTCACCTGATTTTTGAAAAGTTCACATCAGTTCCACATATTTAAAACACAATTTAAACTATTTCGGTTTAAATAATTAGCAATTTTTTTTTTTTAATAATGTGGTCAGATACCATAAAATATATAACTCGAAGTTTTTTCAGGTAATATATATTTTGTATTTTGTTGTTTTTCACTGTTAATAAATTTTGGCATTATTTCAAAAACCATATAAAAAAATTGAAATGAATTTTTTTCTTACGGAACTCTTATTTTTGATCTAAAATAAGTTTATTTTGTGAATATCACATGTTTTTGTAGTGTATTAAATTTTTGGGACTGAAAGGGTTAACAAGCAAAAAAATAATAAACTTAGTTTTTTTAAAGGGTTATGGTTAGGTTGAATTCAAGAAGCAAACATAAACAAAAAATTACAATTTAAAAATTTTTCAAATAGGTATCTAATATTATTCAACAGAATATTTAAATTTTGCAAAAAATAAAATAGTATATGTCTTAGGAAAATTAGCCTTGTGAAATTTGCTTACTTTACTTTTACATTTGAAATCTATATCAAAAAGCAAGAAATCCCCTCTGACCCTCAAATCCACCCCAAGCCAAAACTATTAGAGGTACAGATTCCAAATTTTAGGTGCTTTTTCCTTCAGTACTGAAAGTGTCATTTAAGAAGTGGTTTTTCAAAAGTCGAACTCCAACGCATGTAGGAGAGCACAACGTTAGCAGATTTCTCCATAGGAATAGCATAGTACATTGTTGTAAACATGTACTTGTACACACAATGTACTTTTATACTTATACACACAATGTTAAATTGAAATTGATGAATAATAGATAAACTTATTTAGATCTAAAATAATAATTGGTTTAGGTAGGCCGAATATTCGGCTAAGACTTTGGCCGAATATCCGTTATTCGGCTAAATTTGGGATTCGGTGCATCCATATTAAACACCATTGTTTATTTTTTTATTTATCCATAATCTTTATTTAATTTTATTCTTGATTTAACTGGCTTTACTAAATAAATATATGCAGAATATATAACCTGTTAAATCTAGATGATCCACACTTGCAAGATCTGGAACTCCCCAATTGCTGCTCCTTGCAGACAAGACAAACTTATGGGCTCTAATGGTCCGCCCATCAAGTTCAACTGTCAAGTCGCTGCAAAAGATTTACTTTTCATTAACATGTTACCTCTAGTTTGATTTTGTTAGTTATCTTTCATCCACCAGACACACTGTGAAAAATCTCCAGGTTTAGTTATTCTCATATTCAAAATCTGTGCTCTTCAATTATAATGCTAATAAATAAACATACTACAGTAGACGCCAGGGCTAGAAAAATCTTAAAATTTTTACATGCCCTGTCAGGCATGTTAGTCTTAGAAATACATGCCCGAATAAAACTTTTACATGCCCAAGCTCAGGCCGAGCGAAAGGGGGAGGAGGGGAAAGAAAGCTGTACCCAGATCATGAGTTTGGCAAAAATAACAAAAGCTGAAACTAAAATGCGTGATTGGATGCGTAAATTTTTTTAAGCAGTTACATTGTAAAGTAAATATTTTCGATTTAAGATTAAAATTATCAATTTTCAAGAAGCAACGAATGGATATGTTGGGGATTTATTAAAACGCAAAATGTTTATTTAAATTAATTTATGAAAAGGTATTTTTGATGAAATTTTTACTTGCCCGGTCGGGCATGTGAGGCGAAAAAATACATGCCCGATTGGAATTTTTACATGCCCCGGGCATGTCGGGCAATATAATTTTCGAGCCCTGGTAGACGCCGCTTAATGTGATCACGGCTAATGTTATCAATCGCTTAATGTTATCAAAATCGCTTAGTCCCGTCCTCTTATATCAAAATACATTGGAAAATCATCGTTTATTGTAATCAAATATTCGTTTATTGTTATCAGTTTATATGTAAATTTCCCGAAAATACACGATCTGAATGCTGAACACTTTGAAGCATAGATGGAGATCGACGAGAAGGTTGCGACTTTTACTTTGTTAATTGATGAGGACATTTGCGAAGGCGTATGTGTCAAAGATCAAGCTTGGTCACAAGATTCTGATTGCCAATGATGAACCCAAAAGTGCTATCGAGGACAAAATTCCGACGCCTGCATAGATGAGGGAGGCAGAATCTTACATCTAGGTGTGCAGAACAAAGCCGACGCGGAACACTTTTATAAACATTATGATTATGAGCGATTCGTAAATGATTTACTTCGAAAGAATGCTAAACAATTGACAATTGATTATTTCTTTTTCTGTTAATAATTAACCTTTTGCATTTTGTATTGTTTTCTGCAGTTCATCATAAAATATGCAAACATAGTAATTATTTTTCTTTAGTGTGCATTAATTTATATTTAATATTATAGAGTTTTACAGAAACAACTCCTAATTTAAAATTAATTTTTATTTTAATACGTTTGTAAAAGAATCATTTTTTGGTTTTAACTTTTTTTTCGTGTATTGTAATCAATCGGTTATTGTTATCAAATCACGTTCGTCCCGATGTGATCACATTAAGCTGCGTCTACTGTAATAACAGAATATTATTTAATTGAAAAAAAAAGTTTTTTTCTTAAAATTTACCTGTAAAGCTCCTTGTCGAAAAGATCTGCAACCGTTTTGAGTAGTCGTACAATGAACGAATCTCCGCTGACATTTCCCACTTGTGCTGCAGCAATGCTGTATTTCTTTTCAGATTCAGCAAGTCTTGCCTGGAGTTTAACATACTCTTCGCGGAGAAGGGTCAAATGACGTTCCAATTTAGACTTTTCTGAAATAGGCGATTATTTGGTTGAAAAAATATGGATCAGATTTGATGCAGGGTCACCCTTGGTGAGATTTTTGAATCACATTTGGCAAAAATATTTTTTTTTCTAGCAACCATTCTACGAGTTGGTGCAATTAGGATAAAGGTATTGGTTTTTTTTTACAATTTCAGAGGTTTTTTATCCTTATTTTACCCAGTTAACTTTTCAAACCACTTTTTCTTTGATCAAGGTTGTTAAAAAATAGCCAAAATACTGTCTTTGATCGAGATGTAGAAAAATTCGCCAAGTGTAGCCCTACAGTAAAAATTGGGTAGAAATTTACAGTACAGTAACTATTGGCAAACTTTCCGAAATCAAGCCAAAAGTCCGTATTGTGGCGACTTTTAACGTCATGCTCTCTTCGCAACGATGACGTTTTCCTGCAACCCTATCTGACCGTTATGGGTTTTGGTCAAAGTCAGAAAGGTTGCCACAAAAACTATTTATCGCCAAATCTGAAAATCGCGCCAATAGTTACCGTACAGTAAAGGTGATCCAAAAATTGTTTAGAAAAAAAACTTAAAAAAAAACAATTTGCAGTAAGAAACGTGGTGAAATCTACCTGTAGCATACCTTTTGGAGCAATTTCAAATTGGTTACAAAAAAGGCACGCAAATATTCAAAAAGTTTAAGTGAATATAAATGAAATTGTGACACAATATGCATTCGTTTGCGACATGCATCAAGGAAAATTCGCAAAAGAGCAAGCCATGTAGAGCCAAAGCACGCGAAATGCGCTAAACTATGATTCCAACAAGAAATAAAAATTACAGAAAAGCTACGATTGCTTAGTTAATGTATAGATAAATAATAACTTACAGTTCCACAAACTTTGGGAAAACAAAACTACGGAAATCTCTTAAGACAAATTTACTTTTCTGAAGTATTTTTTAGTATTTCTTGGTGTTCTGGCTAGCAATTTCAATTAATCAATACACCGACAAGTGTCAGTAATCTTTTTTACACAATACAACTTTAAAAAACACAATAAAAACTTATTACACCGCCTCTTATATTCACATGCGGAACACGGGCTAAATTCCCAATTGTAAACATTAATAAACCAAACAAGACAAGGTTTTCCTTTTACTTCAGAAAAATATAAGAGTTTTATCTTTTTAAAGTAATTAAAGCTGGAATTATTTTCAAAAATCCAATAAATTAATTATTTACCATCGGACATAATTCAAGAGGTGGAAACCAGACAGAAGAAATAAAAGATCAATAAACAATGATTTTGACACCACCGGACGTCACCTAATGTTGATGTTTTTTTTTTATGACACCACCAATCATGTTCAACATACAACACGTGATCTATTTACATTAAGAATTTTAAATAAAGAAGCATGTAGTTTTTTTTTTTAAATTTTTAGTTTGCGAATGTATGCAATACTTAAATATTTATTCATTGAATAACTTTTTATGACATTAATCAACCTTACTATTAACTTGTTTCACGTGACGTATTCATTCCAGTTTCACACTTGAACTTCATGGGTTGTTTTGGTGATTGTTGGGAGGGCGCGATTTACTCCGCCCACTCCATTGTTTGATTAATCCCTCATTCAAGCTCAGAAAGTGAGACATCATTTCACATGATGAGTTTATTCTCTTTTAGCAAACAATAAAGCTTAGTATAAAGTGCTTTTGTGCACATTAAATATATTCTTAAAATTTCTTCTTCAAGTTTGATCAATCTTCGCTGACAACTAATAAAGATAAAACCATTGGCTGAACTAATCGAGATTTTAGGTGTTTTTTTTTTTTTTTTAAATCTGGAATCAATCGACTAATTATGCGATACTGACCTTGGTGAATGCGGGTAACCATTTCGTTAGAGTTATCTTCATATGTTAGTAGCAAGCCAATATAGAGAATATATGTTGATCAAGGAATTCAAAAGGCAAAAATTCACAAAGAAGTGTTGTTCTTCAGTAGGCAAAAATTCACAAAGAAGTGTTGACATAGAGTAGTGTTGACGGTAATTTTTATCCATGATTTTTAACAGCAATAAACAACAAGCAGACACTTTAAAGGAAATTTTTTATTGTTTTTATTTACATGTTGTTAACCTAGTATTTGTTATCAATACAATTTTCGTCTGAATCACTTAGAAAAAATTCTGTATTTATACATTATTTTTCAATAAAAGAGCTGATCTGTTAACACATCTAAAAGTATAGTCGTCACATTTTAGGCCAGAACTGCAAAATAATTTGGGTGGATACCTCATATTGAAGATCACATTACATGTTTCACCTTCCTCTGAAATATTACAAAAACTTTTTAAAAAAATATATATATATACTAAAAAAAAGTATCAGCTACAAACTTATTTTGAAGACTCTGCACAAAATAAATAGATATAATATACTGCTACACAAAGCATTAAAAATGAATAAACTATTTAAGGGGGGATCATAGTTAGCGACAGCAAAAATGACCAATTCTTAGTATTGATTTCGAAAGGCTCTAAATCATTTAAAAATTATGGTACAATAAAAAAAATTGTACCAAATTATAAATTGTACTTTTATTATTATATTTACACCTAAGAATCTTATTTTTAAAAAATATTATTTTTTAAAAAAGACATCTTTTGAAACATACAATTACGAATTTTCAAAGATACAAGTATTTTTTCGGTACACTTTTCTCCAAATCTATTAAATATTTCTTAATAATTTCTTTTGTAAGTTATAAAACCATTTTAGATCTATTCAAGTCACCTATTTTTTTTGCCAAAAATAATTTTTAAATTTTATTTTAAAAACATTATATTCTGCATTCATAAAAATTCTGGTTTTCAACGAAGAAAAGTGTAAAATAATAATATATTTTTTTTAATTTGTAAGACTAAATTAGGTGACTTCAATAGATCTAAAATGGTTTTATAACACACAAAAAAAATTATCAAAAAATATTCAATAGATTTTGAGAAAAGTGTACCTAAGTGTTGAAAATTATAGTTTTGAGAAAAACGCGAAAAACAAATACAGTCGATTCCGTTAACAGGAACTTGAAATGACCACCGAAACATTTCTTGTTAACCGAATTTCATGTAAATCGTCAGGATTTTTTTTTTTTTACATTGAGCCAGTCAATAGTTTTCAAATATCAGCACAAAAAAATCATATTTTATAATGTAATACATAAATAATACAAGCATACAATTAGTAATTCAAAGGAGGCGTGGCACATTTGTTTATTTTTATAATTTTAATTTTTTATAAGAAATAATTAACCGATCGATACAAAATTTGTCTTATTCGATAGATTGGGCTTCCATCTATCAGAAAACACTGATTTCAAAAATTCGATTTTTTGGTTTTTGTTAACTATGATCCCCCCTTAAGTTTCCACAGATCATTTTTTATGTCCCATCACATTAAATTAATTGAAAAACATTATAATCCGTTTATAGAAAATTTGGCAAATTTTTAAATTTGCCGTAAGATCAAATTTAATGCACAAAATTGTATGAAGACTTTCGTTACTGTAGATTTTTTTTATTTGACAGTGTAGAAGTATGCGTTATTTTTTTTTACTCCACAAACATAGTGCTCACATATTCGTAAATAGTTTATGAAATTATAAATGATGAAAATTTCTCTGCGTAATGAAAATTAATGAAGGATAATGGAGTATAAATTTTGCAAGAAATTGACCCGAGGTAAGCCAAAACCATGGCCCAAAACACCTTATTAAACTCTTTGTCACCCTTGATCAATCAAATTGAAGTTCGAAAAGAGTCCCTTATAAGTGTCCTGGCCTTGTGCCCAACCTGTCATGGTCAGGCCCTGCACCTGCATGCATACAAATGAAGAGTACAGGGGAATAAACCCCTCATTGCATAGTCGTCCGTCTGTATCAGGTCTGCTAGGGGAAGATCGTCTAAACTGGTGTGAAGAAACCAGTTTTTCTTTTGGTTCTTATCACGCTACGCAGGGTTTACAATATCTCTATGATGAAAATTAACGCCTGGCAAATAGTCTGGCGTTCGAACCGCGGAAGAAGAACCGAGGGTAAAACCTATTTCCGATCGCCACTTATACTCGCAAAAGATTTCGATACGGCCGATTCCCTGTCGATGAAGGATTTTTTCCCCTGCACTCCACAAATGCTTACTTCGAAGTACTCTGCATTCGTCGCAGCATCCGCAGGGACCCCCCTTTCTCTTCAAGTAGGACTTTGGGTATTCGCAGATTCTTTTCACTTCGCAGTGCATAAACTTGCAAATGGAAGGGAAACAGTGGAACTTTTTGTCGACCCTGGGCCATGCCGAGTCCACGAGAAGACACGCGCTAACCACGAATACAAGAACCTGCGAAAAAAAATCAAGTAAAATACTATACTTTGTTTTTTACCCAAGATATTTTAAGATCAGCGACGGATAATATTACTTTGTGTTTTTAAAATATTTTTATGGTTAATTGCAATATAGCCGGAAAATTTGGAAAAGAAAATAATTTTATTCCCAGTTTTTTTCGTATTTTCTACATTTTAAAACAATTTTAAAAATAAATGGTTAAATTCACAAACATTAACGAATAAAACTTCCTAAAAATAGGAGATGTCTAGAGATACAGAAGCAAGAGAAGGGGAAAATAAATGATAATTGATACATCTAACTGCCTTTTCTAGATAATGCCTAGATATAAAGATAAAAATTTGGGTTTTAAATGTTCGTTAACAAAAGAGATAATAAAAATGCTTCCAAGACAAAAAGAAAGATGTTAGTTTGCGTTATTGCAAACATTATATTTTTACAATACCAGTGTTTAAAAAATTAAAGTTTATGAAGTAGATATTTTTTAACGAAAATATGATAAATAATCCAATGAAAACTTACTTTATTTCGCATTGTTAATGCTGTGAGATATATATGCACGTTCAATTGCACGAATGCGGAGAAAATAATGGATTAATAATAAGTTGTGCGTTAGTGTATTTTTTAAAATTTATTTTCAAAGCGGATGTACTTTTTGGTAGAAGAGATACTATAAAAAACAGGGAGGATTTTAGGTTGACGAGCTAATAACTTTTCCGTATACCTAGTTTTAAAATAAACACGAATACAAGATTTTATTACTAATTTAACGGATCGCGGGTTCAAGCCCCAGCTGAGTCGTCGGATTTTCTGGATGGGAAAATCCTGAGCACGCATGTCATATGATTATGTGGCATGTAAAAGATCCTTGGAGGGCCCATTTGGCTTGGGTTCTCCTCGGCAAAATTTAATATCGGCGTTCTTTAATATCCACAGAGAGCTTATTCCTTCCTAGTTTTAAAATAAACACGAATACAATATTTTATTACTAATTTAACGGATCGCGGGTTCAAGCCCCAGCTGAGTCGTCGGATTTTCTGGATGGGAAAATCCTGAGCACGCATGTCATATGATTATGTGGCATGTAAAAGATCCTTGGAGGGCCCATTTGGCTTGGGTTCTCCTCGGCAAAATTTAATATCGGCGTTCTTTAATATCCACAGAGAGCTTATTCCTTGTAACCTGGGCGTTAAAATTGGTAGCGAGAGTCGCCTAGGTGCCACAAGAAAAATGGCTCCCAGTTCTGGGGAATATGCCGAGTCTGCAAAGGCTTGACCGCCAATGTTGCAACCGCATTAGAGAAAAAAAATACTAATTTAACTTGCCAAATTTTTCGTGCATTCCCGTTCAATGCTTTACTACTATTTTAATATTCAAGTTACGCATTTTGGAAGAATATTTGCGGAACTATACTGATTTTGTGGATTTCTAAGGCTTTCGCCTTGCATACGGAAGGTCCCAGGTATTGCCAAAATAAATGCGGACCAATATAAACGGCCCGTTGCAGCCAAATATTTCCGACGAATAATTCCCGGGTAGAGGGAATACAAGTTAAATATGCTTCAAAGCAGGGGTGCCTACAGGGGGGGGGGGGGGGGGGGGGGCAGCGACGCAGACTGCGTCATTGAAATTTTAGGGGGGGGTCGAAAAAATTAGAAAATTTTCAATGTAAATGGTTTATTTTGTCCAAGATACCACTCTGACAAATACTTGTTCTTTTTTATCATCCCCCCCCCCCAGACTTCAGGGGGGGGGGCATAACCTCCCCCCCCCCCCAACTTTCACAAATCAAAAATGGTAACCAAAATCCTAAAGAACATTACAGAAAGAAGATCATAGATAATAGAATATCGCGTAATCCTAACGAATCTTTCTGACATTTATTACCCATAAACAACCCATCACTTCTAAAGCAGAGACAAAGCACTATACTCGCCGCCAACCAAATAAGAAACGGTAGGGATGGCGGTTTTTCAGAAAAACCGGTGTTTTACAACGGAGGTCCATCCCTAAAGTGTTTCAAATAAGGGTGGTAGGTACTAGCAGCTGCCTTACTGTCTGTAGTCTGTATAACACATATACAACATATAGAATTCGATTAAATGATGACTCCTGCATATTTCTTTTCAACCAATGACATTCGTGCAATTTTCCCGCTTAGAAGTCCTGTTATAAGTTATAAGTTTTTCTGTAGATAGTTGATTTCGAAACGGAGGGGAAGCATCAAAGATGCCTTTATTAAATGCATCTATTTGATGTATTTTAAACTAAATGAAGTTAAAATGCAATGTACTATAAATACTCCAAGATCTTATTTTGAAGCGCTATGGAAGTGATTCTGGTAAGATTTTCGTAATTATATAATTTGAATATTTTAATCTTATTGTTAACCCTCTGAAAAAGCAAATTGCCAGAAATGTAAACTTGTTTTCACTGCTTGTGATTAAAATTAAAATTTTAACTGAAAATTTAATTTCTCAATTAAAAAATTATATTTCTGTAGTAGGTATTTATAAGCCTTGGTGGACTCCCCCATGCTTTAAATTTGGAATTTAATAAAATTATTAAATTTTTAAAAATTATGTGTGTTGCTGATGGTAAAACAGACATTTGACGGGCTGGTTGGTTGTTAGACATGTTTTCAGGCTTGTGTTGCTTGGTCAGAGACCCTCTTATAAACCTTCTTGACGAGTTTATTGTTTATACGTCGGTTTCCTTCAGAAGGTTAGGCAAATAAAGGATATTAAAGAATTTTAAAGGATACAAATACTGAGAAGTTAATGATATTTGATATTGCCTGCAAAGCGGGACCATACAGTTAGTTAAATATATAAAATTACACACCTTGGTTGGAATACGGTAGAGTGGGGGGATTTTTTGTTTTATCAGATTCACCAGCAAGAATTTGAATTTCGATATCAGCTTTTAAGAAATTAGATTTTTAAAATGTTACCCCACTCCTCCTTCCCTTCATTAAGCACTAGATATATTAATAATTTTTATTATCGATTTCTAGATATTTATTTGGAGAATACTATAAAATTACATGTTGAGGTTGAAGCTGTCTTTAGACGTAGCCTCCTAAACCGCAAGGAAGGAACGGGCTAATTAAACTTGCATTATTAGTAATTTCATTGAATGAAACCCTTAAATTGATAAATTAAGCACTTAAAACTCTAACTAAAGGAATCGCAATAAAACTCTTTAACAATATGCAAAATGATAATTCTATTTTAAGAGGTCCCGGCGTCGAAGAAAGCAATGTGCTGACAATTATTTCTCATAAACATTTCTTAATCGCTGTTATAGCTGACATCATAAATATTCCAAATTTTGTATAACATTTCTTTGAATGAATGACCTTCGGATAATATATCTGGCTTAGCATACATACTCACTACTCAGGCCCAAGCCATTTTCTCGCCAAATTATACTCGAAGAGAAACTTAAAGATTGCTTTACTTAGAAATAGTAGGAAGATACTTGCCGTCTGGTATCAAATGTGTGATTGAATTAAGTTAAGTAGTTCAGTTCCAAGTTTTACGGTAAGAATTTTTTTAATTTTAATTACAGTAATTAAAAAATAATAACTTTTTAAAGTGAAACTATACCTGTAAAAATTTTAAAATAATTCTAATTTGTTTAATGATGCCAATTGTATTGCAATAGATAAAAAGCGAAGAGAGCATTTTCTTTTTGCATTAAGAATTGAAGGGAGGAAGGAATTGGAAGCTGTTTTTGATTGAATCACGTGTACGGCCAGGCGCGCAACCACGGGGGGGGTTTCTAGGGTCAGAACCCCCCCCAGAACCCATATTCTAGTCAAATTTTATTTTGTTAACAATAAAAAAATCTAAAGTGATGAAAAAAAAATTCCATAGAGAAACACTATTTAACTATTTCGCTCGCCGCCAACAAAATAAGAAACTGTAGGGATGGCGGTTTTTCAAAAAAAAACCCGATGTTTCAAAACCGGTTTTTCGGTTATACTGAACCTTAAGACTGGCCTTATGAAAAACCGGTTTTTTGGTCGAAACCGAGGGCAAAAAAACTGGTTTCGGTTTTCCATCCCCAAAGTGTTTCAAATATGGATGGCGGGTATAAATCTGTGTAAAACAAAATATTTCTAACGAAACTCTTTTCTAATGTGAGGGAAGGGGGGGGGGATGAAAAAAAGCGCCAGCTCTGATAAAATGACATGTCTTGCCAAATTTATTAATTTTTTGTCACTTTTTATGAGTTGCTCTAATATTGTGCATTCAAAAAATCTTGGGTTAGGATCATAACCTCTCTCCCTCCTTGCCCAGAGTCCCCAGTCTTTATAGTCACAATCTATTTTGTTAACAAGAAAAAAATTTCATAGAAAAAGAACACTTTGCATTTGCGAAATCAGAGTTGGGGCTGGGGAGCCCAGTAGGCGTTCGCCTTGCATGTGATAGGTCCCAGGTTCGGGTCCGGGCATCGTCAAAATAACCGCCGACCTAAACGGCCAGTGTAGCTAAAAATGTCCGACGAAGAATACCCCGTGTAGAGGAAGTGCACGTTAAATATCCTAGAAGTTCCGAAGCTGAGTACGTTGTCGCCCTTAATAGTTACGTTGGGTGCCTATTCAGATGTCGGCTCGTCACTTGACTGTGGTTCTAAATTACGCAGCCCGTCGCCAATAGCCCTCGTGTAGCTCTAGCGACGATGATTAAAAACGAAAACTAAAACAAAAAAATTCTTATTCCTTTAATGTTGAGGGGGAGGGGGGATTAGAAAAAATGCGCTAGTGCCCTAAAAAAATTTATTTTGACTATTAAAATCGAAAGTCTTCGTCCTAATACTTTTTTTAAGCACCACGTTGCATTTACTTAGTCTGTTGGAAAAACGGTAAAACCAAACAAATATATTTATAAATGTTGTTCTAACAATAACACAAAGAAAGAAAAAGATAAAAGAGACGCAATTTTTGATGAAAAGCTAAGTCGTGGAGCGGGTGTGGTGTGGAGCCTCTATGCCGATTCAGACAGGAAATAAGTATTAAGAAAACATAATAAATATAAAATATGAAAGATTTATTTCTTGAAATCGCTATTGAAAGTGCATTTTGTTCGGTTTTATTCGTAATACGTCAAATAATTCTCTACTTTGCTTTCTTCTTCTTCTTTTTTTTAATTTGTATGTAATAGCAGACTACTTTAGCCGCCTGGTAGTCCCGACGACATTCAACGTACGACCCGCTATTGCCATGAAGTCGGGAGTTGGTATCTACCAATGTTGGTGCTTCATTTGACTTCTTAATTAAAGGATTATTCTTATATTGGTTGCGTTAAGTGCAAAACGATTGTGTGTCTATTTTAAGTTATTCTTTGCCACTTTAAGATCTTTTTCTTTTTAATTGACTAGTTTTTTTTTATTTATCAATGAATTACAAGTTAGGAGTTTTTTGCGTGTCTTTTTATCGTATTCTAATCTTAAGATCAAGATTGAATAGATGTCATAAGAGAGCAAAATATTGGTAAGTTTAATTTCTTCTCTAAAGTATCTGAAGATGAGTATGTTTGTAATTAAGCTTGGGCGCTATTTTTTGTCTTTTTATTGTTTTTATGTCCGTTCAGTTCTGTTTTCATAAGATTTCAATGGGTTTTATATTTGAAGCACATTTTATAATAATTAATTGGTATTTTTATACAGCGGCATAAATGCATACAATTTTTTAATTATTTCGCATCTATGACGCAGAAAGTTTATTTACAAATATGAATTAGCTTTGTTCAAGTTTGAAATATTAAATAATTTTTTTTTTGTTCAGCTTAAACTTTAAACATGTCCTATCAAATTTCTTAGTTATCTGCCAAAACGTGATTGTGCTTATTTAAAGAATGCCCGATTGTTTTGTTTTATTAAAAAGTTAATTTGCTAATATTGCCCCTTTTGTTTTCTTTTTTAATTTAAAAGTATAAATACCTTAATTTAAAAATATATTAAAAATAGACAAGATTTTTAATTAAAATGTAAAAAAAAAATACTTTGTCCCAAATTGCCACATCACACCGCAGCAAGTAAATTTTAATGGTTATACGGAGCCAAAAATACGTGCCAATAATTTTTTCTTTCAATTTTGGTTGATCGTCTCATGCCACTTCGCGATCTGGTCAGCCAATTCCCGAAATCAAAGAAAGCTTGGACCGTTGGCCGGTTATCTTTACACTACCCTCCTTTTATAATAAAATTTAATATTAGAAGCTTGTCGTTGGGAATGTTCCTTACGATGTCACGATCTTCATACTACGATTTTATTGGTTGTTTTGTTTTCTTTTCGTTCTACTTGAAACAAGCCCATTGGTTTCGCCCTTCGAACTGCGGTTCCATTGGTTGTTTGGTTTTAAGTATACTTTGTGTGAAACAAGCCCCTTTCTGTACAGCAAATCCGTTGATTTAAATTATCTTATTAGTAAATTTAAAAAAAACATAAGAGAATTAATTAATTTTCTTATTCATTACGCTTAATTTGTGTTTAAAAAATAAAACATTAATTATCTATTAAATAACACAAATATGAATTATGTAAAATGAAAAATAATTCATGTTTATAAACAGTAATTAGTAATACTAAATTAATTGTAAAAAACTGTATTTATACAATAGTAATTCTAATTATAAACTAACTTTAATTTTAATGAAAATTAGTTTTAATTAATTTAAATTAAAACTAGCTGCAATTAAAAATAATTTTAATTACAAATACTTTTAATAAAAAATAATTTTAATTGAAAAATAATATAAAAATTTTGAAACCCCCCCCAGGATTTTTTTCTAGTTGCGCCCCAGTGTACGGCTATTTTTATGGATTAAAAATATATATGGTATATAATTACATAAATTTTGAGCGGAACTTTTACCGATTACTTAGATTCCCGATAGCTTTTGATGCAAAGAAAATTTATTTAAAGGAAAATTAAAAATAAGGAGTAATTCCATATTATAAAAGCTATTAAAAATGTGCTTCCATTTTTCAACATGGGGAACTCTGTGTTGACGTTGACCTATCAGTAGAAAAATATTCAAGAACAAAGTCAGGTACTTGGGTTTTATTTCTTAGGACCAAGTTACTATAAGTTTCATGTATCCATCGTAACGATTCCTATTTTTCACAGTATGGTGTAAATTACTTAGGTAGGTACTCCTCTGTAAAATCGACAGCGTTTTTTTTTTGGGGGGGGGGGGATTCAAGAAATTCTAGGGGGGGTGCGTCATTGTCTCTGGGGGGGGGGGGGGATCGGCACCTCTGCTTCAAAGGCCCAAAGTTGAGTACAATGTCCTCCCCTCCCCCTTAACTCACGGTGGTGTTGGTTGAATACACAGGTGACTACTTGTCACTTGACTGTGGTGTGGTTCTATATTTCACCTCCCGTAGGCCACCAAAACCTCTCGTGCAGCTTTAGTGCGACGATTTCTAGCCTATCCTGGATCAGATGATGAAGGCAACACCTGAAATGTTTGTGAATATGATACGTTTAAGATGAGCAAAACACTTTATAAAATGTTTTAATTATTAAAAGAGGTATTTTATGAATTTATTTCACAATAAATAGTATTTATTTCTTTAGATTAATCGTCCCTCGTTCAATATTTATTAAAAAAAAAATATTTGAACGATATTTGGAAATAGGGAATGGCATTGTTTTTGACACCGCATGAAAGAGAAGAGTTGGTAGATTTTTGTCTGTCTTGAAAAGTGAAAATTCATTTTTAAGATTGTCGGCTGAAGTTTTATAAACATAAAATTGCAGCTATGGCTAGCGTATCTTATCATATAGCTAATTTGCTCGAAAAGGTAAAGTTTAGTTTGATTCTTAGTTTCGTACAATTCGTGAAATTAAAAATATCCACAAATCAGTTTGTACTTTGGTATCAATTTATAGTAGTTAGTTTCGAATGCTCATTGTTTAAATGTAGTGATTTACGATATAATGACTAGAAAGACAAGGCAATATATTTTAAGTAAATAGATTGTCGTTGTAAAAATCTTTAAGTAAATTCCCTTAAAAGTTCGAAATCGTCCCCTTGCTACTGATTTGACAGTAATCGGGTTGCGAAGTAGTAAACAAGAGAAACTAGTTGGGATGTTTTGATAAAAATGACGAGTTTTTGTTCTTTTTAGGGTTTTTTCCCCCCCCCCTTTTATAATAGTTAGGAACACAATTTAACGGGAATGGTTGTCCTATGAATATTTTTACTAATCTCAGGTTCTCCATTGTATTATGAATACATGAACTGCTTTAAATAACAAATTATAAAACATGAAATTTTTTTGCCCTGAATTCAAAAACTTTATTTTAAGTATGGTAATGTGAAACTCAAGCAAATTTATATTTTTAAATATTATTTAAGATAATCTTTCTGGGTTATTGGGAAATATACTTTCTTATAAAGAAAATTTATTATATTTCTGAATTTAATTTTTTGGGTCATACAATAATTTAAATTTGTTAAATTACTGTGTTAAGACTGCAACTTGCCACTTCTATACCAAAAATTAAAAATACGATTTTTTGATTTTGCCTCTCCTGTATTTTATATTGAGTTTTGTGTAGGATTTGTATGTGACTTCCTAAATGCTCAATACGAATCTTTTGCATACTTTAACAAGGCTCTAAATTTGTAGTAAATATTAGAAAATGTCAAATTTTTTGTTTATTATGCTACTATAGCAGGCTCCTGACAACGACCAAGTACGTAGAGAAAGCCTGATAAGATTTGCCTCAGTGATTAACTTTTGGAATATGAAATCATCATTATTTTTCATAAATCATCTTTAATTTATGTTGTTTTAGATTAAAATTAACTAAATTAGATTCTATGTTCACAATTTTATAGTTTAGTTGAATGACAAACTAAACAGCAAAATGTGGTACGCCTGGGCACCCTTCTTCTGTAATGTGCAAAAAGGTTCATACCAAAACCGACCTTAAGTTTGTAGTATACAAATGTTCGACGAGAAAAAGGTAAATAGTTCTCATTTTTGAGTGTGAGAATGGAATACAAAAAGGTATTTCACATTCAATGAACAAATTTATTTGTTATTTCAAGACAAATTTATTATTTTTATTAGTTTAGCTTCAGTTAGAGTGTTATTTTAATATTTTTTTCCCCCTTCGATTTTGACGTAACAGGGCGCACGAATATCAGGGTCAAATTATCAACCAATCGGAGCAGGCGAAGCTACAGCGCCAGCCGCGTTGTTTACGCAAATTCCTCCGCCTAGTACATTTCTCTGCTGCAAACTTAAGGTCGGTTTTGGTATAGTGCAAATCCTGTAGTTTTACAAATATTTCATAGCAAATCAAGTCATTAAATATAATTTTTTAAAAATTGAATATCAAAAACAATAAACCCTGCGTGCCACTAAGTATTAAATGTAAATTGTCGATGCTTTTAATTTTAACTCTAATAACTCGTATTTTACCATCATATTTCAGATGACTTCGAGTGATAAGGATTTTCGGTTTATGGCCACAAATGATTTAATGGTAGAGTTACAGAAAGACTCGATCAAACTGGATGATGACAGTGAGAGAAAGGTAATTTCAATCAGTGTTATGAAAGTTTTAATTAGTTAAGTTTTTATTTTATTAAGTTAAGTGCTTTGATTTAGTTAAAAAAATTGTGTTTAATTTATCTTTTTTATTCATCAATTTATTTTTTGTAGTTGCATATTGTACTTGAAATTTGTAATTTAAAACGACAGAAAATTTTGATTATTTAAAATTAGTTGTTTGCAATAAGCTCCAAATAAAAAAAGAGACTTAATGTCTATATCTATATAATATTTATTTAATATTTTTACTTTAAAATGTTTGTTATTTTAAATAAATTGTATTTATAAAAAAGCTCTAAATAAAAAATATTCTTGTATTAAATTTACATATTATTGTTATTAACACATTTTTTTAATTAAATAGTTTAAAAGTTATTGCGTCAATTTTCTTCTACTATTTAATTCAACTAAAATATTCAACAGGATTATCAGTTGTCATGAATGTTTATGTTTAAGAGGGACTGTCAGTGCCATTGAACTAACGCATTAATTTTGAGATCACAACTTTTGCCAAAGAATTACTTTGCTGTGTTATCCCATTTGCACCAAGTATGGAAATCACCGTAACATCAATTATAAACAAAATTGAAAGGAAAATAATATTTGGTTATTTAATTATTAATTTATAAAGTTTTAAAATAGTCTCGCTATCTGTCATATATTTTTACATTTTGAAACTTCAAAAATGTATAATTAAATAATTAGATAACATTTTCGTTTTAAATTTGTTTCATTTTGATGTTGATTCCCATACCTGGAGAAAAATGGCTAACATGGCAAAAAGCAATGACTTATGACATTGGAGGGGGGGCTCTGTTAGAGCCAAGCACTGCGACCAGGGATCTATTGTACTGTCCCTAAGAAATAAATCTCTCTCTCCTATAAGAAGAGCCCCGTTGCCGAAGCAAAATTCAGCAAGGAGCTGATAGGAATACCCTGGAGTTCCCTGAGCTCAAGCAAATGTTGTCCTAGATGCTCAAATCTGTGCACTGCATAATTTTCGCAATCACAGAGAATGTGAGTGACCGTTTCGTCCTTGTCTCTACAACCCCTGCAGGTGGGGTCATCGAGGACCCTCATAAGGGTAAGATGCCTTTTAAGGGTGCAGTGACCAGTGAGTAAACCTACCGCCCTGCGTATACCGTTACGGCTAAGCCCGAGAAGCTCATTATGACGGGAGCTGGGGCAACCCGAGTTAAGTTCCCTGGCTCGTCTTTGATTGGTGAGTCTACGCCACTCGGTGTTCTGTTGGTCCCTGAAAATGAATAAGACAGTACCTCTGATAATGTCACTGGAAATACCCAGAGCTGGCTCTGGACCAACAAATAAGGTGCTGGAACCCGAAAAAAAGGCAATACTTCTGCTTAAAGTGCGATTCCAAAATTAATGCATTAGCTCTATGACAATCCCTCTTAAGAAGAAAATATCATTTTATCTACAATAAAATTTTAATTTTTCAGGTTGTCAAGATGCTTTTGAAGTTATTAGAAGACAAAAATGGTGAAGTGCAAAATTTAGCTGTGAAATGGTATGCTTGCATTATTTAAGCAGTTTTTTTTTATTTTTCACTTTTGATACTTATAATTTAGTTTTTGTGATAATACTTTCATTTTCTTAATCTAGTCTTGGACCTTTGGTAAATAAAGTAAAAGAATATCAAGTTGAGACAATTGTTGAAACCTTGTGCACTAATATGGTTTCTGAGAAAGAACAGTTGAGGGATATATCAAGCATTGGTAAGTTTAACTTTATTTATTATGCACTTTTATTATTTCCTGTTAGACATTTTTATTTAACCTCTTGGGACGTGGCGTTCCCATTTGGGGATATTTTTTAAACCTTTCCACAAACAATTAACAAGTCAATTTATAAATTGTTGTGTCAATTTATAAATCAAGTTATAAATTGAATTTATGATAATTGTAGCCTCTCAATTTAATTGGGTGTTAAACTCGGTTGTGTTGGATGCCTGTTCAGGTGTTTACCCTTAACTGTGATTCTAAATTACAAGTCATCTTGTCAGTAGCAGCTATTTAGTTCTACTTATATGTTCACTTAACAGAAACCATAATATTTATTGTTGTGGATTTAGTAATAATTGGTTTATTATTATACTTAAACTTATTATAATTATGATGCTTTTATAAAATAAAATTATATTTAAATTTGTATTTGAAAATTACTTTTTAGAAACAGAAACAAGTTCACTATTTTTCTGAACTTTTTAAAATTAGTTTTTATTTTTTAAAATTAGGTTTGAAGACAGTTATTAGTGAGTTAAGCCCTACTTCCACTAATCTTGTGGCGAGCATTTGTAAGAAGATAACTGGAAGGCTGAGCAATGCTATAGCAAAGGTATGTAGTTTTATTATGATTAAATTGAAGACTATTTTAGCTTACTTTTTTTCTATAATGTATCTTAAAGTTTGTAAAGTGAATTTTAAAATTCATTAAATAAACCTTAATTATATTTGCCTTAAATATCATTTACAGTTTCCTCATTTATATTTTGACTTTCAGCAAGAAGATATTTCGGTACAATTGGAAGCGCTAGATATCCTCAGTGACTTGCTCAGTCGATTTGGTGGTGAGTGAACTTAACATGTCTTCCTTTTAAAAAGCTTTATGTTATTTTAATATGTAAAAGACTTATGAGCATGAGCATTTGTTATATTTTCAGGATTGCTTATTTCGTTTCACCTTTCAATCCAAGAGGCTTTGCTTCCACAGCTAGGCAGCCCAAGATTGGCTGTTCGCAAAAGATCCATAACTGCAATCGGTAAAAAAACCCAGTCCATTATTTTTTGTATCTTTGTTGTTTTATATTGATATTTTTTTAATACAATGTTTGGTTATTTTTCTAGGTTATCTTGTAATGAGTTGTAATCAAACGCTCTTCAACAAGTTGATTGACGTCTTGCTAGATGAGCTGAGTCAGAATAATAACACCTCTACAACTAGAACTCATATTCAAGCAATTGCTGCGATTAGGTAAGTGTTTATTATTCCGGTGGTAGTGTTTAAAGTTTGCCTGAGCTTGCTTAGGAATTCTATTTTTTCGCCTAAAATGCCTGCGAGTTCATTAATTTTTGATTTTATTTATTTGAATACATTTTTATGAGTCATTATTTTACTAACTATTTAATGCTGCTTGGTTAAAATTCTTTTCATATTATTTAATTTGATTTATTGATTGCAGAAAAAGTAAATATCTTATGATCAATGCATACCTGTAATATTTTTGAGTTGGTACCGTTCAAATATTAGATTTACCAAACTTTCTCTAACATAATATAATAAAGACTATTGTGGCTACATGACCTTATCGCCCCAATCACTTACCGATTAGCCAAATACCAATGCAAAATGATTAAAAAAACCAATTTCTGATTTTGCCAAAAACCAATTTGCTGATTAATTTTTGCTTTTCATCCCAACTGACTCCAAAGGTAAATAATCAGCTGAGAGAAAATTGGCTCTGATGCATTGGTTTAACCTTAAAGATTAACCACTACTGTATTAATAATATCAGCACAGCATCAACATTTTTTTTACAGCACTCTTTATAAAAAGTTACTGCTATTTTAATAATTAAAAAACATAATTATTTTTAACTCCAACTGAATATTTCTTTCAGTCGTCAAGCTGGTCACAGATTCGGAGAGCATTTAGAGCGAGTGATGCCTATTATTGTCCAGTACTGCGCAGTTGAGGATGATGAGTTGAGAGAGTACTGCCTGCACGCCTTCGAATCTTTTGTTCGACGATGCCCTAAGGAAATATCGCCCCATGTTCCAACAGTAAGAGTGAAATAAGTTTTTATTTTATGGAACCTTAATTTAAGAAATCATTTTATGAGACATTTTGCTTTTGTGTAGGATTTAACTGACATTTACCAAAGCTAATTTAATTCACTGTAACTATTGAAGATCTTAGTGGAAGAGTGAGAACGCGCTAAGTGACATTTTTGAAAAAATCAAAATTTTTTCATGTCAATGAACATTTTTCCATCCTTTAAAGATCTAACAAGGGTCTCCTTTCTCATAAACTTAAATTAAAGTACATTTTAAGCTTTTGCAAGTACCTTTTTCAATGGATTTAAGTGCAAAGTAAAAACTTCAGAACTCATTTTCTCGTTTTCACATTTTTGTCACTTAGTATGTTCTTACACTAAACTCTTCAATTTACTTGCATTTAAACGCATCCTTTTATAACGTTAAATTTTAAAAATTGGTTTCAGTTAATATTTTTGAAGATGGTTCTAAGAATACATCATAAAATGTTTTTCCATTTTTTTTTTTCTGTTGCCGCACACTGTTTGACATCTTAAGTTATGTTTTTGAATTTTTGCATCATATATTTAAAGTTACTCTTTTTAATATGTTGAGTAATCAAGTTGACTTTTTTGAGTAATTGTTCAGTAGTCTTTGAGTTGGCTGTTATTTTTATTTTTAATATCTTTGGTTAATATAACTTCATGTTCAATTAATTTCTTTAATGAATGAAACAGAATTTACGGTCTTAGTTCACTAATATTATCTTTATTAAAGTGTCACTGATATATGAGGTGATTATGTTCAGATTATATTTGATTGATACCTGATATAAATTCGATTTTGTAGATTGTCAAAATCTGTCTGAAGTATTTGTGCTTTGATCCAAATTATAATTATGATGACGATGAAGAAGATGAGGATTCTATGGACACAGAAAAAACAGATGACGATGATGGGTACAGTTATATTAAAATGCAGATAAATTTTTTAAAAATGTCTTATTTTTAGCCTTTAAGTTTAGTTTATAATTAGCTCTAAAAAAATACTTCGTTAAGTTTTGGTAAATAATAATTTTTAATATTAAAAAGGCAATGTTTATTATTGGGTTTCACTGGCAATGTTATTTTTAGGAAACAAATCTTGCAAGGTAAAAAATGTGTAGACATGGTACAAAATTTGAAAATAGTTTTCATTAATGACTAGCAAAAATCAGGCATGCCATATTTCCGCGGAAACGCGGATTTCCGCTTTTTTTCTTTTTTTGCAGATTCGCGGGATATTCAAATCGCCAGAGTTTTGGGATATTAAAATCGCCAGTTTCGGGATATTGCGATCGCCAGAGTTTCGGGATATTGAGATCGCCAGAGTTTCGGGCTATTGAGATCGCCAGAGTTTCGGGATATTAAAATCGCTGGAGTGTCGGGATATTAAAATCGCCGGAGTTTCGGGATATTAAAGGGCTATGAAAATTCTATCCTTTTAAACATTTCTTGAAGTAGAGTGTAGTGACCGAATGACTGGGTTCAACAAACTTTCAAACAACAAATTTCTTTTCTTAACTACTTTATTTCGAACAACAAACTTTACCTTTAAAAGGCACAAATTCCATCAAACTAAGCATTTTCCATTTTCTACTACAACCAGACCGATACCATCGCACACAAGCTTATACACAATCGCCTGCACGTGCTTAATTAATTATCAATTATTTATTTATCTGAGCGTGACCCTTACACCTCCCCCCTAAAATCATATTATATCCGAAGATTTAATATGTTAAGATATATAAAGGGTCACACTTTACATTACAAACTATCGACACGCACTTAACTACTTTGTGCCAATACAGTCATAAACAACTAAAACAGTCTGAACTCTGACTCTGTATTCCCTCATCTTGTTTACATGGAGTAACCTTAAATTACCTTCGGGCATCTGCAGGTAATACGAATTTGGTTTCGCCTTTCTTACAACCTTAACTGGACCTATCCACCTGGCATACAATTTATTGGTTGAATCAGGTACTAACACAAGCGCTTGATCTCCTGGTGCAAATTCTCGATGTTTCCTTCTGCTATTATAGTATTTGGCGTAATTACTTTGCTGTACTTCACTTGTTAATTTAGCATTTCGTGTTGCTACTTCTAGATTCTCTCTTAGTTCTTGCAAATAATTTTCTACTGAACCTTTCATATTCAGAGGTAATAATACTTCTCCCGTCCAAACTGATTTCAGTATAGACAATGGACCCTTTGGTTCTCTTCCATACATCAGCAGAAAAGGTGGTACGCCTGTAGTTGCATTTGGAACTTCTCTATAAGCCCACAATAAAAAAGGAATGTGCCTGTACCACCCTCTACCCTCTTCTCTAATAATATGGTGCAACATATTTTTCAAAGTTTGGTTCCATCTCTCAATTAAACCATTTCCTTCTGGATGATACGGTGTTGTAAATCGTGGACAAGCTCCTAAAATCTTCAGAAATTCTTGCGTCAAACTAGCTGTAAAATTTGTTGCATTGTCCATCACGATTACTTCTGGCACTCCTGTCCTACTGAATATTTCAAGCAATGCTTCACATGTACTCTTAGCCGTTAGAGATTTCAATGGGACAGCTTCTCGCCATCTCGAATGTTGATCCATCAAACACAGAATGTACTTATGTCCTTGTGACGATACCGGATCTATGGGGCCAATTAGATCTACGTTCACCACTTGAAATGGTAGTTCAGGACGAGACACAGGTGTTATCGGGATCTTGTCAACAGAGCGAATTGCCTTTCTGCACTGACACCCATGACACGAACTACAATATGCTTTAATCTCCTTGATCATTATAGGCCAATAAAAGGTAAATTTGATTCTCTGAATAGTTTTATGGGCTCCTAGATGTGCTTCGAATACTGACTCATGAGCTATCTCCAATATTTTGTTTCTTCTGCTTTCAGGAATCACTAACTGTTTTATTCTACTTCCATACATATTCTCTTCATGGTAAAGGATATTTTCTTCTTCAATATACCCTCCTTTATTTTGCTTGGCCAATTTCCATGCCTCCTGAAGAGTAGTGCACGTTTGTTGTTGTTTCCTGAAACTCTCTGGTTTGCTCCCGTCGTCCTTAGCATCATGTTCTCTTATTGCTGGCCTATATTCCTCTGTTTCAGTATTCACATTATCATTCAACTCTTCCTTTTGAGTATCCGATCTTAATTTCATAGTAGCTGTGAAGCTAGGACTATAGATTCTCTCCTGCTCCAATAAGGCCTCATAAGTTTCCATGTCCAACAATATATCAGCATTCAACCCGTCCACAGTTGCCACAACCGTTTTAATTACCGGTGTAATATACGAACTTGTCACCAAACCAATCTCAACTTCTTTTAGTTCGGCTTTCAAACAATCACCAAACGCAGGCTGTAACATAATATGTCCTTTGTAGTCAACTTCTTTCCCTACTACACTGCTTTTAAACACACTAATCTGTGCACCAGAATCTACAACTGCCTCATATTCTGCTCCACCATATGAAATTTTTACTATTTTCAGATCAGACATTTTCGGTTGAACTGCATTCCCTTTCTTATTCTCCAGTACAACTTCACTGTTAAATTTAGCAATGACCACTTTTCCTTCGATCTCCATTTCTTCAACTACTTTGACCTCAGAGACATTGGCTTCTGCAACCTTTACTTCAGAAACTTTAGCTTCAGGCTTTCCCCTTCCTTCTTTATTCTTATCTCTACAAAACCTTGCTAAGTGCCCTGATCTTCCACAATTAAAACATGTCACTGGCTTTTGGAAGGAATTTCTCTTATCAAATCCTCTACGGTTGTTATGTTCATATCTATTTCCTTCATAAGATGCATTACTTCTGTTATTGGACATGTTTGGCTTTCCCTGATAGCCATTCCTGTATGGTTGAAATGGAGGAGCTTTACCGGACTGGTTATATTGTCTCACATTTTCATATTCATCTAATTTCTCAGAAAGAGCATCAACTGTAATAATTTTACCCCATTCATCAATAAAGTGTTGCTGTATATCGCTTGATACTTGTTCCTTCATTTGCTCTGTAATGACAAGTTGTTTTAGACTTTCAAAATCATTGACTTTTAGTCCCATAATCCACTCATTAAAATAATTCGCCAATTCAAATCCAAAATCTCGCCAAGTGTTTTCCGATGACTTACAGTGTCTTTTAAACTTTATTTTAAACGCTTCCGGGCTCAATTTAAATCTCTTTAACAACATATTCTTCACATGATCATAATCATTAGCTTTTTCCTCTGGCTCCCTGGCAATCAAATTCGCCATTTCTAACGGTAATAGTCCAACAAGATTTGTCACCCAATCCTGTTCCTTAATCTGCACTCTTCTTGCTTGTCTTTCAAACAATATAAGGAAAAAGCTAATATCACCTTCTTTAGGATCAAATTTACGCATTAATTTTTGCAATCCAACTTGAGCTTGTTCTCGCATTCCTCCATTCTGAGAGATCATTTCTCTTCCATCACAATTTCTGGACATCGATGCTTCAATCTTCAACTTTTCTAATTCAAACTCATTGTCTTGGCGCTTCAATTCCATTTCCTTACTCAATTTTACCAATAAAAACTCGTTTTCTTGGCGTTTAATTTCTTCTTGGCGCTTAATCTCTTCTTGGCGCTTAATCTCTTCTTCCTCTCTCTCACTAACTATTCTTTCTAATACATCCTTCACAAATCCTTCCTCATACTCGGCACTCTTCAAAATAATATTTCTTAATTCAACCACTTTCATATCCTTCGTCACATTTTCACCTAATTCTTCCGCCAAACACTTCAAATCTACTTTCTTTGCTTTTGCTAAAAACGACATTTCTTATTCCGAAATTCTTCAAAATAACTTCTTTTAAACTCAAAAACTTAAAACAACTTCCAAATTATTCAAAATAACCTTGTTAACTAAACTTTCATAACTAACTTCTACAAATACTGTTCGAATATAAATTCCAAAATGATTAACTCACAATCAAGCCGTTTTATATATTCTCAATAATCACGGTTCTTCAAAATAATTCGAAATCCATTGGGGTTTCCCCGCACATTATGTAGTGACCGAATGACTGGGTTCAACAAACTTTCAAACAACAAATTTCTTTTCTTAACTACTTTATTTCGAACAACAAACTTTACCTTTAAAAGGCACAAATTCCATCAAACTAAGCATTTTCCATTTTCTACTACAACCAGACCGATACCATCGCACACAAGCTTATACACAATCGCCTGCACGTGCTTAATTAATTATCAATTATTTATTTATCTGAGCGTGACCCTTACATAGAGATTTCAAGTTTTATGTTTAAATCATTATTTCAGAGGCTTTGGTTAAACTGAGTATACACATTTTTATAAAGTAAGAATTTTTTTAAATTTTTTAAAACTTGTATTACATGTATTCAAATATATACATATGTATATTGCAATATACACTTGCAATATATTATATGTAAATGAAATGTATATTAATCGACTTCCAGACAAATTTTTTCTTAAATTTTACCTTTCGCATAATTTCCTCTTTTTTACATTTCCCCCACTCTCATGCCTGAAAAATATATTGGCTATAATTTTCAAAAAAAAAAAAAAAAAAAAAAAAAAAAAAAAAAAATCCTGCTAGCTCCCTATGTTTTTTTCAGTAAACAGTGTGAGTGTCACTGTGTTTGTTTTCTCCCACCTTGGATCTGGAAAGCAATTGTAATTAACCTTATAGCATTGCTTCAAACTAGGTATGTTTAAAAGAGAGATGCTCCACTGTTTCCTGGAAAATAATGTGGGGAGCTGGGGAGCACAGTTGGTTTTGTAATCAGGAGTGTAATTTTATTTGTACTTCATTGTTATTTATCCTTTTTTCTTCAGTGAAAGCGAGGATGAGTACAGTGATGATGATGACATGAGCTGGAAAGTAAGAAGGGCCTCTGCCAAATGTCTGGAAGCTGTCATTTCCACAAGACATGAAATGCTTCTTGAGTTTTACAAAACCATTTCTCCAGTTTTGATTTCTCGTTTTAAAGGTAAATGCAATTGAAGAGCTTAGTGGCAGAACATGCTAAGTGACGTTTGTGAAAAAAAAATTCAGATTTTTGTGTCAACTAACATGTTATTTCCGCCTTTAAAGATAACAATATCTCTTTAACTTTTTTTTTTTTTTTAATTTTTGTAAGTGCTGTTTCTAGTGTTTGCAAGTGCAACAAAAAAAAACTACAAAACATTTTCTCATTTTGAATTTTTGTAACTTAGCATGTTCTTCCACTAAGCTTTTCAATCTATTAGTTTATTTTTACTTCTCTATTGTCAAATATTAGTTTTAGAATGATTGTACGTATACAGTTTTAAAATAATGTCTAAACTATATTTAATATTGCATGACATTTAAGTTGGAATTATTTCAGTCATTACCGATGACTTTGTGAATGCAATTAACACCTTCATTTCCAAATAAAACCTAACTTTAGGTTTTTTTAGTTTTTTGTGTAACTTAATTTGTCTTGCATAAATTATCCAAGATTACAGTCTTTAATTGTCTTTTATTTTGTTTATTTAGATAAACTTAAGGGGATTGTACATTTTTTGTGGGAAAAATTTCCTGTTTATCGCCGTAATGGAAATTGAAATAATAAAATTAGGAATACAACTGAGGTTTTAAATGATAAGGATTCTAAAATGTTGTTGGATTGTTCCCTTTAACTGTTTTTGTAATTTTTTTTAAAACCAGCTATAAAACAACAAAACTGTTCTTGTCATTATAGCTAAATTAAAAAAAAAAAATTGCATAACCTTTCTTTAGTTGAACAATAACAAATCTAAAGCATCTTGAAAATAAAAGTTTTGTGTTGGAATTGTTTTTGTGAGTTCAGTATAATTTTTTGTTACAAAATAATTTCAATAAATTTTTTTTAGTGTTATGATTTAACTTTTTGGAGGCCAAAGAAATGTCTTAATTTATTAAAAATGAATTTTGAAATGCTCAACACTTTGTATGACAATGTAACTGAAAATAAGACACAATCTTTGATCTATTTACAGAGAGGGAAGAAAATGTTAAGGTTGACATTTTCCATGCCTACATTGCTCTACTGCGTCAAACCCGGCCATCTGTTACAGTTGCATTGGATGCAGAATCAATGGAGCACGAAGAGGGGTAACCAAGCCTTTTAAAATCCTTGTTGATTCTGTATTAAACATTAAAGGTAAAATCCTTATTACTTGAAAAGCAGAGGGGAAAAACCCCTGCATTGCATGGGAATCTTCCCATATTCTGTTGTAGTTGGAGGGACATTTTGCCAGGAAACCGTTATTTTTTCTCTCTTGGTTCTTCTATCGTGATACAAGTGTGGGACTCTTGTTTCTCATGAATAAGGGTTGCTGCAAGAGAAGAATTAAGTGAGAAACACCCGTTTCTCTTCACCAGTTTAGGCGATGAATCGCTATCGTCGCCAAAGAGGCCTGATGCAGACAGAATCCTGGTCAATGAAGGGTTTTTTCCTGGCACTCTTCAATTGAGATATATTGTTATGGACAGATTTATTGTGAGCTCTAGTTTAACAAGTCAAAATTAAAAACAATAGTTTACTTTATTGTTCTGTACAAAGTGTTTTTAATAACTTTTGGTCCAACGAGTAAATATTTCGGTCCTTTTCTGTGTGTTAAGAGTGAGTTCGACTGTAGCGTTATATACTTGTTTATTGCTATTGCTACATTTTATTCTGTTCTTAAAGAATCCTTAATTACACAAATTTTTAATAACATAAAAAGATCTTAGTTTGTAAGTAAAATTGTTGTAGAAGTCTTTACGTTTTATTAAATGTGTGAAATTTGATGCATTTTATTTTTAACAAAGTAAAAATTAATCAAAACACAAGAATCCTGGATAACAAAGAATTTTTTGTATTGACAGAGTAAAGTTCTAGTAATTGTTAAGTTTATAAGTAATTGATCTTATAAATATTTTCAGATTGATTTTATGTGTCACAAAAAAAAACCCTAGTTCTCTTACAATATTTTTTGTTGAATTTTGTATTCTTGAAGATTTTTATGTTTCCTGAAATTCATGCAAATGAATTTGTTTGAATCTTGTATTCATAGTATCATCAAATGCTGATTTCAATCAATCAATCAGTTTATTGAAAATTTTTATATGTTAGAAAATATACTATAAAAAATTATAGGATTCACCAAGGGGAGACCCATTTAGGAGAACTAAAACTTGCATTCAAAATGAAAAAATTCAAAAAACGAAATTGCTAACCCATATAATGATAATGAATTTATCATAAAATACCATATATTTTTTTAGAAATGATTATGTTATATGAAAAATATATTTGAATGTAGACAGTCAATTTATTTCAGACCAGTCACCTTGCTAAAGCAGCAAACCCCAAATGTAATCAAAGCCCTGCACCGTCAGTTGAAGGAGAAAAGCATCAAGACTAGACAGGGCTGTTTCTTCGTTCTGACTGAATTAGTGACCGTGCTACCTGGTGCCCTTTCTGATCACATGCCTGCTTTGATACCAGGCATTCAGTTTTCGTTAGGGTAAGTTAAGAAGTTTATGTTTGTAATTGCTGGATAATGAATGTTATTTATATATAATGTAATTTTGAAATGTATTCACTTTACAGAAAAGGCATTTGAACCTCAATCCTAAAAGGGAAATATAAGTTTATGATTAGATTTGTAGGTACTTAAATACTGACTTTTTTGAATATTGACTTATTTGTTAGTGTCTGTAAGAGCACATACAAAATTAATTGTAATATTGTTTTTAGTAAAAGCAATTTATTTGGACCTTAAAATTTTGAGGCCTTTTTTATAAGAAGGATTAATAGAATGACTTAGTATATAATATAAACTGATTGATTTTGCAGTTTTTCAAGCAGTTCTGCTACAAAACATAACTCAAATTGCCTGATATACCCTTATTTTTTTAGCATGTTTTCCTTTCAAATTTGAAAGTATATTAAGTTTCTGTTTTTGCCATCGGGTTTTTATTTTTTTTGTTTGAAAGTTATGGCATTAGGTAAATCAGTTTTTATAATTCTTGTGGTCTATTCTACAAGCAGTTTTGTGAGCATTATAAAAGTATCTACAACTTCTATCAAAACTTTTTATTTATTGTTTATCGAAAATGTGAGACATATTTCCTTGATTAAAATATCAATGTTACTTATGCTTGTGATTGAATGATTTGTATTTGTGTGTTATTTATTTTTGGTGATATTTTTGTTTTCAGAGATAAAAATTCAAGTTCTAACATGAAAATTGATACCTTAACATTCCTAAATTGTTTACTTACTCACCATCCGCCAGAAGTATTCCATCAACATATCGAAGCTCTAATACCAGTAAGTCAACTTTTAGAATTATATATTTTTTATTAGGTAAGTGCAGTGAAACCCTGTTAATGTGGACTAGAAGGGTACACCGCAACATTTCGCATTAACAGAATTTCATGTTAACCTTCAGGAATATTTTTCTACATTGAAACAATGAATAGTTTTAAAAAATGACATCTAATGCTTATTCTAATTTTATAATGCATTCCACTAATAATATTTTTATACAAAGAGTAGTTCTATAAATCAAGTTCAATTGGAGTAATACATACTAGAGAATTTTTTAAGGAACAGCAATTTAGAATTGTGCACCATAGTTACAAATAAAAATAAGAAAATACTACATATAACACATTAATGTGCAACACTATTTTTATAATGTTCTTTGCCGTTTTTTTTATGTTTTGTTTCGTTTGTTCTTTTAATTACTAAGAAAAAGCTTTGAATTCTGATTTTTTTTAGTTTAGTGGGATTTCGCCTAAAAGGATTTTTAATCATCAGCTCAAATTTTTATTGTCCTGGAAAATGCTTTCTGTTAATTTTAAGTAAAATTTCATGTGAAGCGGGTTCATGTTTACGAAATCCGACTGTATGCTATCAGTTTTTACTTTATATTAAAATATTTATTGTATTTTTTTAGCCTATTGTTCATGCTGTTGGTGATGTGTTTTACAAAATAACTTCAGAAGCTCTTTTAGTTCTACAACAGCTAGTAAAAGTTATTAGGCCTCTAGGTATTGGATATATTTTTTTTACGTTATTCATCAGCTATAAAAATCTGTTTCCATTTTTTAATAGTTCTTAAACTACAGGGTTAGTTAAAATGCTATGTGCTTGAATTTCAGATCAGCCAACCACATTTGATTTCATGCCTTTCGTGCCTCAACTGTACCAATGTACGCTAGTTAGACTGAAAGCTGCTGACATTGATCAAGAAGTCAAGGAAAGGGCAATATCTTGCATGTAAGTTTTGTATATATTTTATTTAATTTATTAAAATATATAATTCTAGTTTTATATTGATAGTTGCTTCATGATTTGTAATGTTTATGCACTTATTTATAGGGGACAAATTATCTGTAACCTTGGAGATTGTTTAGATACAGAATTGCAAGTTTGCCTTCCAATTTTCTTGGACCGACTAAGGAATGAAATTACTAGATTGACCACTGTGAAATCTTTAACTAAAGTAGCTGGGTATGTAATGGTTACGACTAATTATTTTTCTTCGTTGTAACTAGTTGAACCAATTTTTTAATACTTAAAGAAGTATATGTTCTAAAATCATAAAATAATTGTATTGATGATTTAAAATTTTAACTTTTGATTTTCAGGTCTCCTTTAAAAATAAATTTAAGACCTATTCTTGGAGAGTCTATGCCTATTTTATCTTCTTTCTTGCGAAAGAACCACAGAGCTTTAAAATTGAGTACCTTAACCCTTTTGGATACCCTTGTAAAAAATTATGGTGAGTTAGAGTATTTTATTTTTTTTATACATTCTACTGCTGGTAATATTCGTTATTTCTAGGGTAATTTATTTTTATATAATATATATTTTTCTGCTTTTTAGCTGAATTCCTGACACAAAGTATGATCAGTACTGTACTGAATGAGTTACCCCCTCTAATTAGTGAAAGCGATCTCCATATTTCACAGGTAATTTAAACAACTTTTGAAAAACTCGATAAATTAATGACACTGATTTGCAAGTTATGATTTATTACCATTCAACTAATTTATTATTGAACCTCATTTAACGTTTTTACAAATTTTATTTTGCAGCTAACTTTGAGTTTGTTGACATCAGTATCTAAAGTTCAGAAGCAACCTCTTATGAATGTCACAGCTTCCATATTGCCAGAAATACTAAGTTTGGTCCATTCCCCATTGTTACAAGGTGTGTTTTCCATTTTTCATCTTTTTTTGAATATAGAAAAAGTTTGTCGTTTATTATAGATTAGAATTGGAAGTATTAGTTTCAATGTCTAAAAATCGACCCCAAGGAATTTTTCTATTTATCAGTTTTTACCAGTTTTCTAGTTACCAGTATTTACCAGTTATTGGAGGATCACGTTACTTTGTTTAGGTAACACAGTTAGATTTTTTCAGAAAATGACTTTGTCGATACAAATCGAAGTAGCAAAGCATTTCGTTACTGTTCGGTTACTTCTCGCACTGCTCTTCACAGATCTTTTGGGTAGCTCTGAGCCCATTTTAAAATTAACTATTTAATATTTAACTTACAATTTTTTCTGATTGTCACTATTTTAAAAGAAAATAATGGTCTTTTATGAAAACAGTACAATGTTTAAATTGTTGGTTTCTTTTTACTTTAAATTTCGGAAAGTAACTGTAATTCGTAACTTTTTGTATTAAGTTAATGGAAGTAGCTACTTTTCATGCAACTTTCCAATACTTGTATTTGAATATTAAAACCTTATTTGTATTTTTCAATAAAAGTTTAAAAAAAAAAATTGCATGTTCTTTTTTAAAGGTGCTGCTCTAAATGCTATGTTGGAATTTTTTCAATCTCTTGTTAGTACCAATGTACCAGGTGTTACTTATCGTGATCTATTAAGGGTGAGTTTTTTTTATTGTGTGGAGGTATGTTTATTATTATGAGGTGTAAATGAATCCATACACAATAAATTAAAGAAACTCCTCGGTGCAACAGCCCGTTGGTGGGCCAAGGTCTGCCATGTTAAACGTCTACAAAGTCCCAATGCTGCAAAGCATACGATGTCAACCTTAACTGTTGCGTAGGGTGCCCACTCGGGTGTCAGCTCGTCACTTGACTGTGGTTCTAAATTACATAGCCTGTCGCCAATAGCCTTTGTGTAGCTCTAGTGCAATGATAATAATTCAATCTAACCTATAATAGTTAAGCACTTTTAAGAGCCTAAGCAATTTTCAAAGTTAATTTATATTTAGAATTCTAGTCATTAATAGCTCTCATGTAACTCTAGTGCGAGGATAATTCAACCTTACCTGTAATAGTTGAGCAAGACAATTTTTAAAAATTTATTTCGATTTAGAATTCTAGTCTTTAATTCTTATTAAAGTAAAGTTATCGAATCTTAACATTCATTCGATATAAATTGTTCATCATTCTACCCGTTTGTGAGTATCTACCCATATCAAAACTCCCTTTAAAATACATCTCCTTCCAGCGCCTGACAGCCCCCATCTGTACAGCCAATGGCCAGCACGGCCAGGGTACAGCTCCACCAGTCATTCACAAGCAGGCCTACCACTCCATTGCCAAGTGTGTGGCTGCCCTTACGATTGTGTGCCCCCAAGAAGCGTTGCCTGTTGTCCAGCAGTTCTTGCAGGAACTCAAGGTTGGTTCTCGTATCTTTTTTTTATTGTATTGATTGTAGCATGAAGTTTTGAGTTTTACATGAACAATGTTGGAATTCGCCGTCGCTAGTCGCAGTCGCAAAATACAACCATTTTTTTAAATTATGCAACAGCAAAATAAATTTAGTCAGTTATCGCGACTACAGTTTTTAAAAATAGGGTAGACTGATCAGTGAGTAAACAGGCCCCAGTGAATGAACAATTGGTAAATACAATTAAAAAATAAGGATTGAAAATCACTCCACTGGATGGATTGGCAACACTGTCTTCCTCCCATCTAGTAGGAAGCTATCTGAATGGTTGGTTGTCCTGGTCATTCTGTTCTGGTGTTTATTCACTGGTGAACACAGCTCCTTAAACGTTCATTCACTGGTTAGTCTACCCTAATATTCAATACTAACTTCTTATTATTGTGGTTTTGAATTATCTGGCCTTAATAAATATCTTGAGATCATAAATCTTCTCTGATTCTAATTTTTTAAGGTTTAAAAGGTTTAACTAAAACCTTTCCAATGATCCGTATAATCACAAAAATATAGCAGTCCTAAATTTGCTCTGCATCGATCTCCTAATTGCGACTCGCCCAATTGCTCCTACGTTATGTGCATTTTCCCTCGAGTTTTTTAAGTTAGTATCACAGATTTCTCCTACATTTCTTTATCCAATTTAGAACACTGGATGATATTAGATAATGTAAGACAGGTTATAGAAGTCGGTATTATGATTAAATTATTTCAAAGCAAGCTGAAATGTTTTTTCATGTTCTGTAATTCTATGTAGGTCTTCCTGTTATTCTGAACTACAATATCCTGCTATTCTAAAATTGGGAGTGTCTAAAGTTTAATATCTGAAACTCTGGCAGTTATATATATATATAAAAAATTCCGGCAATTGCTGCACTATTTTTAAATCCTGACTCTTAGTATGTAAGAAACCTGGAAAAATTACCACAATTTCAAGATTGAGATAGATAAAAATGGAAATAAACACTTATAAGCAGTTTCTATGGCTTTGTAGTTTGGCAATATGTATTTACCTATTATATACAAGAATTGTGCATATTAAAAGCTGTAGACTATATATAGTAACGTATGGAAGGTATTTAGACTGTACAGTACAGCCCATGAGCACTAATGGACAAACAAAGGCAGCAATTTTGTGTTTTCAATTTATTAATATTAAAAATCTACTTAAAAAACTTTAAAATAGTTCTATTTTGTAAGTGTATTGCATATTTTGAATGTTTTATAATAGATTTTTAATCTTAAACATAATTTAAGTTGTGTTTAGTATTTTATTGTATTGTATTAAAATATATCTATCTTTATTAGATGAAGAAAAATGTAGATACTGTACAGTTATTTGCTTTACTGGCTATTGGAGAAATAGGAAAACACATGTGAGATTTTTATTTATGTATATTTATTGTTTTCAATACATGGAATGCCATTTATTTCGTAATTGTAATAACTTTATAACTTAATTCATAATTTTTTTTTAGCGATTTGAGTAGTATACCAGAATTAAAAGGTATCCTCCTAGACTCCTTCTCATCCCAAAGTGAAGAAGTAAAAACTGCTGCTTCTTTTGCTTTAGGTTTGTTCATTTCTTGGTTATTATTTTTCTGTTCTACAGTAAAACTTAAGTTTCAGAAAAAAACAAAGCTAAATTTGATTCCATCCAGTTCTTGATTGTTGTTCTGGTATAGCATCCTCAGCATGTACTTTGTCTGTGCATATTTATTAAATCTATACAAACCTAAATTCTGGTGAATTTTGTGTTGTCCACATTGCCAAAATAACTTCCCACCTAAAAACAATCTGTGTAGTCAAAAGATTTGTCAAATAATACTCTGTGTAGAGGTTGTGCATGTTAAATATACTTCAAAGTCCGGACGCTGGGTCTAGTCTAAAAGTTGCTTTGGGTGCTTGCTTAGGTGTCGCCTCGTCACTTGACTATTTGTCTTAATCATGCCACCTGTCATGAATAGCAGTTGTGTAGCTCTAGTGCTACAATAATTCAATTTGACTAAATTTTTTGGTCTAGACTAGATAAACTGAACAAATAGTCTAACACTATTATTAACACTTGTGATTTTCTTGCAGGGAGCATTGCAATTGGAAATCTGCCTGAATATTTACCTTTTGTACTGAATGAAATAGTTAACCAACCTAAGAGGCAGTACCTGCTGTTGCATTCACTGAAAGAAGTAAGGGTGTATTAAAAAGTCATGTTGGTTTTTTTTAGAAGTTAAAAAAAAATAAGTTTTTTAATAATGCATTTGTTGGTTTTTAGATTATTAGCTGTCAATCTGCTAGTCCTGCCACTGTTAAACTTTTGCAGCCTTTTATAAAGAATGTGTGGTAAATATATATTTTTTGTTTTTGTTTTAATTAAATACTTTTAAAGATCTTGTGTAATGTTTAAGTTGATAGACAAACTAACATTTGAATAGTTTGTATTGAAGTTTGATTGTTTGTATTTGAAGTAACATCATTTTGCCTGTTCGGTATTTTTATATTGCGTTGATAAATTAAGTTTTGTGTTGAGTATGTGTTTAGTAGCAATCCAATATTTTGTAATAATTATCACCTGTACAAAAAAACCAACTAGGAAGGATTTTCAAATATAATAGTATACATGTCTAAGCAAACTTAAACCCTTCCTTATCGCATAAAAACATAAAGTTTTTAAACTTTGTTTTACTGTAACTAAACTTGTTTTCCACATCTATGTTCAGTATTATGATCTTCATTTACTTCCTAATTTGTTTATTTTTTTTTAAGATAAATTCCAGCTGAAAGCTTATTCTTGTTTGGGAATTTTTTTTCAATCTTCATTAATGTGTTAAAAAGAAATACACATAAATTTTTTTCCAGTTGGTAGAATGTTTTCCATTTTTTTTATTTAAATAGAATTCCCTTTTTGTAGGTCTATGTTATTTAACCACTGTGAATGTACAGAAGAGGGCACACGAAACGTGGTTGCAGAATGTTTAGGAAAACTGACTCTCATCGATCCAACAAATCTTTTGCCAGAGCTGAAATCTTATTTAAATTCTGAATCGCCATTGGCTAGGAGTACTGTGGTTACTGCCATGAAATTCACCATATCCGATCAGGTTAGATTTTTCATGTGTCTATAAATTGATCACAAAAACAATTAGTTAGTTCAAACACTTTTTATATTGTACTACTTTTAAGATAACTTTCTTTGCTACAATTAATCAAAATTTTATTTGAATCAGAGTTTAGTAGTTGAAATTTCAATTTTGGTTTAAGACTTTAGCAAAATATTACAACACTTAGTCATTTATAGTATAATCAAATTTATTTTCAATGTTTTTTTATAGTGCTTGATGCCAAATAAGTTGAGTTTAATGAAATTTTTCACATTTATTTGCCAAATATTTTTAAAAGAATACTGACCAGTTAATAAAGTTTAGTTTAACTAATCACTGTTTAATTTAAGTTTATTTTCCAGTTGTATCTAATTGTTAGTTTATTTTCTACCTTATTGTTCATATTTTTATTGTTAAATTAAATTACATAAAGTACTATTTTATTATAATTATTTCATAATTTTCTATTATAAGTATTCATTATTTTTTTACCCATTATAAAGCTATAGTGTTATGTAATTTATATAACATTCACAATTCGTTTGGTATGGATTATTGCCAATAAAATCTATTAACAATATTTTTATTTTTATTAGTTGAATACTAATTTTGTTTCTGCCCATTTCAGCCACAACCTATCGATAGCCTGCTGAGGGGCTGCATTGGCGACTTCTTGAAAACGCTGAAGGACCCCGATCTCAATGTGCGCAGAGTGGCTCTGGTAGCTTTCAATTCTGCAGCTCACAATAAGCCGTCCCTTATCAGAGACCTGCTTGACACGATTCTGCCAGAGCTCTACAATGAAACCAAAGTTAGGGTGAGTGTTGTCATTGATGGTTAAAACTAGTTTATTGAGTGTCTAGTTTTTTTTTTTGCTGGTTTATTTTTAGGCTAGTTTCTTTTTTTTATAATTCTTCTTTTTAAATATTCTTCAAACTACAAATAAATCAATCGATGATAAAAAAAAATGGCAATTTAATTTATAAAAAAACGGAAAATTAATGAAAATAGTTTATTTTGGCTTTTAGGAGTTTAAATTATAGCTGAATGCTGTGTTAGTAACTTGCTTTCATAATGTGTATAAATATTATGTGTAGAAACGGTTATTGATGACATTTACTGTTATAAACCTACTAGTTTTCCGATTCAGTGAACGATTTCAGTGGGTGTTTAAGTAACAGGAAAGTAGGCTATTTTAGTTCTTTTAGAACTTCTTGTTAAGTTATTGATTTCTCAGCCTTTTCAGGGCTGCCGCTGGCTACTATTTAGGCGACTAAAGCGACTATTTTCAAGGGAAGGCGACTACGGCGACTTTTTTCGGAAAATTTGGGTTAAAAGCGACTATTTCAGCGTATACTTCTACTATTTTTAACTATCGGCGACTATTTTTGAAAAAATATAACTACGGCGATCCGAAAGTTGTAATCCGGGGAAAGCGAATATCCGGGGATCCGAAAGTCGCGAAACTACGGCGATCCGAAAGACGCGGAAATTCGGGGATCCGAATGTCGTGAAACTCCGGGGATCCGAATGTCGAAAAGCTACGGCGATCCGGAAGTCGCGAAACTCCGGGGATCCGAAAGTCGCAAAACTACGGTGCGATCCGAAAGTCGCGAAACTACGACAATCCGAAAGACGTGGAAATCTGGGGATCCGAAGGGTGCAAAACTACGGTGATCCGAAAGTCGAAAAAACTACGGCGATCCGAAAGTCGCAAAACTACGCGGGGATCAGAAAGTTGCGAAACTCGGGGATCCGAAAGTCGCGAATATCCGGTGATCCGAAAGCCGCGAAACTTCGGGGATCCGATTGTCTCGAAACTCCGGTGATCCGAAAGTCGCGATACTCCGGCGATCCGAAAGTCGCGAAACTCCGGTGATCCGAAAGTCGCGAAACTCCGGTGATCCGAAAGACGCGAAACTACGGCGATCTGAAAGTCGCGAAACTACGGCGAACCATATTCCAAAGTCGCGAAACTCCGGGGAACCAAAAGTCGCGAAACTCCGGGGAACCGAAAGTCGCGAAACTACGGCGATCCGAAAGTCGCGAAACTCCGGCGATCCGAAAGTCGCGAAACTCCGGTGATCCGAAAGTCGCGAAACTCCGGTGATCCGAAAGACGCGAAACTACGGCGATCTGAAAGTCGCGAAACTACGGCGATCCATATTCCAAAGTCGCGAAACTCCGGGGAACCGAAAGTCGCGAAACTACGGCGATCCGAAAGTCGCGAAACTACGGTGATCCGAAAGTCGCATCGATTTTCGGCAATTTGGCCGCAGAGATCTCCCAATCCAATTGGGGCAGATGAGTCAAAAGGAACGAGAACATGAGCAGAAAGCAGAAAAAATACCGAATAGTTCAAAAATGGAAAACTAATTTTATTAATTTCTATACAAAATCACCAAAAATTCCAAAAAAGTTAAATGTAACTTCACAACTTATATTTTCTAACTGTATCCTTCGAATTTTTTTTTTTGTCCTTACTTTTAATTTCTACCATGTTTTACTACTGAAATTTTGGAAAGTTCTGTACTTTGCATTAATTTTATAACTTGTTTTCTTGTTAAATAAAATTGCAGCCTTTTTGAACTTAAAAATATTGCATTTCCCATGATTAATCGTCTTTCTTTTGGCTACTGTTTTGGATCCCAGACTACTGTTTTGACTACTATTTTTTACATCTGAGGCTACTATTTTGGCTACTATTTTTTACATCTGAGGCTACTAAAGCAACTATTTTCAATGCTATTTACCAGTGGCAGCCCTGCCTTTTTTTTATAGTTTGAATGTCTTCCCTATATATTTGCCTCTTTACTAACATTTATGAAAATGTATAATAGGTTCTCTTTTACTTTCATCTCTCACTCTCCTTTTCTAAAGATTTTTTTTGGTGGAACTCTTTTTATGAGGGACATTTGATTAAAAATTAAAATTTCATTTTTTTGTATTTAATAATTTGGTTTATAAGAAAATGTTTCTTCATTCCTTCATTGGTTAAATGTAAAAGTATGTGTTCCATTTGTGTGTAATTATAATATTTTGTATTACAGAAAGAGCTGATTCGAGAAGTAGAAATGGGACCATTTAAACACACTGTAGATGATGGGCTAGATATCCGCAAGGTAAAATATCAAATTAAACAAAAATCCTCCGTTTTACGTAATCCTTTCTTTTCTATATTACACTGCTCAAAATAATTAGGGGAGCACTTTGCGTACTTTTTCCCCTTTCAGCATCTAGAATGAAATGGTGAAATGTAGGGGAAAAAATATCTAAATAGTAACTGATTTGTAAGGAAAGCAAATTAGAATTATAACTTTTGAATAAATTATAATCATATTTTTTTTCAAAACTCCTAACCACCAAGAAATGCAAGCATGAAGAATTTAGTCTCAATTTATTAAATTGTTTTTTTGAGTGAATTTTATTTTACCATGTTTTTCCTGTTTTCATTTAATTAAAAAAAGCATTATTTGATTCTTTAAGAAGATGATTCTTCCATTTAATGATACAAAATGAAAATATAACTTTATAGAAAAATGTATGGAGAATTTGATAAAACTTATTTGAAATAAGTGCAAGCTTAACTTTAGAAAAACTTATTTGAAATAAGTGCAAGCTTAACTTTGAAAAATAATCGTAAGCTGATGATCCCAAAATGGAATCATTGGGGAGAAAGGGTTTGCACCATGAGCTTACATAATTGTTTTGAGTAGTGTTTTGTCTTGATTGCGGTCTAATTTGTATAATTTTGTTCCGAATGTTTCCTAGGCTGCGTTCGAGTGCATGTACACCCTCCTAGACTCCTGCCTGGATCGGCTGGACATCTTCCAGTTCTTGAATAATGTGGAGGATGGGTTGAGGGACCACTATGACATTAAGATGCTCACCTACCTGATGCTGGTCAGACTGGCTTCTCTCTGTCCCTCTGCTGTGTTGCAAAGTAAGTTATTTTTGGTTTCTGCTCCTTTATTTGTATAACAGTAGAACCACCGATTGGGTTTTTTCATGTTGTGGATGGCAACAGTTTGTTTAAATTTATTGTCTGGAATTACTTTTGTATTTTTATTCGTGTTTTCCAAGAATATTTTGCTTGTTAATTTTTTTTTAAATGCCAACTTCTTGCTTTGCTGTTGGTTGTTCAAAACATTTGTGAAGGAAAGTTTGCATAGGAAATAAAATATCTTCATCAATATCAGTCATTTTGAGAGAAGAAACCAATGAAATCCAGTATGGATAAAGAGCCTTACATCATCTGAAACATTCCCATTATCTGAATTTCATGAAAACTACCACCTGTCCCACCAGTCACGTTACCTAGTAATTTTTTTGGCATGACATCCAACGTAAACAAACAGCAGCAGGGACGGTTATAAAAGTATAATTAGCTAATAAACATTTGTACTAAGTGATGATACCTTTTATTCTGATTAACTTGAATTATCTTGATGTGGTTTAGGTCCCAGTTACTTTAGATGATTTGAGTTCTACTTTAGTAGTATTATGTTATACTAGTAGTATATTACTATTTACATTATGTATGCATGAGTAGTAATTTTATTTGTTATTTTGTATTAGTTATAATAATTTTAACCCTTTAACGATGATTTTGTGAATACTATTAACACTTCATTTCTGAATAAAAAGGTTAGTTTTTAAATTTGTGTAACTTAATATGTCCTACATAAATTGTTTTGGGGTATGGTCAATATTTATGTTGCATGTTGTTTATTTAGATGAATTTATGCGGAAAGATCATTATCACATGGCTTATAGCTAATTTTTTTTTAAGAAATAAGTACATTATTGCAATGTAGTGGTAGGATATTTTAAGCTCTTAAATGGTACTTGTGTTGCGGTTTTATATTTGTCTAGTAAGGGGGAGTTATTCTTTAGTTATCAGATATTATTTATTTTTATATTAAATATGATTTAATATGGTATAGATATACAGATTTAAAGTAAAATTAAATGACATTTTAGCATTTTTTCTATGTGCATTTTATCGGAACTAATATAGATAACATTTTTTAATTGGTTGCACATTGTTTTGAACAATATTGCTAATTTTTTTTAAAAGTCAGTGTTCAGACTTTTTGATTAGTTGCCACTTTCATGCCTCAAGATTGTAATACTTTTCTTTTATATCTGTAATTTCCTTGCATATTCTAGGAATCGAGCGATTAATCGAACCCCTTCGAACAACCTGCACAACCAAAGTGAAGGCTAATTCCGTGAAGCAAGAGTTTGAGAAGCAAGATGAACTGAAGAGATCCGCCATGAGGGCTTTTGCTGCTCTCCTTGCTGTGCCAGATGCAGGTAAGATTCTTTTTCCAGATGTCGTAAACTGGGCAATTATTTTTAAAGTTTATAGACTGAAGCTATACAAAAACCGACCTTAAGTTTGCAGCAGAGAAATATACTAGGCGGAGGAAACTGCATAAACAACGCTGCTGGCGCCGAAATTTCGCCTGCTCCTATTGGTTGCTCCTTTGACCCTGATATTCATGCGCCCTGTTTTACGTCAAAATCGAAGGAAAAAATAATTGGAATAACACTCTAACGGTCGTATTCACAAGTTCGAGTCACCCGCAGGTTTCCTCCGACTGGGGGATAGATCGGTGGGTTTCGTCAAATTCCTTATTCACAAGTGCGAGTTATGCCAAAAAGGGAGGGATAAGGAGCCGAATGTGCTCCTCGGGTTATCCCACCGATATCGGTGGGTTTTCAGAAGAATATCCCTGAGATACGCTCAAAATCAAAACAAACGTAGCTTATCGGGTTCTTCTTTCACACTAGTGATTATATTATTTAGTTCTAATCCATTTTAATTGACCTTTATAAGATTTTTCATTGTAGAAGTTCAGCATATTAGAAAGTTATGTATATATATTTTGAACATGATTTGGATTGATACTAAATTTCGACATTAGAGACGCGATGTTTATTTTTACTGTTCAAAATCCTATTTTTTTAATTGACTAAAACTATTTTTAAAGTTGTGTGCTGTGGTTGTTATGCACAAAAAGGTCGGCAAAAAACGGCATAAAGTTTATTTTCTTCGTTTCAGCCATTTTTTTTAAAGGAGTCGGATGGGTGTTTGGGTCAAAAATGTCGATTTCCTGTTTCTTTTATTTTAATTTGCATCGATTTCAGTTTAGTAGTTTTCTTTTTTATAAGCATTTTTTTAGAAACTATGTACATCGGTTCTTACTATCTATACCTTAATTTTCTTTTGTGTTTTCTGAAGCATAAGGTTGTTCAGAAGTTAGGAACATTTTTCTCAGGAACTTTAAAATATATCTAAGTGTTTTGTTTTATTATTTCTTCAAGATTAATAGTTCTTTGATTCAAACTGAGGAGTTTTAAATATCACTGCTGAAAAAAAATTATATAAATTGAATTTTTTTTTTAAATACAGATTTTAAAAAATCACTGTAAAAGTATCTTTATTGCTAAAAAAGAGTCAGGTCTGGTGTGGATGGAGGGGTACAGCTCAAAAAACAATACGTTAAAACAACAAAGTGTCTCAGGGGTGTAATTGTGCTTTTTCATGTATTCTTCTTTGGCAAAGAATAAAAACCACATTTTGTGCTATTAGTCCAGGCAACGAAGGCTGAAAAAAGGGTCTAGAGGGAAAGTTTTGGAACACAATTTTTGACTTCATAACTTTGTTTAGACTAGTTAGGAGGTAAACATATCAAAAGTCCCCTCCCCTAGCCCCTGTGCTAAAGGGGGGAGGGGGGTTTGAATGTCCCATTTTTCGGTTTTTCACTTATATCTCGAAAACTATGCGTTCTAGCGATATAGTTGTATTACACAAAATGAAAGCTGATTAAATTTGCTACAAGCTGCACCCCTCAAGTGTTTTAATATCTTGTATAGTTTTTGAGATATCCGCTCTTGAAAGTCAGTAATATTGGAGAAAACACTTCTCCCCCCCACATTTTTCCTCTTTTTTAACCGGATAATTCTTCAATAATGCACCAAAACACCAAATTTTTGCCCTAGAGTGGTAGAGAATTTAATTCTTGTCAATAATGTATCTTATTTTACTATTTTATCTATTTTCCTTCAAATTTTAAAGCGGTTTCAGTGTTGAGGGAAGAGGGTACTGGCAGTCCCATAGAGCTAATGCATAAGTTTCGAAATCGCAACTTATGCAAAAGAATTGCTTTGCCATGTTATTCCATTTTCACAAGGTAATAGAATCATCATAACATCAATTTAACACAAAATTGAAAAGAAAATAACATCCGGTTATTTAATTATTAATTAATAAAGTTTTAAATTAGTGGCGCAATCTGCTGTATATTTTTGACATTTTTAAATTTCAAAACTCTATAATTAAATAACTAAATAACATTTTCGTTTCGAATTTATGTCATTTCAATGTTACGTTGATTCCCTTACCTGGGCAAAAAGGGCTAACATGGCAAAGCATTACATCTGCGGAAGTTGTTATTCCAAAACTAATGCATTAGCTCTATGGGACTGACAACACCTCCTATGTACCCTTATTCTATATTGAACGTCTAAATAACACTGATACTCATTTTGTAGGCACGTTGTTACTTTAATATGTTATCTATTTAATTTCATTCGTCAAACCCCAGTGGGAAAACGGTTAGATGCTATTCATGTTCTTCATCTGAAGAGGCAGGTCATTTCCCAGCCACAGCTCATCTTGGTATAATATTCAGAGGAAATACTGTTTTACTGCTTCCTCGGTGGGAAGAAGACGATATATCAGGCTTGATGGTGGCCCCGAATTTCAAGAATGAATTATACCTGGGGAAGGCCTCTTTCGTTGGAGCCCCATAACACCTCAAGATGCAGGTATTGCCTGCCTTTTGTAATTGATAGGTGGTTAAGGAAGGGTATGAAAAGACCGCTGCTGCTTTCTGAATCTCTGACGACTTCGTACACAACTTCGCAAATACAATCCCGCTTTTTCGAAATACGAAAGATGTAGTGTCGCATCCAGCTAATTTGTTTACAAAAATGGCATGTCCTAAACCCAGTTGCTGAAGATCTTGGGATGAGAATAAAAAAATCCTTTGTCTTCGAACGACCAGGCTTTATGAAACTGATGTAATTATGCGCATCAGCTGTAGCCATTAAGAGGACTGTGATGTTGACACAAAATATTAAAGTATAACAACGTGCCTGTAAAATAAGTATCTGTGTTGTTTCCGACATTACAACAGCCGTATGCCGTATCCACTATCAGAACGTCGCATCACTTTCTGCTCGAAGGGTCCTACATCCAATTGTCCTCAAGCTACACCTTAAGTATGTTGATGAGACTATTTTATTTAAATTGTTCGACAGAAAACCATCTTGTTCGACGTTTATCTTGGTGTCTTCAGTGAAAAGGATATCAACCGACTTCTTAATTCGATAGCGCTTCTGCTGGTCCCAGTGCACAGTGAGCTAGTAGCAGCACCTGGCGATGTTCTGAAAATTATGTTCGGACGATGCAAGAAAGACTGTGTCAGCTCAAGTATAGCAGCAAAAATGGCAAGCCTCAAAGGTCCTAGAGCATGCCAAACTTACCATTAAAACAGCGTCAATGGGGTCCCTCAAATTGACTCCGAAGAGGAAGAACATGAATAGCATCTGACCGTTTTCCCACTGGGGTTTGACGAATGAAATTAAATAGATAACATATTAAAGTAACAACGTGCCTACAAAATGAGTATCAGTGTTATTTAGACGTTCAATATAGAATAAGGGTACATAGGAGGTGTTGTCAGTCCCATAGAGCTAATGCATTAGTTTTGGAATAACAACTTCCGCAGATGTAATGCTTTGCCATGTTAGCCCTTTTTGCCCAGGTAAGGGAATCAACGTAACATTGAAATGACATAAATTCGAAACGAAAATGTTATTTAGTTATTTAATTATAGAGTTTTGAAATTTAAAAATGTCAAAAATATTCAGCAGATGGCGCCACTAATTTAAAACTTTATTAAATAATAATTAAATAACCGGATGTTATTTTTTTTTTTCAATTTTGTGTTAAATTGATGTTAAGATGATTCTAATACCTTGTGAAAATGGAATAACATGGCAAAGCAATTCTTTTGCATAAGTTGCGATTTCAAAACTTATGCATTAGCTCTATGGGACTGCCAGTACCCTCTTCCCTCAACACTGAAACGGCTTTAAAATTTGAAGGAAAATAGATAAAATAGTAAAATAAGATATATTATTGACAAGAATTAAATTCTCTACCACTCTAGGGCAAAAATTTGGTGTTTCGGTGCATTATTGAAGAATTATCCGGTCAAAAAAGAGGAAAAATGTGGGGGGAGAACTGTTTTCTCCAAAATTACTGACTTTCAAGAGCGGATATCTCAAAAACTATACAAGATATTAAAACACTTGAGGGGTGCAGCTTGTAGCAAATTTAATCAGCTTTCATTTTGTGTATTACAACTATATCGCTAGAACGCATAGTTTTCGAGATATAAGCGAAAAAACGAAAAATGGGACATTCAACCCCCCCTCCCCCCTTTAGCACAGGGGCTAGGGGCGGGGACTTTTGATATGTTTACCTCCTAACTAGTCTAAACAAAGTTATGAAGTCAAAAATTGTGTTCCAAAACTTTCCCTCTAGAACTCTTCGTTGCCTGGACTATATATGCTTAAATACTCACAGAAATTGACATTGTGACACATCAAAAGAATTATCGTAGCCTTTAGAATCAGAATACCATAAGTTTTGGCAACATATGTCCGCAAAAAAAATTTGGTCCCAATGTGCATTTCAACAAGGCCCGATTAAAAAAACAAATTTCAGCTGGAAGCTTAAATACTCACTGAAAGTGAGAGCGTGTGGTATTAAAAGAAAGATATTGGCCTCTGAAAGTAGAAAACATAAAAAGTTTTGGCACCATATGTCTTCAGAAAGGTTTGGGACCAAACGTCTCTTAACATGGCTTTTCAATGATTCTTTCCTATTTTGTCACAGATGCAGAACTAGATTGTAAAATATACATGTAACCGTGCCAAGTTGGGTATGAAAAGTTAGCTCTAGTCTGGGTGGAGATATATAGCCTAAAAAACAAAACTTTAAAACAATAAATAGTGTCACAGGGGATGAAATTGTGTTTTTCCATTTATTCATTCGTTGTCGAAGAATAAAAACCAAATTTTGACTTCTGTGCTTAAATACTCACAGAAATAGACATTGTGAAACTTCAAAAGAATCTCCTTTGCTTCTACAACACTAATCAACAAAAGTTTTGGCAACACATGTCCACAGAGAATTTTGTGTCCCATTGTGTATTTTAACACAGGCCATGAATAAAAAAACAAATTTCAGCTGGTAGCTTAAACACTCACTGAAAGTGGGAGTGTGTGGTATCAAAAGAAAGATATTGGCCTCTGTAAACAGAAAAAATAAAAACTTTTGGCAGCAGATGCCCACAGAAAGGTTTGGGTCCAAATGTGTCTCTTAACATGGCGTTTCACTGATTCTCAACTATTTTGTCAAAGATGCACCCCTAGATTGTATGTCCTAAATATACATGTAACTGTGCCAAGTTGGGTATGAAAAGTTAGGTCTGGACTGGATGAAGGTGTACATCTCAAAAAACAAGACTTTTAAACAACAAATAGTGTCACAGCGATTGAAATTGTGTTTTTCCATGTATTCATTCGTTGTCGAAGAATAAAAACTACATTTTGACATCCGTGCTTAAATACTCACAGAAATAGACATTGTGACACACCAAAAGAATCCCCTAGAACAATAAGACAGTGACAAAATAGTAGTAAAATTAACTAGTAAAGTTTTAATTTTCAAGATAACATTCAATGCTGTGTCCTCCAAATATTGACACATAGAAATGCTTTTCAAGAGTGGTAATCAAATGAATGAGTGAGATTGCCCCTGTAATATATTTTTGGAAACCACTTAGCAAGGTGTATACTTTATTAATTCTGAAACAATCATATTCGAAACATATAAGAGTTTACTTGCATAAATGTATGAACTGCTAATGCATTTGGCGAGACCTAACGTGCATTTTGAATCGAATTTAAACATAGGTTTATGTCAATTCAATTTGTCAAAACTGTATTTCAATATAGTAAATATATATTTTTATGAGCAAATTCAGTAATTTAAATTACGAAAAAAGCATTTTTAACTAAAATAATTAGCTTTTCCTATCTGTTCTGTCTCACTCTTCAAGACTTGAAATAGAACAACAAGTGAAAAATATGTCTAGAAGTAAACAACGTCACGTGATTCCGCTTGACCAATAAGATGTCTTGTTACAAAAACAGAAGGAAACCTGGAGAAGAAATCAAAGATATGAAACCCAGTGATATCTCGCGGTTGTGAATACGAATTTGCAATAACCCTCAACTTGTCCCTTCCTCGCAGAATTCATGTTCTGGGGATATCCCGCCGTTTGTCTCGAACTTGTGAATACGGCGGTAACTGAAGCTAAACTAATAAAAATAATAAATTTATGGCTTGAAATAACAAATAAATTTGTTTACTGAATGGGAAATGCCTTTTTGTATTTGATTCTCGCACTCGAGAATGAGAAGTATTTACCCTTTTTCTCGTAGAACATTTGTATACTGCAAACTTAAGGTCGATTTTGGTGTAGGCACAACTATTACAACTACCTATGCAATGTTTTATGTGTAGTTTTAAATTGTATGTTAACTTTATCAATCTTAAGTTTAAAAATAATTTAAATAAGTTCTAATATAACTGAAATAGCCTACTTTCCTGTCACTTAAATGGCTACTAAATTCCAATCAAAAGCAATCATATTTGTAACAGCAACATTCACCTAGTACTGCTTTCATACAAGATTCATGCTCCTTTAGAAAAAATGTTGGTTATCAATATTTTATTGCAATTTATCTTTTAAAGCCAAAATTGTTTATTTTCGTAGATTTTCTTTGGTAAATTATTATTCTTTATCTATTATTATTCTTTAAATATATATGCAGTTGTAATAGTAATTCTGTCGAATTTCTTTATCAAATTCTAGCAAAGTGAAGTTCTGTAGTGAAGTTTGGCAGGTTGTAAAATGTTGCCAATATCTTAAATGATGCAAGCTTTTTATTCTTAAATGAAGTTTTTTAAACTTTAAAGTTGATTCTTATGTATTTTTTCTCAACCCTTAACATAAAAAATATAAACATCTCAAAAACTAGATAAAGACATTTTTTATGATATTTGTTGTTTGTTTCTTTTATATCTAGGCCGTAAAAGTTATAAAAAATTTCTAGCCTAATTTAATTCAAGTCTTAAAAATAATTTGTATTTGAAAACAAAATGCTTATGAGTTTAAATCAAAATAACCATTTCTTTCAGATAAAAATCCACTTATGAATGAATTCCTGTCTCAAATCAAGTCAACCTCGGAACTCCAGATCCTGTTTGACAGCATCCAGAAAGACTGCTCCGGGAGCATGACAGATTCTGCCCTCTCGATGGACATCAGTTAGGCACAAATATTTATTTTAAGAAATAAAAACTAACAGTTTTCCTGTACAGGGTTCGTACACTCCATGAAATATCTTTTTTAGGGACTTCAAAAATAGTGTACATGGTCAAAAGTCCTTATTTTTAACCATTATGAAGGTTCAAATGTATTGCATTATGTGAAAGATTTCCTGCACCCATTGTACAGAGCGAATAAAAATGAATTGCTTGTGTGATGTAAGCTAACTTATGTTTAATTACAAACGTTAGAATAACAGTTAATTTGTTGCAATCTCTTAATTTTATAATGTCCTTGATTTCAAACATTTGGTACTTAGTTGTAATAATTAAAAGGCGTACGAACTCTGTATGTACAGAAAGGTTCACTCGGCAAGCAAAAAGATGGGCCAACAGATCTACAGCAAAGCTGCAAGTTTTCAACATTGTTGTACACTTTACCACTTGATTTAAGAAATAAACTTAAACAAAATTGTTACCCTTCGATAGGATTGTTATTCTTTTCTCACATTCATTTAAAACTTATGTAATGCTTTGAAATTCGTATTTCACATTTTAGTTTTTAAATGATTATTACTTGAACAATAAACAGTTTACTTTCCTTCATTGCTGTTTTGTTAGTACTACACTTGTCTATTTTTTTCGGCTCTGTTAATCTCCTATGTGATTTATAATAAAGCTTTTTTGAACAATTTTAATTTTGGTGTATTTATTCTGAAAGTGCTGCATATATATTTTTTGTACCGGGTAGTTTTTTTGGCTTTTGAAAGAGGATTCCTTTCTAATTACAGTAGACTGCCTCTTAACCGGCTTAAACGGGACCGAGGGTAAGCCGGTTAAAGGAAAATCCGGTTAAACTGGAGAAATTAAATAAAATTGAAATTTAGATGTTTGATTGCACTTTTGTTTATTGATGATATTTGCCTCATGAAATGTACAATTGAAATAAGATGTCATTTAACAGGTTATTTTATATATTATTATTAGTGTTTTACATACCTTAAAAAAATCTGAACTTTTTTTGTCGAAGTTTGGAAATTACACAACTTGACGGTCGATCCCCACAGCCTTCCAATGTCAACAAGGCCCCCCTCCCCCTTCTCCCCAACAGTGTTTGAAACATGTGCGACACTGAAAACCGATTGAAATAACCAAAAACTTGTATTTTTAGCTATTTTTAACATTTTAACGGTGGAAATTTTCTGCCCGGTTAAAGCGGAGATCCAGTTAAACGGAAGCCGGTTAAGTGGGAGTCTACTGTATATTCTTTCTGGTTAGCTTGTAACCTCTTTCTTAAGACCTGAGAAAAATCCTACATAAGATGTATATTCTTATGATTTAAACATACTTTTCATACAAATACATGCTAAAGAGTGTTTTTCAATGAAATTTTTAAAAATTATGTTAAATAGTTACTTAGAGACACGAATTAAACTCTAAAAATTCAATTTTTTTGTGTTATAAATGCAACAAAAAAAAGCTGTAGGAGCATTCCAGCGTTCCGTGTGTTACATTCGGACCACATTTTCAGTATATTTGTTACATTTTTGGTTTGAAAGCAGTATAAAACAAGTAAGATGACAACTTATATCTTTTCTCAGATGTTTAATGATCTTATTAAGCCAATCGGAATCTTTTTAAACTAAAAAGTTACGCAGATATAATTTTTTCATTTCGCGTCACGTGTGTTTCCATTTAACAGGGTTATTTTCTTTTCTTCTTCTATTATTTGCATAATTCTGCGAATTATGCAAATACTCATGAAAATAAAAAATATCAATAGCAAGCTAAGTAAACAAGCTTTAAAAAAAGTGGCGTTGGAAATCTGAGTTGCAAATAGTCAGACTACAATAAAATAAATAGCGCCGTCACGTGTGTTGCACTCAACGTTCCGTGTGTTACAGCGTGCGAATTGATTTGCAGTTCAGTTTTTAAAATCCTAATATTTTTAATGATAAACACTTTGGTTAGCAAATAAATAAATATAGGAGTTTAGTGACATATTTAAATACACAATTATTTATTATTTAACTTTGGTAAAGCACAATTTTTGATATTTAATTTTTTATAAAAATATAAAAGTTCAATTGCTAATTTTAAATATTATTCTTAAATTTTCAACTACACTAAAACCGACCTTAAGTTTGCAGCAGAGAAATGTACTGCGCGAAGGAAACTGTGTAAACAATGCAGCTGGCGCCGAAATTTTGCCTACTCTGATTGGCTCCTCCTCTGACCCTGATATTCGTGCACCCTGTTACGTCAAAATCGAAGAGAAAAATAATTAAAATACCCTCTAACTGAAGCTAAACTAATAAAAATAATAAATTTATGTCTTGAAATAACAAATAAAATTGTTTATTGAATGTGAAACACCTTTTTTTATTCGATTCTCGCACTCGAAAATGAGAACTATTTACCCTTTTTCTCGTAGAACATTTGTATACTGCAAACTTAATGTGGGTTTTATTGTAGTGAAAAATGATTCCTACCATATTGCAAATTACACAACAATAGCGAGCACAATTTTTATATAACTGTATTGAACAGTTCAATGTGACTGCCAGAGTCACATTTAACGTGGTGAATTTTTCGTATTCCTGGTACCGGAAACAAAGTAACTCAAGGGTTAATACAGTGGTGGAAATTGATTTATGAACTAACACTCTTTTCACCAGATATCGCTTTGTATTAAGTGCTCGCAATTCGAATTTTGTGTGTTGTATATTCAGAGTATAATAAAGAATTTTCACACATAATTTTTTTCAAAAAATGATATTAAATAAAAATATATCTATTTTTAGTTTTTAAGCATGTCAGATGGTGGAAATTGATTTATGAACTCATATTTATTTTGAACCCAGGTACCAAATATTTTAACTAGTTCTTCATTTGAACTTCAGGGGAGCTTACTACCAATGCTTATAAATAAGATTAAGGCCAACTTTGTTGAAATTTATCTGTTTTATTCCCATTTTACTAAATAGGAAAGCTTGCGGGACAGCCTGAAGCCAAAAAGGTAAAAAATGACCCTTATATAATATTGTAACACATCTATAAGAGAAATCAGCATATTAATTAAACGATCAATAAATATAATTCATAAATATTTGAAGAATCATTCTGACTACGGCAAAAACCATCATTAAAAAAGGTGTAACCCTCGTGGGACGAGGCACAAAAGCACGATTATTGGACTTGCATCCCAAAAAGTTACCATTTGTGGCAGCATTTGTGCATTACAGGACGACTTTGTTATGGACTATCACTTCCTGTAACTCCCAGAAGAGTAGGATAAATATTGATATCGTCGTCGAACGTGAAATGTTCCAAAATGAAGGCTGCTCCAAAGCGAAGGCTGCTCCAAAGCTGACTCTTCACCATAAGAACAGGCTATTAAAATATGGCCATAACTACATGAAAAGGGATTGGGTGGGGGTGCATTGAGAGAAATAGGGTAAAAGTGAAATTTGCTGATGAAAAAAAGTTCAATTTGGATGGAAGTGATGGTTTAAACTGTTATTGAAAGGATCTTCGAAAATAACCAAGATCTGTCTTCGGCAGAAATGATAGTGGTGGAAGTTTGATGGTTTGGGCAACGATATCTTATGATTGAAGAAACAAGGTTTTGTTTCTGAAGGGCTGACAAACATCACTTTATTGCAGATTAGTTCTAAAAAAATTATTTGATTCCTTTTTGCGTGGCAAAACTATACTTTTGATTCTATTTTTATGCATGATAATGCAAGTATCCACATTTAAAATGAAATTGAAGAATGGTTTAATGTACAAAATGTTGTTCATTTAGATCATCCTGTCAATAGCCATGACTTAAACCCAAAGAATAATGTCTGAGATCAATTGGTATGAATAATTTACTCAAATAGAGTATGGTGTCGATGGAGTGTGTATCAGTTATGGAATAGATGGACTTAATCATTAAAAACTGGAAATTGCTTGACCAAAACTTGACCCAAAGTCTCGTGTTGTCTATGAAAATACAAATCAAAGAAGAAATAACGAAAAAAAATAGTTTTAGTAATTATTAATGGAGATTGAATGTAAAAGTTCATAAATCAATTTCCCTATGCTAAAACTAAAATATCAACAAAATAAATTGTTTACGAAATTATATAAAATTTTATTTACGGGTATAATTTATAATACAAAGCCTGTATAGTGTATGAAATTTAAATCGATAAAAACGCATTTAATAAAGAAATACTGTTAAAAAACTGCCAGTTCATAAATCAATTTCCACCACTGTATCCGTTATTTTGGATGTTATATCCGATTGTCAAATATGAAGGACTTTGGTATTCGGAATTAAGTTTCCGACAATATCCGCCAAATCCTTTGAATGCTGGACGATGGTCGGATTTGTTCTTTTACTCATAACTTCTCTCCGCACGAGAGATTTGGCATTGCCACCAACTCCGTCGACAATGTCTTTCCTGGGAGACGTTGCGAAATAATTACATTCAAATGTTTTTTTTTTCTTTTTTAAAATTGTAAATGAAAGTTGTTAAAGTAAAACAATTCACTTTCGTTAAAACTAATTTTGTTAAAACATAACTGTTAATATCAATAAAATGCTTAATTTGAAATAATGATTTTGCAACACATAACTTTTCTAAAGACAAATGGTCACAAGGAAAAACAAAATAACGTCTGAAGCACTCTATATTTCAACTACTAATGATCTAAAATGTAAACATCCAATGCATCCTCAAATGTGTACATCTGCCAGAGCAGGTGGCTGAAACTTCCATAGCGTAAATGATAACGTTTTTAGTTTTGCAATTGTTTTTAATTTTTTTAGTAAAGGATTTTTTTTTGTAAAGGATTTTTTTTTTGTTTTATGGTGTTTTATAAATATATACATGCATGTTTCCATAAGCACGCATTTCAATAAATTAATTTCTCAGGATAAATCTCGTTTTTTATACTACACGTCAACTAGCTCCCACTCCCGTTTCCTTCATCATTGCCAAAATCGTTCCGTGCGTTTCAAGAAATAAATTGCCAAATTCTTGCTTAATTTTTAAAAAAACATTTTGAAATTTTTTCTATATGTTCCCCATGTGTAACTAGCTTATAATTAATAAAATAAGCTTTGTTAAGCTTTTTTCACAGTTTTTATATAAAAAGTTATAGGTTTTCGTTCCGTGTGTTACATTGAGCATCAAGTAATTCATATTTTACCGAGTAATTTTTTTTTAAAAAAGCGATGCACAAAATATCTGCCTAAGATACTCAGAAAAGATGCATTTGCAACAATATGGGTAAAAAAATTCATTTTACATGTTTTTTAGCCCTTAAACGTTTATCATACATCTGGCAATTATTTCATTTGAAAGATCTATTTCTAAATCGGTCTAGTTTATTGCATTTTTTCACAATAAAATTTAATTCAGATTCGAAAATCAGTATGATTTATTTGAAATATAAACCTTTAACTACATGTGACAATTTTTTCAGAATTTTATTTGCACTTTAATTTTTTGGCACTTCAGGACCACTTTCCTTGGAATGCTCCTGTATCACTTATTTCTACTTCAGTTTATTTTAGCATTGTTTTTATTGCAAAATGCATTTAAAATTAACTACTAAAAGAACTTTAAAAAAAGTTTTAAAAAAAATTAAAAATAGTTTTTTTAAGAAGGACTCTAACATCGAATCGGCCCTCGTTAAACTTAATTTTTTTTATGATTTCTTTTTGCTGCTGTGCAGACCATTTTTAATTTAGAACAAAACTTTTATGCATTTAGAACTTCATAAATAGTTATATTGCTTGGTCATATATGTATATAAATAATTTCATTTTTACACATTAAGCTTAGTTTATTAAGGTTCGAGAGTTAACACGTTCACGCCGGTGTGTCCCACCGGTGGGTCACACTTGACAGTTCTGGGGCGTTGGGGCCCGCCGTTGGGTCACACATAACTGTTCCGTGCAGCGGTGTGACCCACTTGTGGGTCACGCTTAACTATCCCGTGAGGCGGCGTGCATCACAGGTGAGTCACTTGTTTTCAGAAAAGAAGGTCCCGACCGTCCCACTTTTTGAAATTGGTTCGAATTTTTTTTTAAATTTTAAATTAATTATAAAACAAAAAGTATTCGAAACAATTTAAAAAAGTGGTATTATGAAGACCTGTAAGTTATCTACATTCTACATGTAGTATTATAAAAAAAACCCCGTTTGTTAAGATATTCAATACAGCTGGAGAAATACGGCACTAAAAATAGTTTTTTCCCCCCATTGGATTAACATAGAGGCACTTGAGTTTGGAGACCCCCGGTCCAGCGCGCCCATTCCCCCTTAAGCATATAAAGCTATAGAGCACTCTTAAGAATGGGAAATACTGCCTCAGAATAAAATGATACAGGGGAATTCTAATTATCCGAGGCAATCGATACGATACCGCTAAAAAAAAATTAAAAAAAAAAAAGGATAATTAAAAGATTTAATAATAAAAAGATCGGCATAAGCGAACTGCTATTTGCGAAAGGGACTCGTACTCCCAATAACGTAAGATCGGCAAAACTTTTCACAATAGGGTCAGGTTATGTAAAATAGGTAAAAAAAAAAAAAAAAAAAAAAAAAAAAAAAACAGTACATTTAGCATTCACACTTTCAGAGCAAAAAATATCAATTTTACCAATGTAAAAAATATTTAGGAAGTGTCCAGTGCAAATGAAACATTTGTTATGACATTAAAGTGAAATTTCCCGGAATAAACAAATTATCGATATTGATAAATGTATTTGAAAAAGTGTTGTCAGTGACTTATTTTACCCCATGGGGTTGAGCAAAATAGATCAGTATGTGGGGTAAAATAAGTCATAAGCTTCTAATAACAGCCTCAATTTACTCATTTTTTAACATTTTCCTTTTCAGCATTGCTTAAAAAAGCCCGACATTCTAGGTAAGATCGCAAAATAATTCTTCACAAGGACTTAGAAAAGTCCCCCTCAGGATCAATCCTGGGTTCGGGAAAGACTTTTACATTCTGTTTATTGGTTTGGTCTTGAAAATCTATCGTCGCCCACTAGAGCTACACGAGGGCTATTGGCGATGGGCGTCATTTTAGAACCGCAGTCAAGTGACGAGCCGACACCAGAATAGGCACCCAACGCAACCGCGTCAATGCGGGCGACATCGGAATGCTGATCTGCGTTAGAGTACCTTAGAAGGATATTTTAACCGTGCTTCGCACTCCTTACACGGGGTATGTATTGTCGGAAATTTCCCTGAGGTTGCGAGAATGGACCGTTTATAGGTCAGCAGTTATTTTGGCGTTGCCCGGACCCGACCTTGGGACCTTTCGCATGCCTTAGGTAGTGCCTAATCCGACTTAGCTTTCCTACGCCCCCCTTTTACAATTTGAGAAGCATTTCCATCTGAAACATCATCTCTTTAAGAGAAAATGAAAAATTAACTTTCTTTTTCTCTTGAAAATATTTTTCTGTGTATAAGCGGGGGTCTTCTATAACTAGAAGAATACAAAGAAATAACCTTCATGTGTTTTTTATTCCCTAAACACTCGACCTTTAACCGCATTTTTTTTATTTACAGGGAAATTTAAATTGGTCAAAACTATCTTAACTCAATGGTAGTTTTTTTCGCAGGTAATGGTTTCATTTCTTCTCTGATTCCGTACAGATATTTTTGCAGATTTCCTTCCATTCTTATTTTTTTTGATGTGTAGTCTATTTAAAGAAAATTAAGTAGTTAAAATTTCTCCTATTTCTTGCTGCATAAGTTTTCTCTATTTTTTTTGCATTCTACATGGCTCCTTTGCATGCAATTTCTATCTTGGAAAGTGTCTACGATTGTGGATTTGATGCTTTAAAGGAGAACCTATACTTGACTAATCTTGAAGAGTAAAACTCAACACTCAACGTGCTCAAACAGTCTGACATGGTGTGGTTACCGGTGTGGATGACACTGCTGTGTGCTGTGAAAGCGGTTTTCAATGATAAAGGGGGCAGCGAGTTTCAAATTTGTTGTCTTTTATGAGTAAAAAGAGAGGGATAAACTAATATTAAAAGCAGTTTATAAGAATAGTAGTTATGAGAACGAAATTTTAACAGCAAAAAATGATGTGTGCTTATCCCAACCTTTAAGAAATATGACTTATTTTACCCCACCCAATTTTTTTTTGCTACGAAAATAAGTTTTCCCTTTTAGCTTCCACATTACGTTTATAACGTAAAAAGTGGTAGGTTTTATAATCGTTCAGTCCGTCTGTCCGTCCGTCACCCACTTTCACAGAGCGAACCAAACGTCGCACAAACAATTGGGATACGTCATTTTAAGCAAAAAATCGGGCTAGGTTACATCCCAACATCAAATTAAAAAACAAAAAAAAAAAAACAAAAAAAACTTCATTAAAAATTTTTAATTAGAAGTATATTTAAAATTTAAATAACTAAAATTTTAATCTGCATTGAAATAACATGCAAATTCCATTTTGATTCAATGAGCGACCTGAGACCAAAAGTCGCACAAACAATTGGAATACGTCATTTTAAAGCAAACAATCGGGCTAGGCTACATCCCAAATTTCATTAAAAAATTTTAATTAGAAGTATATTTAAAATTTAAATAACTAAAATTTTAATCTGCATTGAAATAACATGCAAATTCCATTTTGATTCAATGAGCGAACCAAAAGTCGCACAAACAATTGGAATACGTCATTTTAAAGCAAAAAATTGGGCTAGGTTACATCCCAAATTTCATTAAAATTTTTTTATTAGAAGTATATTTAAAATTTAAATAACTAAAAATTTAATCTACATTGAAATAACATGCAAATTCCATTTTCACTCAATATTTTCACTGTTGCCATATCGTCAAACGTACATTCACGAGAAACTTTATTTAAAATAAAAATAAAACCTTTGAAAGAAAATTTATTTATGTGATATAATTTGGTTTGGATTGTGAAATATCACAATAGACTTCTTTTCCCCGGATGGTTCTTTATATATGTATGAAGAAAAATGTATAAAGAATTCTAATTTTGCATAAAATATATGCAAAGTTTCTCTTTTATTTTTAAAGCAGCATTTTTACTAATTATATATTTTCAAACTTTAAATTAAATTCCGGCGACTAAAAGAATTATATTTATTAAAAATTTGCCATCATTATTCCACGTATTGAATTCCAAACAAATTTAGCAAACGATAATGAGTAATTTTTAATTTGACAAAGTATATTAATGAAAATAGTTAATTTTGGCGTTTTTACAATTCTAAAATTAGAAGTCTCTGTTAGGCGAATTTCTTTCTGAGTTGTATAATAAGTGTGTTTCCTGTAAGCATAAATATGGTGTGGAAGCGGTTTTAGTGACAGGTTCTGTAACAAACCAACTTGTTTTAGCTTTGAAATCTTCTGAATTTATTTTTGAATAGTATCTGTACACAATAAGATAAAAAT